>CM072345.1:1217500-1632500 GCA_036874045.1 Cymodocea nodosa | reverse complement strand
GTTAATTACACAACTACTGAAAAGGAATTATTAGTTGTTGTGTTTGCTTTAGAAAAGTTTAGATCATATCTGATTGGAGCGAAAGTAATAGTATACACGGATCATTCAGCTTTAAAACATCTAATAAAGAAAAAAGAGACTAAGCCTAGATTGATCCGATGGATTTTATTATTGCAAGAATTTGATCTAGAAATTAAAGATAAAAAAGGTTGTGAGAATGTAGTAGCAGATCATTTATCAAGATTACAAATAGAAAAATCAAATATTGAAATTAAGGATAATTTTCTTGATGAACAATTAAGGACCATCAAAACAATACCTTGATATGCAGACACAGTTAATTACTTAGTTATTGGTTTAACACCTAAGGATTGGAATAGACAGGATAAGAAATTGTTTTTCTCAAGAGTAAAATATTACTATTGGGAAGACCCATACTTATTTAAGAAATGTCTTGATCTAGTTTTAAGGAGGTGTGTTCCAGAAACTGAATATCAGAGCATATTGTCTTTCTATCATGACCAAGCTTGTGGAGGGCATTTTGGTTCAGGGAAAACTACTGCAAAAATTCTGCAATATGGATTTTATTGGCCAACACTATTCAAAGATGCTCATAAATATTGCTTAAGTTGTTTAAGATGTCAACAAATAGGAAGAATATCAAAGAGGAATATGATGCCTCTTAATCCTATTGTTGAGGTTGAAATCTTTGGTGTGTGGGGAATAGATTTTATGGGTCCATTTCCTATGTCTAATCAATTTAATTACATATTGTTGGGGGTGGATTATGTATCTTAGTAGATAGAAGTTATTCCTACAAAAACTAATGACAACAAAGTGGTAATACAATTTATAAGAACCAATCTATTTGCTAGATTTGGAATACCTAAAGCTATTATTAGTGATAGAGGAACTCATTTCTGTAATAGAAGTTTTGAAGCCTTAATGAAGAAATATGGAGTAAACCACAAAATTGCAACATCATATCATCCGCAAACAAGTGGACAAGTAGAAAGTGCTAACAAACAAATTAAGTTAATCTTAGAAAAAGTAGTAAATCCTACTAGAACAGATTGGGCTAATAGATTGATAGATGCACTTTGGGCTTATAGAATTGCTTATAAAACGAGCTTAGGTATGTCACCTTTTAGGCTAGTATATGGAAAAAGTTGTCATTTACCTGCTGAAATAGAACATAAAGCTTATTGGGCATTAAAAACTCTGAATACTAATTTAAATCAAGTTGCTGGAAATAGAAAAATATAACTCAATGAATTAGAAGAATTTAGAAATGAAACTTATTCGAAGATTGTAAGAGAAAAAGAGAAAATTAAATTTTGGCATGATAGAAAAATGATTCCAAAAAGCTTTGAAATAGGACAAGAAATATATCTTTATATAGCTAGACTCCATAAACATCTAGGAAAATTAAGATCTAGATGGGGAGGACCTTACATAGTTTGAAATATTTATCCTTATGGAGCTATTGAAATTGAAAATCCTAAAAATCAAAATATATTTAAAGTAAATGGACAAAGACTTAGACCTATTCTGAAAACATCAAAAAGCTCCTTTGGAATTATAGAAGAAGTTAGAGTAGAGGATTACTTGAGCTTTACTTAGTAAGAAATCAGTTTTTATGTTTATATATAAAAAATATATATATATATAAAGAAAAAAAAACACACAATATAAAAAAAAAAATATATATATATATATATAATATAAAAATCGTTACGGTTCAACCAACCAGATCCATCGGTATGACCGGAACATAAAAAAATATGTATATTAATTTTAGGAAAAAAATTAGGTTTGACCGAAACATAGTATCGGTTAAACCAAGAAAAAAAAAAAAACTTAAACAGAAAAACTATTATCTGTAGTATTTTTATTATTATATTTGTTTGTACAAGGAATCCGTTGAGTTACGCTTAACTCAACGAGCTTACTCTGTTGAGTCTTGAGTTAGTCAACGAGCTTATTCCGTTGAGTTAACTATAACTCAACGGAGTACTGTAGCTAAGACCGCGGATAAAATAGTAATAGTTGGTTTGGGAAATGACCCGATTACCCGCCTAAACTTAGGGCTTATTTATCTAAAACCTAGGGTTTTGGGGGCTTTATCTGGCAAATCATTTAGAATCTAGAACAGTAGAAATCAGAGCGATTTCGTACTGTTGTGTAACTCCACGATGAGAAAAATGACGCTTGAATTCTAAGAAGATGCAGTGGACACCGCACAGTTTCTGAAGGAATCTGAAGAATGGCACACGCGGCAAAAGATTCGGAATACAATAAGAGAGAAAGAGCTACAAAAGGTAGAATCAGAACTCTTTAACTTGAGGAAAGTTTTAGTTGAGTTAGAAATACAAATACCATAGATAATGGAGACATGGATTAGAGTGGCAACTGAAATTGCAGTTAGCAAAGAAAGAAAAATCCGGCCAAACAATGAAGTAGCCCTAGAGCTAATTCAACGTAAAGCTAGATTGTGGTTTAAGAAACACATTGCTGGTCGAGGAAGCTAGGCAATATGGGAGCAACAACGAGCAAGAGAACAAGAAGAATCGACTGCTGAAAGACCTATTCCTGAGGAACAGCAGTCAAGACCTCCAGCTCAGCCAACAAAACCTTTGCCACGATTACCATTTGTTTGGCCGAAAACTGAAGAAGAAGAGAAAGAATTTACTAGCTTGGTCAAAACAGCAAGAGACCAAGGTGATACTCAAGAGATAGCTACGGCTAAGGCACATATTTTATATGATGCCATTAAGAGAAAAAGGGTCGAAGAAAGGATAAGGGTCCAATATAAAATAAAAGTTGAACAGTATCAGGCAGCAGCTACTGCCAAACCTGCTGCAAAAGGAGATGAAGCTGGTCCTTCGAGACCAGTAATTATAGAAAAAGTTAAACAAGAAGAGCTAGTACCTATGGCTCGAAGGCTTGTAGAGCCTACTTTTGTAGATTTAATTTCAGAAGATGAAGAGGAATAACAGACACAACTAATCAAAAAAAAGAAATGAAAAGAAAAAGTGCTTGAAATTGAGGAAATTAAATTTGAAGTACCAATTTTTACAAGGCCTGTGGAGCAAATTTTTATTAACCTACTATCTGATTCTGAGGAGGAGCAGGAGCTGCAGCAGTAGGAGCAAAGAAAAGAAGAAAATCAGGCTGAAATTAGTCTGCAGCCTATACAAGAAGAAATAGAAATTAGGGCAGAAATTGAATTGCCCGTGACTCCATCCCAATCTGTTACAGAATCAGAAAGAACATTAACAAAATAGATTGGTAGTCGGGAGGAAGAAGAAAGAACAGAAAATGAAGAGGCTGAAAGAAGCCATTTGGACAAAAATAATTTCACAGATTCCACTGAAGAGCAAGAAACTCTTCAGCAATATATGGAAAGAATTCAAGACAGAGTGGAGAGTTCTGCCGGCTCACCACCACAAACAGAAACAGAAATTCAGGAATCTGTTGAAAATGTTCAAATGCAACCTATAGAAGAGGAAGAGCAAGAACAAACCCCTCTAGAACAACAAAGTCACCTTCCTAACCTGATTGAAACAACAATTTTGAATGAAATACATTTTTGTAGTCAGGAAGCTTATACCAAATACCAAGAAATAAGAGGTTATGATATTATTTATAGTAGACCAGTAAATTGGGATGGAATGCAAGAAATCAAAGATCTATTTGAATACCAAGGCCTACTGCAATTCATTTCTCAAGATAGAGGGCATGTAGTATATGAGAATTTAGTACCCTGTTCTTATGCAAATTTGAGAGAGGAAGAAGGAAAATTAATTTCAAACGTGGAGGAAGCTGATGTACAGATAACACCAGAGCTTCTCCACAACATTTTTGGATTGAAGAATGAAGGAATAAAAATTTTGGAAGATACAACTACTGTCAAGTGGACTGAACAGGAAATCAAAGATTGTTTAGCTATCAATCATGGTGTACCTTTATTAAACAGATTGAAGCATTTAAGTGGTAAGGCACACATGGTAGCTAACATTCTTATTAAAAATGTCTATCAACGATAGGGCCATGACATAGAATTAAGCCAATTTGTCAAATGGGCCACATATGCAATTGTAAACAAGATTCAAATAAATTGGTCTGCAGTTTTTATCTCCAAGCTGAAAGTAGTAAAGAAAAAATTGTTTTATGGAGATTTGATTCCACTACTGATGGTGGACTGTATCGATTTCACTAAATGGACATCAAAAATGATTAGATCAAGAACCATTTCAGTGAAAGAATACAGAAATTTTGTAGCTGCAGATATAGCTGTACCTTCTAGAGGCATTATAGGAGCTATTGAGAGAATTAGTCAATTAGAACTTCAATTAGAAAAACTCCAGAAGGAAGTAGATGAACTAAGGAATAGAGATTAAATTGTATTGTTTGTCTACTTGTAAAATTGTATGAAATTGTATGATGTACTTGCAATGTAATTGATTCATATTAATGAATATAATTTTTCAGATGCAATTTTCATACATGTTTTGAATATGAAATGAATGGAATTTATTGAATATTATATAATTTGTGGAACTTTATGAATGAATATGTAACAGATTTACAATTTGCTGAATGATAGGATAAATGCTTAAAAAATTTCTGCATGTTGCAAGGTAAAATGTAAATTCTGCATAATATAAAATGACTTGCAAGTTAAATCTTTATATAATGTTCAAATTTAAATGAATTTTGATTAGAATGATGCATTAATGACATAGATTTAACTTTATTTCAGTTAGCAGAATGAAAAAAAAAAAAGCAAAGAGAAATTTACGAGAGTAAACTTAGAAGTTGCTAAGTGTTAACTCAACGAAGTAAGTTCGTTGAGTTAACCGTAACTCCACAAGGTCAGTAATATAATATAAGGTCATTCCGTTGAGTTATCTATAACTCAACGAAGTTAGTCCGTGGAGTTAGCAATAGTAACCGACTGTGTTCCGTTGAGTTATCTGTAACTCAACGAGGTTAGTTCGTGGATTAAGCAAAACAGTTATTTTTTTAACCACGAACGAAACTTCGTCGGTTTAGCGGTTACCAAAATTTAAAATTAATAGTGGTACACGTACCCATAAAAATAGGAACCACGATGCACGTTACAAGACACGTTCTTGCAACGAGATTTATTCACTTTATAGATGTGCATTATATATATAAACCAGAATGTTATTTACGAGTTACCAACACTTTTAAAAGAAAGGATAATGCTTTGGAGGAACTAGAAGGAGAAGTAGCTGATTCAACTTCATACGACAACAAATATTTATTGAATGGAAAGCTTCAGACTGGTATGTAATTAATCTTCTACTATTTATTTATGAGCACATGGACTCGTTCTCTAAGCACTAAACGATTAATTAGAACACCTATCCAAAAATTTTCATTGCAGAGGAGTATTGAAAAATTCTCTGAACTAAACTTTAACGAAATTCTTTGGGGTGTAGCTAACCTTTCTTTAAAAGAGAACGTAGAGATGGCTGTTCTAGTAGAAAAACCATTAGGAGAGATTCTGTATCCGGAATTAGTTGATGAACCTTCATGTATTCGATTGCCAAACTTTGAGGGAGATAGGTTTGAAATGAAATCTAATTATATTAGTCAATTGCTACATTTTCATGGATTAGAAAGAGAGGATGCCTATTATTTCCTTAGAGAATTTAATGAAGTTTGTCAAATGATGAAAATGTCGAACATGAGTATAGATGCTATTAAACTTAGATATATCCCTTTTTCTTTAAAGGACACAGCTAAGAGATGGTTATATACTCTATCACCCGATTCAATTTCTACATGGACTGAATTTTGCTCTGTTTTTCTAGAAAAATATTATCCAACACATCAAACGATTAAAAAGAAGAAAGAAATCTTAATGTGTAGCCAAAAATAGGGTGAATCATTTTGGAAATATTTTGAAAGATTTAAAGATTTATTGACTCAATGTCCACATCATGTAATGAGTAAAGCATAATTAATAGGTATAATTTATGAAGGCATAGATGTTTCAACGAAATCTTTATTAGAATCTACTTATCAAAATGGATTTTTAAAGTTATGTAGTGAAGAAGCATGGGCATATTTAGAAAACTTTGCAAAAAGAACTACAGAGTGGGAAAATTTAGCTAAAGTTATTGCAGATAAAAAAATATTGCCAAGAGTTATCAAAGTTTCCTGGAAAGTGGAGAAATAGATTCAAATACTATGCTTGAGGTGAAATTAAATGAATTAACAAAGAAAATAGAAGAGTTATCATTAAATCAAAAGCTAGCAGAAAAGAATGCAAACCTAAATGATTTAGATATTATTTATGCTAGAAACTAGAGAGATAACTTGGGAAATTCTTATAATCCTAATTGGAGAAATCACCCGAATTTATCTTAGAGAAACAACAATTTCTAGGGAGGAGAAAATATAAATGAGAAGAATATAAGTTATGAAGCATTACTGGAACAAGGATCTAGAATAGAGAAATTAGAAAAGATAATCCAACAATTAAATAATCGTCTAGATTTTGTATTTGGAAGTGCTGCAATTCAAAATCAGAATAGAAATATACCACTTAGACAGAAGGAACCAATGAAAAGTAGACCTACTGGAGGATTGCCAATACAAGCTATACCTAATCTTGTCAATAGAACGATCAATGAAATTGATACCTCTTCTAGGAGGATAGCTGAATGAAGCAGCATATTTGAAGCAACCATTTGTATGTATATATGTTTTTACTTTTTAGTTAATAGTATTGTAGAGTTAGTTCTTAACTCAACAAACTTAGTCTGTTGAGTTATGCCTTAACTCCACGAGGGTGTGCAGTAGTTATGTTAATTTTTGTCTCTGTTAAATTTTTGTTTGTGTTATACAAAATCAACAAATGGAATTGATGCAATTACCGTTGGATGCACTAAGGGAAGTACTGAGTAACTTGTCAGCCAAAGATCTGTGCAGGCTGTGTTGTGTATCAAAGGAAATTAAAAACTGTATTGAAGAAAAATATTTTCAAGGACTACAAGCTACAAAAATGACTAAGATTAGAGATGGATTCATATGGAGGTCATTTAATCATAGTTCAATTAACCATGAATATCTGGCTATGGAAGAAACTACTGGAATTCCACCCAATGCATTAGAAGGAATAAATCATATTATGGGGATAGATGAAGGATTAATCATATACAAGACGAGACCAAGGTATGCAAGTTTATTATTACTTAATATTTTGATAAGAAATCCTATAACAGGAGAAGAATGGAATATAGGAAGACCTAATAGATTTGAAGTGTCAACTGTTAATTGTGGGTCAGCTTTAATATTTTCTGATAAAAATTCTGCAATTCCTGAAAAATTATATTATTGGAGACCTACAGGAAATTGGGGTGAAGATTTACGCTTAAGTGTGTATAATTTTCTGAATAGATCTTGGAATGAAAATATTATGATATATCTATGACAGAAATCATTAATTAACCAAACACATGTCATACTTGATGGATATATATATCTTGTCACAGATATTTCAATTGCATTTGGATCTGATTTATACATAGTGAGCATAGACAGTTATGATGAATATATAGAAATTTTACCTGTACCGAGTGATATAGCTAAACCACCATCTACAGAATTTAATAAAATTCAAATAGGAATGTGGTATAATGAAGAGGATGATCCTACTTTATGTCTGATACGATGGTGGGATGAACTGATGAAATTTCAAATATGGATTATGGAAGACATAAATGAATGGAAGTGGGAAGAGAAGTATATTGAAATAGATGTAGAAATAGAAACTGCTACATTACCTTGGAACCAAAAAGGATCCCTTTCTGCATTTCATATCATTAATGGTAATACACTTGTATTTGGAATTTATAATATATTACACGTTTACAAATTAAGAAGGAACAAGAACTGCATGAAAACAGAATTAATAGCAAGAAGAACTATGCCTAAAAAGTTTGCTTGGACTGATACGTTTATTCCATTTGTTCCTATTTTTTGATCATGTTCTTAAGCTGTAATTTTATGTGTTTAATGTTGTGTGTATTCTACGTTTATGTATAAAAAAAAACAAAACAAAATATCAATCCAGTTTGTTGGTATCTATTCTAGGAAACCAACTAGCTTGCTTGTGAGCCACCAGAGGCATAGGAGCCTAGGTTCCACACAAGACATTGAATTGTCAATATCTGTTAAGTGTTATTTTATTTTATATTTTGCTTTTATCTGTGAATGAAAAGTTTTTAGAATCAAAAATCGGAATATGCAGAAGAAGATACAAACAGAACAAGGTATGTAACCTATTACTTACTCTGAATTTTAAATCAAACAAAACTGTATTCATGCCTGCTACAATTACTGTACTTATTATCAAATCTTTTACATTGAGGACAATGCAAAATGTAGGTATGGGGGGGAGGTAATTAAAGTAACAGCCATGTAGGTTTGTTAATTAAAAAAATTAAAATAGTATCGCAAAGTTTTATAGAAATTGAAAATTTTTATGAACTTGTTGTAACTATCCGATAATTGAGACTGTAAAATTTATAATCTATAACTACTTGAATGTTATATTTAGAAGGCTATATATGATGCTATAGAATTTACTATTTATGCCAATCTAGATATAGTATCTTATGATTTTTCTAAATTTCATGAGTTTAACAGTTTCACGATTTTAAAATGAAATCACAATGCTTAATAAAAAATCAGTAAATTATCTGAAGTCCTGAAGGAGCTGAGATGTGAATTCTAGATTAAATGAAACACATATGATTAAAGATACATTTAATTTGACTAACTGAACTTGTAGAATGATTTATGTGTAGATCTTATTAAACTACAGAAAAAGTATGAGCTTATTATTATGGATTCATATTTTCAGTAAATGATAGAAACAAGACTATATGAGATTGGTGTTTTACTTCATCTATATTAATGAAATACGTACATATACAGTATGTGACTAATGCTTTGTTTTGTGTGTATTTTGATTGAAAAAAAAAAAAAAGAGAAAAAAATTGAGAGTTTATTGACTTGTTTGATCATGAGCCTTTTGTACTTGAGCAGATAGGTATGTAAGAATTGTTAACTTGAAAAAGGACTCTTGAAATCTGGCAACCTAAGATCTTGATCAAATCTAGGATTGTTGACTGAAAGCTCGTTACATGGGTATATTAGAAAGCTCCTGTATGATTCAAGCTTATCAAATTAACTTTTAAAGTAAAAAAAAAAAAAAAAGAGAAGAAAAGAAAAAGAAAAAGAAAACATATACTGTTCTGAAAAGATACAAGTGTTTTGTGAAATACAAATATCTTATGAATTGAGTATATTTTCTGTTATCTAGAATTGTTGTAATATGAATCTAGAATTGACTTTTGAAGTTGTTTTAATGGAGAAACAATTCTTTATTATACTTATCTTAATCATATTGAATTGGATTGTACTTTGATTCGTATGTTGTTGAAATTTCTTCTAGAAATCTTACTGGAAAATTCAGGATGGCAGATGATGAAAAGAAGAACAAACGATAATATAATTAACACTTATGTGATGATGATATACTTTGTATGTAATTGACATATATTCTAAGTATATTTGCAGGTTGATTATTGAAACATACAGAATATATATTATTATGCTGAATAGAAAAGAAAAGAAAGAAGAATTAATTCTAGCACTTTTTGAAAGACCAATTAATTAGATCTTAGTTTGCTAAGGGACTAGCAAAATTTAGGTATGAGGGAAGTGTTTAGAATGAAAAAGTGCATATTATTAATGGTTAAATGTTGGTTAATTGCATAATATTTAGCTTATCATATGAGAATTAAGTCATTATGTTATAATTGCACTGTTATATGCTTTAATTGAAGAATCTGTTTAATTTTGGAGAATTAATGTCAATTTAGTACATTTCTGAACTGTCGGTAAGTTGCAGGTTGTGAAATTCTTAAGTATCCAAATTTTCTGATATTTCGGACAGCTATGTTTAACATACCGAACATATTTCAGACAATTATGTTTAACAGACCGAACATGTCAGATAGTTATGTTTAAATTGCCGAACAGTTATGTTTTGAAAGAAAATTTTATTATTTCCTAAAGTACATGTGTCGAAACCATAATGCATGACTTAAGTGAACTTTCGGTGAGTTATCTCTAACTATCTGAAATTGAAGCTGGGCATCGGACAGTTATATGTGTAACCCTCCGAAATCTCTTTTTATTTATAAAATAGCTGTGGACACGTGTCATGTTTTGGTAAAGTGACTTAAGTGGATTTTCGGTGTGTTAGCTGTAACTATCTGAAATGCATCTAAGCATCGGATAGTTAGACCTGTAACTCTCCAAAATGTGTATTTTATTATTAAACTGCTGCTAACACGTGTCGAGATTTGGTAGATTTACTTAAGTTATATATCGGTGAGTTATCAGTAACTATCCGAAATGCATCTGAGCATTGGATAGTTAAGTTTATAAGTATCGGAAATGCACCTGAGCATCGGATAGTTAAATTTATGCATGTGTTTTATAGTTAATCAACGAAGAAAGTCCGTTGAGTTATCTGTAACTCCACGGACTATTTATTTTCTAATATGCCACTGTAGCGGTTGCAGAAACAGGACAGTTGGAAGAAAAACCACGATTGCATGTATTGCGTAGGGAGAAGAAATCATCGTCGTTGATATGAATGAAGGAAATCCAATCGATCATTCAAGGAGAAGCAGTTACTACTAAAGAAATATAAAAGAAAAGAAGAAAAAGAAGTACGTGTGTGATCGATGGACGACAAGTGTGTATAGAGGAGGAGCACCGAGCTTTCTGTAGGCAGTATCGACAATTCTCTGAAGTATCACACCAACCATCGTTACCACCACCATATCCACCATAATCACCAACCATCGGAGGTCTACGAGAATACTTTCTTGATGTCGGGTCGATTCCGAGCCAAACGCAATGCATGACAACGACTGTGAGGAGTGATCACGTCACGGGAAGGGAAGCCATTTTCACTAAGCGTCGACTCATATTTCAGGAGATCGTAAAGCTTTTAGCCTTGGCTTCGGGTTGATGCCTGTATGCTAAAGAGAAGATTATCTTGCAATTCTGGACTCGTGATTCTATAGGGAGAGGAGACAGAATTGTAAGTGGTTTAATTTTCAATGGTGTAATCGCATTGCAAGTAGTGTCGGAAGTATTTACTGTCGAGTGAGATTACTTTACATTTCACCTTTCACCCATTTCCATGTTCATATTAAAACAAAAATACCAAAAACAATTTATCTATGTTTGTATGTTGTATTTGAGCGTTGTATTGTTTGTGTTGTATGGTGATTAATGTTATCTTTGTTAGTATTGTGATTGTTTTATGTTTGTTTTAGTTTTACAGTTTACTGAAATTGGTTCGTTCAAAAGACTTAAAGATTTTAATGGTTACTGTTTGAATTATCTGAATGTTAATATTGCTTAATGATAAATCTAGTGTTTACTAACATTAAAGAGCTTAATTGATGTTTTTACAATCTGTGGAATCGCCCAATGGTTGGCTGAATTCCTCTGTAAATAGCAGTATTAAAAAGAAAAGATAGGCTCGTGGAGTTAACTTAAGTCCACGAGGTTAGTCCGTTGAGTTAGCCATAACTCAACGGATAAAATCCGTTGAGTTAACTGTAATTCAACGGAGAGCTTATTGAATATATAAATTTGATTGTTAATAAACGAATAGTTCTAAAATTCTTGAGCAATTCCCTGTGGGATCGACCTGTACTTGCACACTAATATAATAGACACTATGCACTTGCAGTTAAAGTACAAATTGGAATTAATATCTAAATTGTGTTAAAGGTTGTTTGTTTACTTCTAAAAGAAAGAATAGGCATAAAGATAAATTAACAAAGTAAAAACAGAAGTAACAAATCCAAGTTTTTCTAGTGTAGTACTGGGAAAACACAAACAGTAGTCAAACTCTGACTTCACATTCAACATGTTCATCTACTTAATCCATAATCTACGTACTAATTTCAAATTCAAATTATCCACGATTTTCACTATCTTTTTGAATTTCCACTAACTCCACTATCTTTTTGAAGCTCCACGATTTCCACTCATAGATTCATTGAAACTTTATCTTCTTGGAGATTTATAGAATATCTTCTAAGTCACCACTTTAGTCGAACACTTATCCTTTAAGTCCTGTAAAAACTTGAACACTTATTTGTAACTCTTCGAGTTTTTGCACTTGCAAAACACGTGACTGAACAAAGAAAAACTTATATGTTCGTTAGTCATTTTATAGAACTCGAACAGTTATCTATTCATGCGTATAAAAACTCGAACAGTTATCTAACTAATTTGATTTTCATTACCAAACGCACATGGAAAACACGTGACAACTTAAAACATTAAAAACACATGTGCGGATGACTTAACTATATAAGTTTTTAACATAACTCTTCGACTAAATTGAAACATTAACTATCCAAAAGTTTAACTATTCGAAATTCTAACTATCCGAAAACTTTAACTATTCAAAAACTTTAACTATCCGAAAGTATCCGAAATTTTAAATGAAACTTTTCGATAACTTGTCAACATTTAATTACATGACTATTATACTTAGAAAATATAATTTAGACTTATTTATAAACTTTAATAAAGCATTTATCATCAAAACAAAATTCCTAACAATCTCCCCCTTTTTGATGATGTCAAAACCTAATAAGTCAAATAATCTATCTTCTCCCCCTTTTTGGCATTATAAAAAAGTAAATAAAATATAAAGAAGAAAAATTTGCTAAGTATATATCATTCAAAAAGAAATTTTTAAACATACATAACTTTCGTGGATAAGAATAAACTGTTTAAATAAAATTGTTTGAAACAAAAATTGTCAAAAACAAGTATATGATCATTAAATGCAATAAACAGTTTACATAATGTGATTGCTTTACATAAGTAATTTTCGTTAACAAATTACAAGAAATAAATCATGTAGTACATAATTTGTAAAATCACAAGCCTCTTTGTCTTCGAAAAAAATTATCAGAGTATCTGAAATTTGCCTTGTAATTTCTATACTTACTCTATTGATCTGATTAATTATTGCTTAATCTAAATCTAAATGCGAAACTTGTGACAGTTGTTGTAAAAATTCTGTATTTATGTCTGTATGTGTATCTGTATGTATACCTGTAATTGTATCTGTGCGTATACCTGTATGTTGTTCATGTATAGTATGTTGCTGTTGTTCTGAAAATTGTCTTGACTATTGTTGTTGTTGTGACTGAGTTTGCTAATCCTGTTGTTGTTATTGTTGTCGAATTACAAGTGTATCTACTTCTTGGTATTTTTGTAGTTCTTTTGCAGTTTTGACTTTAATCTTTTTTATGGCCAATGTATAATATCTATTTGACTTGCCACAATTCTCAAAAGTGTATCACCATAAAATAATTTACTCTGCAAGTTTAAGATATGAGAAACAAAATTATCATACTAGTTCACCTGTATATGGTTAATCAACGCATATGTAGCATAACGACAATATCTGCCAACCTCTACACCATCACCAAACCTCTGAAATAGTGAAGTATGCAGTATTTTTGCAATAAAACGTGCTTGGCCATTTAAATCATTTAGTAATCTCATTTGATTGTTGGTAGTCGAATCTTTGGCTAAACTTTCAATGTCCCATCCCAATTGATAAACTTGTTTTCTTTCTGATAATTTAACTCCTTCATTTTTCAGACCAAGTACTTGATAAAGTAATTTTGGAGTTAAATATATATCTAATTCTTGTATATTTGAAACAGGAATACCTTCTTACACTATTAAGTTTGAGTAGAAACAACTTACAAGTTCTTGTATAACAAGATGGTCTGGATGTTGTGGAAGCAGAGTCAACAAGCTTCGAAATTCAAACATTTCTCGTATATGTGTCATCCCTTCAAACTTAACTAGTCTTGAGTATAAAACTGTAAAAGTTTTATATGTTTTAAATTTTTCATAATAGGAATTATTTCAGAACCATAACAATGTATTGTCATCTAAATTCTATTCAAGATTAAATATTTTCCTATCATGATTTTCTAACCTGGGACTTGTTTCAATATTATCAGCAACATCTATATTTTTAGATCTTTTAGAATTGGTGGAATTTCTATCAAAGTTGGTAAAAATGTCTAAAATATCTGTTATTGTCATATCAATAATCTAGTGAGTTTCTTCTATTTGATCTTCGTGAAACATATCAGTATCAATAGTCTATGTACTATTTTGTTTATCAGCAACATTTATTTCTATAATTAGTTTATACAACAACTGTCTTTGTATGAAAAAATGTTCTATATCTGTCTGTGTAATAGAGTCATTAGTAGTGTCATATTCTATATGTAATTGTGTAGTTTGTTGATTATATACATTTATCAACAAATATACTATATATTGTAATAGACATAATCACATGTATAAAATGTAGTATAAGCAACTATACCAAAAATAAAAAATCTCTATCCGAGATACAATAAGAGGAAAAATATTTGTACATTCCTCTTCAGATGAAAGATCTTTAAAATTCATAAACTCAATGTCTATGTTATCAAAAATGTCATCAAAATTGATATCATCTGTATATATATCATCAAAATTTCCTACATGTTCTCTTTCTATAGGAAAAGAATGTTGGCTTGCAGCATGATGTGAAAAATTGTCCATTGTATTAAAAGAAACATTATGCACTAATGTGACACAATACCTTATAGTGTATGCTTGTAATCTGATATTTGTCACATCTGTTGGGATTCTTAAAACAAAATCCTGTCCAGCTTATGCAATAGAACATAGTTTTTCATTTTCAATGATTCTTCTCTTTGTTGCAATATGCCTTGTACACCTGCAGTTAGTCCAAAATATTCTAATGTCTTATTCTTTTTCTGACTATATGTGTGTGGTGTTTCTAGTTGTTTAGGAGGTTCTAATGTTTTTTTAATTTCTCCTATTAAAGGCACCTGTGGTCTTGACGGTCCTTCACCATGATGCCTAGGTTGCAATAATGGAATATAGAGTTTTAAGCTCTCAACCTCTGCCATTTTTAGTTGATAAACTTTTTGTCCTTCACTTCGAAGGCTCATTTTCCAAATGACAGTTTTCTATTCATCAATAAACTTTTGAGTTTCATCTAAAACAACTGGGGTAAAATAATGTTAGGAATACAAAGATTCTAATTCCCTGTTGGCATTTTCTATCATTGATCCCCATTTCTTTCCATAATAAGTAATAGACTGTACCAATTTTTCAAGTACTTGTTTGGAACTTGTAACAACCTCAAGGTTAGGTTGTAATATTCTTTTCCACATTTGCAATGTAGAAAGTTCAGTCTATTTTAGTCTAAACTATGTCTCAGCATAGTTTCTAATAAATTTCCAACAGAAATTTTTCTTGTCTTGAACAACTTTTCTAATTTCATGTAGTACTTCATTGGAAAAAGTATACCTTGAGTAAATGTCATTGATCTCATTTTCTATCTTCTAAAGTTGCATCTCTCTTTTCTACACTTTTGTCATTCTAACATGTCCTTGTCCATGTCTTGACATTGCCGATTAATCTTCGCTATTCACTATAGAACTTAGTGGAAGTAAAGATTGCAAAACTAGGGTTTTACCAAGGTAGAAATACGAAAGGTTGTTAGTAAAACATTTATACCTCTTCGAGTTTATAAACGGATTCAATCATTGAAATCATAAATATAAGATCTGTTACTGATAAATAACTCGAATGCTTACAATAACTGTACGAGTTTTACAACTAACAAAAGTAGAAGACTTAGCGTAACTGTTCGTGTAAAGAAAATAACTACTGGCTAAGTAAAAATGAGAAAACTTGAAGACTTATGATAACTATTCGAGTTTTATGAGCAATAAAACACATAACTATATGACAAACTAGAATAGTTATTGTCATATTTTAAGTCTTTCATAAAAATATAATAATATTAAGTTAACTATTCCAGTTTCTTGGATAGATATGCGAAAAAGTTGAAGACTTAAGCATAACTATTCAATTTTCTTAAAAGGAGAAAATATAAGAATTTAGAACAGAAACTCAGAGAGAAATCTAACTATTCGAGTTTGTAGAAGAGTAAAAACTTAACAATACAAAAAACTCAGATGGTTAGTTAGCGATATGTGAGATAAAAAATTGAATTCAAGTAAAATACATAACTGTATGTTAAACTAACTGAATCAATCTAACTCTGTATCCATATAAGTTTTAGAATATTTGCATTTGATTAAATTTACCATTGTTTGTCATTGTTTGTCATTATTTGCTCACCCTACATAAATGTAGTAAAGAAAAACTATGGCATACTTAGTATTAGGTTGCCAAGCCCTAATAGATTTGTCATTAAATTCCAAATAGCTGACTTTAGTAGGTTGCTAAGCCTTAAATAGATGTGTCATTTAAGTTCAAAATCTAACGTACTTAAACTAGGTTGCCAAGCCCCAATAGATTTGAATCTCTCTATTTTTTTTAAAAAAAAAAATTAAATACAGAAATAAGTAGTAGATTTAACAATTTAGACCTTCTGACTTTTATTTTATTCAATTTATAAAAGAAAGTTCATAGAGATATACCTTCAGGTAACTTAAAAGAATTCAATAATGAATACACAAACTTAAGAAAATAAATGCATTACATTATGTGTAAAGGATAGATAATAACAAAGAAAAATAACAAAGATTATATGCACAAATTATGGCAGAATTGTTATAATACCTGTTTAGGTTTTCCTAGCACTACACCAGAATATCTGATTAGATCTCCAATAACGTACTAGAAAAACTTGGATTTGTTACTTCTTTTTTTTTACTTAGTTAATTTATCTTTATGCCTATTCTTTCTTTTAGAAGTAAACAAACAAAATTTAATACAATTTAGATATTAATTCCAATTTGTACTTTAACTGCAAGTGCACAATGTCTATTGTATCAATGTGCAAGTACAGGTCGATCCCACAGGGAATTGCTGAAGAATTTGAGAACTGTTCGTTTGTTAACAATCAAATTTATATATTCAATAAGCTCTACGTTGAATTACAGTTAACTCAACGGACAAAGTTCGTTGAGTTATGGCTAACTTAATGGACTAATCTCGTGGACTTAAGTTAACTCCACGAGCCTGTCTTTTCTTTTTAATACTGCTATTTACAAAGGAATTCGGTCAACCATTGGGCGATTCCACAGATTGTAAATAACTTCAATTAAGCTCTTTAATGTTAGTTGACATTGGATTTATCATTAAGCAATACTAACATTCAGATAATTCAAACATTAACCATTAAAATCTTTAAGTCTTTTGAACGAACCAATTTCAGTAAACTGTAAAACTAAAACAACATAAAATAATCACAACATTGACAAAGATAACATTAATCACGATACAACACAAACAATACAACACTCAAATACAACATACAAACATAGACAAATTGTTTTTGGTATTTTTGTTTTAATATGAACATGGAAATAGGCGAAAGGTGAAATGTAAAGTAATCTCACTTGATAGTAAATACTTTTGACACTACTTGCAATGCAATTACACCACTGAAAATTAAACCACTTACAATTCTGTCTCCTCTCCCTATAGAATCGTGAGTCCAGAATTGTAAGATAATCTCCTCTTCAGCATATAGGCATCAACCTGAAGCCAAGGCTAAAAGCTTTAGGATCTCCTGAAATATGAGTCGGCGCTTGGTGAAAATGGCTTCTCTTCCTGCAACGCGATCACTCCTCACAGTGGTTGTCAGGCACTGTGTTTGGCTCGGAATCGACCCGACATCAAGAAAGTATTCTCACAGACCTCCGATGGTTGGTGATTATGGTGGTGGTAACAATGGTTGGTGTGATACTTCGGAGAATCATCGATACTGTCTACAGAAAGCTCGGTGCTCCTCCTCTGTATACACTAGCTGTCCATCGATCACACCTTTCTTCTTTTTCTTCTTTTCTTTTATATTTCTTCAGTAGTAACTGCTTCTGCTTGAATGGTCGGTTGGATTTCCTTCATTCATATCAACGGCGATGATTTCTTCTCCCTACGCAATACATGCAATCGTGGTTTTCTTCCAACTGTCTTGTTTCTGCAACTACTACAGTGGTATATTAGAAAATAAATAGTCCATGGAGTTACAGATAACTCAACGGACTTTCTTCGTTGATTTAACTATAAAACACATGCATAAACTTAACTATCCGATGCTCAGGTGCATTTCGGATACTTATAAACTTAACTATCCGATGCTCAGGTGCATTTCAGATAGTTACAAACTTAACTATCCGATGCTCAAGTGCATTTCGGATAGTTACAAATAACTCACCGATATATAACTTAAGTAAATCTACCAGATATCGACACGTGTCGATAGCAGTTTAATCATAAAATAACATTTCGGAGAGTTACAAGTCTAACTATCCGATGCTTAGATGCATTTCGGATAGTTACAGCTAACTCACCGAAAATTCACTTAAGTTACTTTACCATAACATGACACGTGTCCTCAGCTATTTTATAAATAAAAAGAGATTTCGGAGAGCTATACATATAACTGTCTGATGCCCAGTTGCAATTTCGACTAGTTATCGATAACTCATCGAAAATTCACTTAAGTCATGCATTATGGTTTCGACATGTGTACTTCAGGAAATAATAAAATATTCTTTCAAAACATAACTGTTCGGTAATTTAAACATAACTATTCGACATGTTCAATCTGTTAAACATAACTGTCCGAAATATGTTCGATATGTTAAACATAACTGTCCGAAATATCAAAAAATTCGGATACCTAAGAATTTCACAACCTGTAACTTATCGACAATTCAGAAATGTACTAAATTAACATTAATTCCCCAAAATTAAGCAGATTCTTCAATTAAAGCATATAACAGTGCAATTATAACATAATGGCTTAATTCTTATATGATAAGCTAAATATTATGTAATTAACCATCATTTAACCGTTAATAATATGCACTTTTTCATTCTAAACAATACCTGTAAAATAAACTAAGCTTGAGTACATTACCTCTTTTTTTTATATATATTTTATGTATTACCTCCCACAATATCATCTTTTTACGTGATCACAATCCCTTACTTAGGTGAAAGATAACTAGTTACTCAATGACAAGTGAGAATAGGTAACCTTTTTTTTTTTTTTTGAAAGAAGAAAAAAAAATAGAATCTGAATTACTTGTAAAATGGGTTTTCAGTCAGCACATCCCAAACCAGTTGGTTCAAGTGACTAGGGTTTAAGTCCCCCAACGGACTTAATTACTCAAGTAATTGCAGACAAATAATAAAACAAGACAGTAAATTGAATAAGAGGCAACCGCAAGACTTAATTTTTCTAACAATATGCTAATAACTTTCCTTTAATAAATGGTACATATTTTCTAGTTAAAATCTCTATAATAGCGTATACATAAGTAACAAAAATATAGTTGACACTTATATTGAATCAAATTAACTTTCCTTAAGTAACCTTTTTTGAATTTTTCTTAAATAAATTGACTTCAAATAAAAAACAGAATTTCATAAATTCTTAACTACTAGTAAATAATAATTCTAAAATAGATATTTTGAGTTTTTTTTAATAAAGAAATTAAATTCTAAAGCTACTTTATAACAAACCAAAATGTTATGCAATGAACAAGACAATTTAAACATCAGATAACCTACAAATACCAAGTTCTAATCGTAATTTTGAAAAGGTAGTCTCATCTAAGGGTTTTGTAAATAGATCGTATAATTGTTTTGTGGTAGGAACAAAATTTAATATTATTTTTCCTTTTATAACATTATCCCTTAGAAAATGATGTCGAACTTCTATATGTTTAGCTCGTGAATGTAAGACAGGATTTTTAGACAAACTTATTGCAGAACTACTATCATAGAAAATCTTAGTTGGTTCATAGGCTAAATTAAAATCTTTTAAAGTTTGTTTGATCCATAGGATTTGAGCACAGCAAAGTGCAGTAGCTATATATTCAACTTTAGTTGTAGATAATGCTACACAATTTTACTTTTTGCTAAACCATGACTGCTTGTCTCAGATTTTGTTAACTTCTGTTTTTAAACTTATTTAATTTATCTTTATTCTTATTGTTAGGATCGGTAGACTCACTAGAGGGGGGTGAATGGTGAAAGTGTGTAATTTTTATATTCTTTCTGATTGTTGAATCGAATGATTCAACAGAAATGAAATGAGATGAAACTAAATGGATGTAGAGCAGAAAAGAAAGATGACACACGGCAAGTTTTAGGTGGTTCACCAAATTGGCTAGTCCACCCTCAAGATTCACTTGGGCTTCACTAAGTGTTTCAACACTTACACACTTACTTTCAAGTCAAAGCAAGAACCAACAACACAGAAGTTTTTAGGTATAAACTTCAGTAAACCAACCTCTAGAGTTTTCAGGTCGAAACTCAAACCAACAACTGAATGTAGTTTTCAGGTTGAAGCCACGAACCAACAGTTTGAATCTTTCAATCAAAGTTTTGGCACACAGAGCTTTTTCTGTAGTAGATCTTTTGAATAAGTTTGACTGTTTGCAGACTTGATTGTAATTGGAGTTGGAGTGTAGCTCACTATATATGGTATATTTGTTATCTCTATTTTTTCTTCTCTCAAACTCCTCATATTTATACCAAAGGTATAACGATCATAATTTTTCTTTCAACGGATGCATTCTACTATACTTGGAAAATAATTAGACCTAAATATGGTAAGTTACCGTTCTGTTTGATGTTCAGTAAGTAATCTTCCGAAAATCTCAGGCTTTTCGGATGGTTATAAAATAACTTACTGAAAAGCATCCATAACTTACCGATTCATCACTCATATTCTGTTATCTGAGTCACGTGAGGATTTTAAGTTACTCACGTGTAATGTCAAGTGTTCGGAGTCTTGTATTTAACTTACCGAAAAGAGCTCCTGACTTTCGGATGGTTAACTACTGTAACTCTCTGAACTTTCATTTAAGTTTCTGACAACTGTACCTTCAAATCTGCACATGCATAAAATCATAACTTAAATTTTGGATAGTTAATAATTTAACTCACTGAAACCTTTCCATTTTTCGGATAGTTATCTTTCTAACTCTCCGAAAACCCATTTGAACATTTGTTTGGAATTCTACACGTGGGAAATTCACTAACTTAAGTTTCGGATGGTTAAACCATAACTCACCGAAACTCTCTTGAGATTTCGGATAGTTATCTTTCTAACTCTCCAAAAACTTAAATGATCTTCTTTCTGGAATTCTGCACGTGGCAATTTCAATAACTTAAGTTTCAGATAGTTAAACTGTAACTTATCGAAACTCTCTTTGAAAATTCGGATAGTTATCTAACTCTTTGATTTTCCCTTTTAAGCTTTCAACAACTGGCTTCTCCATTCTGCACGTGCGTAATAGGATAACTTAAGTTCTAGAAAGTTATACCTGTAACTTACCGAAAAAGTTGGATAGTTATCTTACTAACTCTCCAAAAAATCATTTAAGCTTCTGTTCTAAATTTCTGCATGTGGTTATTTGAATGACTTAAGTTTCGGATAGTTAGCCTTTCTAACTTTCCGATTTTCCTTTTTCTTTTAGATAGTTAACTCCATAACTCTCTGATCATTCAACCAACTTAACTGTTTGATTAAATAACGCTCCGAAGACTTTGTAAAATCAGATAGTTATCCTTCTAACTGTCCGATGGATTTGTTGCTATTTTACTCTTCGGATACTTGGTCCTGTAATTGTCTGATTTTCCTATAACTTCAAAGTAGTATCATCTGGAACCTTCTCGATCTGTTAATCTGCTTGGAATTTATTCTAACAGCCTTCTGATCTAATGCTGTACAGACTTAACTGTGAAATACAATATGTTTCCTCACATAGGTTTTGCATTATCAAAATACTCGGGTTCTAACAATCTCTCCCTTTTTGATAATGACAAAAACCTTTACAATTATTTACATGTATTTCACTCCCTAGTGTATTTCTATACATTTAGTTACATAGAGAAAAATAAAACAGGGATTTATCAATACTATACTAACGAGGAGGGATTCCTCCCCCTAACTTTGAGTTGTCTTCTCCCCCTATCTGTGTGTTGAGTTTTTCTTCTCCTTTTAATAATTCTCTTTCAGTTCTTGTTGGAAATACTGTAAGTGACCATATACTTCACAAATTTCCAAATTCTTCTGCCCCTTTTTGTCATTATATAAAAAGGTGAGGACTGTAAAACTGATATTGAATATATCCTGCACGAGTAGGTTAGCAGAAAACAAGCTCCCATATGGTGAGCTTGAAGAAGAATAAAAATATTTAAAGATCTTGTAAAGAGCATATGCTTAGATTTCGTCTAATATGATTAAAAGTTGATTCATTTAAAGGTTTAGTGAAAATATCTGCAAGTTGATTTTCTGTTGGCACAAACTTAAGTGAGATGTTTCCTTTCTCCACATGATCTCTCAGAAAATGATGTCTGATCTCAATATGCTTGGCTCTGGAATGAAGTACTGTATTCTTAGATAGATTGATTGCACTACTGTTATCACAAAATATGATTGAATTCTGAATTTTCAGTCTGTAATCTGCTAGAGTTTGCTACATCCAAAAGATTTGTGCACAACACAATCCTACTACAATATACTCAGCTTCAGTAGTAGATAAAGCTATACAATTTTGTTTCCTACTGAACCATGAGATTAAAGAATTTCCAAGTAATTGACAAGTACCACTAGTACTTTTTTTGTCAAATCTGCTGCCTGCATAATCTGCATCACTATAGCCTATTAAAATCAAACTACTGTCAGCTGAGTTTTAGTCATTTTATAAAACTCGAACAGTTATCATCCATACGTATAAAAACTCGAATAGTTATCTAACCCTTCGATTTTTATTACCAAACGCACATGGAAAATACGTGATAACTTAAAACATTAAAAACACACGTGTAGATAACTTAACTATACGAATTTTTAACATAACTCTTCCACTAAATCGAAACGTTAACTATCCGAAAGTTTAAATGTTCAAAATTCTAACTATCTGAAAACTTTAACTATCTGAAAGTTAACTCTCCAAAATTTTAAATAAAACTTTCCAATAACTTGTCAACATTTAATTACGTGACTATTATACTTAGAAAATATTATTTAGACTTATTTATAAACTTTAATAAAGCATTTATCATCAAAACAAAATTCCTAACAAAAATATAAAACACTTGCTAAATAAGATTATTGTTAATTTTATAGTAAGTAAAATAGCAATGTTAAACTAATCACACAAATAAAAGAGAAGCAAATTTATAATAGTTTCCCAAATCGAATATGTCTACTCTACAAATATCTCACTTATAATTTTTACTATATGTTAGATCGAGACTATTTAAGAGGAGGGTGAATTAAGTAGTCTACCTTCTTTTCAAACTTGTTATAGTTTGTGAAGAATAAAAACAGTTTGAGAGACTTTTTCCAAAAATTTACAAAACTAAAAATAAGTAACAAATACAAAGATTTATAGTGATTCCCCAACCTGAGTACATCCATTCCTTGAACTCCACTCAAGTATCCACTATGTACTTGAAGTTTATGACTCATTCCACAATCCAATGTTACAACTTTCTTTTCCTTAACTTGACATTGATCACATCTTAAGGACAAACACCATGAACTTATAGAGTACCAATTCCATTAAGTTCACCTAAACATCATGAACTAACAAGATACAACACTCATTGTGTTCATGTAAATACTATGAAGGAACCTTCTTTCGATATTTAAATACCATGAACTAATGAAAATGCCTTTTTGTTAGATTTGTCCTCCACTTACACCATAAGTGGAATAGGTTTTTAGAAAACTTTAAAAACTCAGGAGAAAAGCTTTGAGAAATCAAAGCATATAAAAAAGTATTCATTTTTTTCAAAATGATTAAAGCTCGATCAAGTTAAAAAAGGTTTGGTTTTTTTCTAAATGACTTGAATCTTCACGCTTCTCTAAGGATTGATCAGCTATGCTCTCAATCAATAGCTCTTATGCAAATACTTTGGTATTCAGCTTGCTAGTGTTGTGTATCGTTCACCTCAACACTTGCACATATTTATAATCATGTGCAAAAAGTACATGATTGAATGTACCTTTAATCCACAAACTCTAGTTCTTAGCCATGATTGTGGAAAACATAGGTTGATCGACACTCTTCTTCTATCTTTGAAAATCTAGTTTAGTTTGAATTTTAATTTTAAACTACATGTTCTTTTTATTCACTATGACTTTTGATTTTGTCAACATCAACTCCTACAACATTTTTCGTTATATTGTTCTAGTAATAAAATGTAAAACTAATTTTTCTTAGAAAACCAACTTTCGTAAAATTTGTTAGATAATCTAGAATAATAATCACAAAGTTATAATAATAAAGTCTAATGAGAAATATAACATTACATTCATGGAGTTTATTCAAACATAACAAACTTACTTCATTATGTTTGGATTTGTTGCCTTTTTAATACAACATCTATGTTCATAAAAGTTAAACACAACGAATTAACCTTGTTAAGTTTACACAAAGACTATAAGCATATGTCTATGTGCACAAATGTTAAATACAATGAATTAACTTTGTTGAGTTTGCATCAACAATATAAGCACACATAAGTGTATAAAGGATAAATGCAATAGACTAACTTTGTTGAATTTATATAAATATCACAAGCACCTCATAGAATTTACAAGTTCAAACATAACAAACTAATCTTGTTGAATTTACATGAACATCACAAACTCCTTATGAATGTTATATGTCTAAATATAATGAACTAATTCCATTAGGTTTACATAAACCTCATGAACTACTATGAAATTCACATAATACTTAAACACAACAAACTAACTCTGTTAAATTTATGTAAACATTATAAGTCTTTATGGAGTTTACCTAAACCTCACGAATGTATTCCATTAGGTTTGCATTTATGAAAATTTATTATGTAGTTATATTTACAACCTTTTTAATTTTAGTTTCAAGACATACATAAATAAAATAATAATCATCATCAAAACATAAAATCTTTAACACTATATTCGAGTATTTTTGTAGGCACAATACCAAACCTTACAAATGTGTTTTTTCGAGGCTCAACATTAATCCTTCACAATTGATTAATTTTTGTAGGCTCAAGCAATAAACCCTTTACACTTCTTTACCAAAGGAGTCTTCTCACCACAACTAGATGAGACTTTATCTCCTTAAATACAAAGTCATTGTAAATAACCTTATATAACCAATAAAGCATGATTAAAACTTACAACCCAAGGTTTAAATGCCTACTTTAGCACTGGACTTGAGATATAATAAATGCGCTTTAGATTTTCAATTTGTACAGTAGCTCTTTTTAACTATATTGCAAATTGAAGTGAATGCTTTGTTATTCTCTTTGCAATTCTCTAAAGATTGCGCATGCTATTCTTGAGAGCATCAACTTGATGTTTTCAATCTAGTTTGGTTGTCAATGTAGTTTTCCAAGTTATACAATAAATGCTCTAAATTACTTTCTTTGATTTCTCTCCTTTTTAAGTACGCAATAGCCTCATATTTGTACATGAATATACAAAGGTAAAAATACAACGACATTTTTTTGATTGCAATGGCTATAATTTTAGTTCTGGTGATAAATGGATGGTAGAGTGAGTGTCCGAGAGGTAGTCCATTTTTCTTTAGAATCATTTCTTCAATGCAATCCATAGAACGGGTGTTCATGACAAAGCAGGTGTTTGTTTTTCCATGTTCAATCATTTCCTGCATCCACATATGAAAATGGGTGACCTGATCTTCTAATTCTTTTGTCCTTAGCTTATCATCTACAAGTCTTCAATCATGTAATAAGTTTGCTATTTCTCCGACAAAATTGTGAGATATATATTATATTTTATGCATATATGTAAACTTCAATGAAACTTGCATTAGACAAATTTTCCTTTTTCTTCTTAATCATTGCTCTAGGTTATTTTGTCGAGAGACTATAACGCCAGATATTTCTTGATTTTTTTGGAAAGTCATATGGTTAGATTGGAATAATCTATAGTTGAGCTAAACATAAGTTCGATCAAACCGGATCAACATCTCGGTTAGACCGAGGATGATTTATGGTCAAACTGAAAATCACTACAGTGATATCAAAAATAATAAACCTTTTTTGTGTCCCACTTATTTATGCATTTTTCCATAAGAGAATAGTACTGTAGCATTGGACAATTATGACTTACAATTATCAAATGTTATTGGACATTTTTCTTCTATAAGAATGGTCACTCATTTTTTGAAATTGTGACCCAAATTTGTGTAGTTTTGGTTTGGTGCTGCTTTCTTATTTTGATTTGTCTTGTCGTTCTTGTATTGACAGTTTATGATTTTTCCTTGAAATATTCAACTATAATAATATCAGATCTTTTTGAAATAATATTATATATCTGTAATATATCTATAGGATCACAATATATGTGTGCAATTTTAGATCTAATTTTATATCTACGATCTTTAAACCGAATGGTTCTCTCCTTTGGTTTAGACCGAAAGATTGCCTTCGGTAGAATTGAAAATTTCTTTCGATTACGCCGAAGGTGTCCTTCGGTAAGATCGAAAAATATCTTCAACTATACCGAACACATTTTTGGTAGAAACTGATTTTTCTTTCTTACAGAAATTATTTCCTATATTTTCACATTCATATAATCATAAAAATATTTTCTTAATTGTTTTTGCAGATCAGTCTTTGACGCTTTTGTACTTGTTTTTTCAAATCTGTAATATATATATCTTTTTCGAATTTTGTTGTTGCGTGACATTTTTCTTTGTATTGTATTTCAATATACTTGCAACACAAACTTGAAAATCTATGATATCATTCAAGCGTAGCATTTAATATCTCATCATCCATAATATAGATGTTATCATGATTTTCTTCGCAGTTATATCATTCAATAAAGATTTTCATCGAACTTGAACATCTAATAAATATATCATTAAATCTTTCATTAACCAAGATATATATCATTAATTTTTTCGCCTAATCAAATCTTATAAGAAAGATTTTCCCAATAACATTAGTGTTATAGAAAGTTAACCTACATTTACAATTTACAAAATCAAAACTACTAAAGTTTCTACTCCTAATGAATTGCAGAAACTACTTACATCTTCGAAAATTCACAACTTAAGCCACATAACTCTAAGATTCACAAATAAATATCTCCGTCTTCTTTCAAAACATTGCTCCAGCACTTAAATACTAAATCAAGGAATGAGAAGTCTATTTTAACATTAGTATTGTTAGCATTTCTAATGGTATTAGAAATAAAATTGTTTTAATTTATTTTCATATCTTTAACAAGATCTACTTCAAAGTCTATAGTTAAATTTTTTAACTGAAAATAAGTTAAAGACACAATGTTATCGAATATAGAACAAATATTCGTAATAGGACGATAAAGATAAAATTATTCCATTCAGTTTAACATATCTAAATAAAAGACATGAAAAAACCCCAGGTAAAAATGACGATAACTAAGCTTAGTAGCAAAAGCAAAAGGGAAGAAATTATCATCCAGAAAGAATCGACCATCATCACTCAAAAAAAAATCAGATATTACCAGTAATAATACAATCTACAAATAAATGATAGTAATTTTATTACAAACCGAACAAATAATAAATGAGGTACGCACTTCGTCAGAATATTAAAAAAAAACCCATCTGAATAAAAAATAAGAAAAAGAAAAGATGAGGTACGGACCTCTGATCCATCAAAGCATGCCACGTGGACGGGAAAAGGGATAAAACGGTAGGAACTTGCATATATATATATATATATATAACAAAACAGACGAACCTCAGGATTTTGGATCCCGGTAAAACACGTTTGCAGATAAAAATGGCGACCGCTTCTTCCCTCGCCGGGAACGGGTGCTCCCTCCACCGCCCTTTCCCATCAACCCGAAGCTCAAGGACGGGTGCCCGAACATCACGACCTCAGCCTTTGAAAATCCATTGCTCAGGTACATTTCTTGGCCTTTTATCTCGTTTTCTCTTCTCGGACACAAAAAGAATTGTTGTCTGCTTGGACATTTTGGGCTTCCATGGCTTCCTAAAGGTTGAGATGGATTCTACTGCTAAGTTCTGTGCGTTGGTTGATAAAACCGTGTTCACGAAGGCTATGAGTACATATGTAGTGTAGCTGTAGTTATATAATGACAGGGCTTTTTATTATTTTTATTTTGAACCGTGGATTGGTTTGTTGTCGGTTCACTTATTCAACCTAGCTAATCCAAAATCTCCCAGGGGCTTATGGAATTGTATTTTTATTTGCATGATTAGTTATCTCTTAACACGTGTGATTCAAGACAATGATGGCTTTTGACACATTTAAGTTTCTTTTCGATAAGAAAAAAGAAGTCGAGACCCTTGCATGGCCGCTTGAACTTCCTATCATGCGTCCAAATTTTCTCTCTGTTGCTAAATTTAAAATGTATTTTTTTGCCTTTAAGCAAGTGGTAGCTTCCATGAATATTTGCCCCTTTCTCCAAACTTATTTTATTGGTTATTGAACTCTGTCGTCTAGGAAAAATAATGTACTCAGCAGTTAGTCTTCTTTTTTAGAGAAAGCTAACAAAGTTTTGAAGTTAATTACAAATCGTGTGAATTCCTCTTTTCAGCTTCATGATAACCATTTTTCAAAATTTCTGATTTACCTGGCCTGTTTTAATATGTTCATTCTCATGCAGCAAGTGAGGAGAATATAGAAAACTGTTTCCCATTCACTGGAGTCAGGAATGTAGCTTGTGGATTATTTGCTGTATGGACAGTGTCCACTGTCTCTCCAGTAATTGCTGCCAATCCGGTTCGATATCACAGGCTCAATCTCATTTTTACTTTTAATGGTCTAACCAAGCTTTGCAAATGCAATGTTGAGCTG
This sequence comes from Cymodocea nodosa, assembly GCA_036874045.1. Taxonomy (NCBI): domain Eukaryota; kingdom Viridiplantae; phylum Streptophyta; class Magnoliopsida; order Alismatales; family Cymodoceaceae; genus Cymodocea; species Cymodocea nodosa. The sequence continues at coordinate 1,603,457 of CM072345.1, read as the reverse complement.
AAACATTCTTTGTTTTACATTGCTTAGTTTTAGAAATTTCTCAGTAAATGTTTAGGACATTATCTGATCACGGGAAAATCTGCCCATAAATGGAAAAAGATCTCGAATATATCACTTTCTTTCATGAATAGGTTTACAGAATGCATGTCTGTATGATCTTTTTCTGAAAGGTATTAGAGAGTACTAATATATTAGGATTAAAGGTTATGTGTGGGTTTAGTCCCACATTACTTAAGTTGTATTATCTCTTTCATGTAACCTCTATATATAAAGGTCTTATACTTCCTAATGAATTAATTCTTCCACTTATTTCTTGTATTGTCACATTTTTACTTTCACTGTGATTTAGACTTTGGTAGAATTGAGTACTGCTGCTCTTACCTGATCAAGCTATTGCAACAAGATATGATATATTCTTGTTGTATTAGAACGTTTATTGCTCTCTTTAATTTCATAGCATTCTTTCTCATCAAAGTTGTGTATGTAATGCATTGCAAATTTATGATTTATGAATGCTTGCTGGTATACACAAACTATCTAGGCTTTGTAAACTTTTGCTTTGTGGATTTGGTGCAATTTTTGATTTTGAACCATGTGGACTTATTCATTTGAAATTGCATAATCTTATGGAGAATATTGTGATGTATACAAATAGATTGAGAGAAAATATTCATGTTATCAACTACCCATGATAAGATGAAGGTATTTATTGTTGTTGTAGTCATGGAAGTTCAATGACTTCGTTGTTCTTGTTGGTAAAATAAATGTGGAACTACAAGTACAAATATAAAATATGTAAAAATCAATAACATGACAATTTTGATTAAAAACACATTCATAGATAGCTATCAAATATGATTCAATTCAAAAGCCAAAATAACCGTAGAATAATTGGATTTTAGGATCTAATTGATTTGTCTTGAAGGGTATGCTAAGAGCATGACTTAGAGAAATTAGTGTCATGCTATTGGTATGAATAGGTGTTCATTTTTTCCTCTCTGAATAAAAAGGTCACAATGAACTAAGCGTGTATAGAGACTCATTTGTTCCTCTACTGCACCTTAATCAAAGTAGAAAGTCAACAAATTATAGGGAAAACATGAACAAGGGTGTTGAATACAATGGAGGGAGGAAGAGGGGAGCTTTTTATGTGGAAGCAGTGCCCTCACACCTTAGATGACCCCTATTTTATATAGGTGTCTAGGTACCAACTCCACTAATGATCACTAACCCTTGACATTCCTCATTAATGTCTAGATTAGGAATGGAACTAGGGGAATTTATCCAAGAATTAACTTGATTAATTATGATTATTCAATATAATTTTGTGCAAAAGTAATTAAAGATTAAAGCCCAAGCTTGACCTGACCTATACATATGCCTTGACTTACCTTGGAATCCTTGCTAGGCTGCAAAATGGAGTTGACTCTTGAGGCCTTGCTAGGAGTGGGGAGGGAGCTGTCCAAAGTATGATGAATGGTGTGAGAAATGATAAGGGGATGTTTGGCGACAATTGAGATGAATGGTGGAACTAGGGAGACTGTCTCCTCAACAACAGTTGGGATGCTACACTGGTAGGCCATGGTGGCTCTAGCTTGGGACTAGGTGAGAATGGGACTATGAAAAATAATGGGATGAGAACTTTAAGAAATTGCAATTGTGGCAAATGAAGGCACAAATGATGCTAATATATTCATATTAGTCTAGCATGGAGATGCATGAATGAGACGTTAATGGGATGATATGGCTATCACTAATATCAGTAACATATGCAAAGAAAACAGTTAAACTACACGCATGCATGATTGGAACTCAGAAATGAACATTATATGAAACAAACATATTTTATGCCATGTAATATGCTAACATATCTATAAGGATGTAGACAGTAGCAAAATTGCAATGTTGCTGGCTTACCAAGAGAAATCAGTACCTAAAAATAGTATACCGATGATTAGTTGGGAAAACACAAAGTGACCATAGAGAATTCAAGATTTCTCCCAAACCAAGGGTCTGATAGTATGAAATCAATTTTTTCCTAAAGCTACTCCATTGAATAAACATAGAAAAATAGAATCGGAAAGATCAGATAGATTTAGAGCTATTGCATGACAAGGTTGACGGTTCAAGAAGAATGTAGGATAGTCTGAGCCTAGGAAGTTTTTGGGTATGTAAATCCTCACCTAAAGGTTGGATTACTACGATCTTGGGCTCTTTAGAAAGTTAATCTTATGTACTACAAGCAGTGTAAAATGTAATGAAATCTACTGGTGTTGGATTGAAAATAAAATTGCAAACAAGAACAAGCATGCAATCAAACAGTTGAGGACAGAGCAGCCATGACATGTTCAAAACCAAATTTCTTCCAATCTGAAAGTCTGATCTAAGTAAAATCCACTTCATTTGAAAGACAACTTGTTGGGCTAACATAGGAAAAGTAAAATCAACAAAATTAGACAGTCAGAATTGAAGTTATCACACAAGAAAGCTGAGGGCCCAAGGAGGTGTCGAGGTGTTGGGAAGTCTGATCTCAGGATTTTTGAAGGTCTATAAATCTTCATCCAGAGATTGAATTTCTGTGATCTTAGACCTTTTGGAAAGCTTAGCTCATGCACTGCAATTGATATAAAAAACATGAAAGTACGATGATGGGATCAAAAATAAAGGTGAAAAAGAAAACTGTGTGCATTTAGCCAAGAAGGTGCAGTAATACAACAAGAAGAATGGAAGAGACAATTAGGATGCCATCAGCATACCAATAAGTTGGACACATTCAGAAAACTGATGCAGTAATACTAATAACATCATTGGCATACCAATGGCCTACCATCCATATGTTTGAAATGTTGATTCATTATGTTAATGATGAAATTAGTATATTGATAGCCTACAGTCAACATAGTCACATGTTTGAAATGCAGGTTTGGTATGGTGACGACGAAATTAGCATATTAATAGTCGGTTGGCAAATACTACAAGTTGAAGTTAGTGTTTTGGCAGCCATCCAATGGCTTAGGAATGTTTTCCATAGAGAAAGAAAGGGTACTAACCAATGGGTAGCGGTTTTTCTTTGGTGGAGAACTTTATTGGTTGCTCCCACATTGCTCAGTCATGGTTGCTCATGCTTATTTCATCCTTGTTGGTTTGGATATGCAAATAGAGATGCTTGAGTAAAGGTGGCCATGTGTAGGTGGTATTTGGATGATAGGTTAGGGTGCTTGGTGGAGGGTGGTGCAAGAGGAGGTTTGGTTGGTGTTGCAAGATTGAAGGTGCAAGGTGTAGTGGTTGTGAGGGTTGATGCTCAAGGTTCGGTGCTTGCCTTGTAGCAGAGAGAGGTTGGAATCTCATTGGAATGAGCTAGATGCCATGCCCTTACTCAAAGGAACTGTTCCTCCTTTTATAGAGTGAGGCATCCCCTCCACTTTGTGGACAATTCTCCCAAATTCTCCCAAGAGTGAAGGGTTGTGGACAATTGAAGCTTAGGTCGAGATTGCTCATCTCTATGAGTGGGGAGGTCAGCAATGCATTTAATGCCTCAATGTAAGAGGATGTGGGCACATTAGCTTCACATGACAACACAATTGACATAGGAGGTTGTGAGTTGATTTGGCCAGGAGAAGGTAAGGTGACGATAACATGTAGGATCCCACTCAATTTCCAACTAGAATGCTTCTACAGTTACTTCGTTTGAGTCAGATGGTTGTAAATTGGTATGCTGTTGATGCTATTGGTATTCTGATTTTACCAACAACCGAACAAAATGGGATGCCATTGCACAAATTGCTATTCTAGTTTCTTGAGCCTTATGTTTGGTGCGTCAATTTGCACAAATGGCATGTTGTTCTGGCTCCAAAGTCTAATTGAACTTCTAATCCAGAAATTAGCATTTCATAGAAGCAGTATTCCGATTTCTTAAGCCTTGGGGTGCTATGGCAAAATCAGTATGTCAATTTGTACATTCAGCATGCCAATTCTAGTCCAAAGTGGAGCTTACGTGTTAATTTAGAATGGATTTTGGGTGCAGATCTTGGAGTGAATTTTGGTTCAGATTTTGAGGCAACTTAATGTGGGTCTTGAATGAGGATGAGAATACCTCAAACGGTAACTAAACATCCAGTGAAGGAAAATGTCTAGACATACGATATGTAAGCTTTTCTGAACACTTTTCCAGAGCTTGGAGGCAATAGGTCCTAACAAGAGATCTCCCACAGCAATGTGTGATTAAAGTAGGGTGACTCTCTTTGTTTCAATTCACAATATTTTCTTCATTTATGTCCTTTGAATGACTTTTAACTTTAAATTTGTTATGATATTTAGCACTTAATAATTTTGTGTCATAAGGGTTTTAAATATAGACACAAATTAGTTGAGTTTAGATGAGCCTCGTTAAGCCTAACAAATAATTAATAAATATATCCAATGCTTATTAGAATGGTTGAATCCACTTAAAGTTAATTATGGATATGAACCAGCTCTTTTAACTACCAAGTTACCTTTTCCAATTAATCTTTATGTAATTGACAAAAGGTTATTTCTTTTTGAGCATGTAATCCATCTCACAAACCTCCCCAGCTCCTCCACTAATTCTTCTCCTCTTCTATTGATATTTTTAAATATTAACATTCAAATTTCATGCATATTTGACTACCATATTCTCCTTAAGCCTAGTTTCATATTCTTGTGTTTATGAATGGATGAGGAAAACTTGCTATATATATATATATATATATTTGAATTGCCAATATGATCTTGAGACTAGAATATTCGTTGTTTAATTTACTCTTAATACAATTCATTGATTTTCTTTTATGTGCATGAATTTTGAAACCAGTTCTATAATTTTTAATTTCTATTTTCCATCTCTGTCAACACTCTTTTTTTAGTTTCTTTTTTTTCCCTAGCTTTATTTTGTAATATTGGATGTGAAACTTAAAATTTGTTACCTTTTATTTTTCTTTGTTATTTATAGAGGCTGCCACCACTATCAACAGAACCAGGCAGGTGCGAACGAGCATTTGTTGGGAATACAATTGGTCAAGCAAATGGTGTGTATGATAAGCCAATTGATCTTCGGTTTTGCGACTACACAAATGAGAAGTCAAATCTCAGGGGGAAGTCACTTGCTGCTGCTCTGCTGTCGGAAGCCAAGTTTGATGATGCAGATATGTCTGAGGTTGTGATGTCCAAAGCGTACGCTGTTGGAGCAAGCTTCAAAGGTAACTATGAGCATTATTTTTTGAATAAAAACAGTAAGTTATCTCTAATTAAAATCATGAAAGTTGATGATTTTCTTTAATCTATGAGGAAAACGAACTCTACATTAAAAAGTATTCCCATTTGTTGAAATGTTCTATGAATTATCTAGGGTGAGATGGGTGACTTTTTGCCATTGTCATTGGTAATATTCTCGAAATGAAGTTTACCTCATATTTTTCTTATTACCTTGTTGAAGTGATTGTTTATTCAGAATCACATCTTTCACCTATTCTATTTTTCGTTAAGTATTAGACCTTGTCAATGCATTCATTATATGTACAGACCTGTGTAGAACACAAGTATACATAGCAGTAAAAAACCTAGATAGACATGTAGAATTGAAGTCGAAAAGATTCCAACATACGATAATTTTCAATTGAAATTTTCCTCTGTAACTTGCAAGTATTCAGCTGTGTGAAATTATCAATAACACTATCGTACTGTGCAGGCACGAATTTTTCAAATGCAGTTCTGGACAGGGTAAATTTTGAGAATGCAAATCTTCAGGGAGCTGTGTTCAAGAACGCGGTTCTGTCCGGTTCTACCTTTGATAAGGCCCAGCTTCAGGATGCTGTCTTTGAGGATACAATTATAGGATACATCGACCTTCAAAAGCTTTGCGCAAATACCACCATTAGTGCGGATGGAAGGGTAGAACTAGGCTGTAGATAAAATGTGTTAAAGGGCTACTTCGCTTATGGTGGAAAAGTGGCGTTTGATGTACAAGTACAATGCTTACAAACATTTGGTGTATTTCTTATCACAATTTTGTGTAACGAGTTTTTGTTGCACTTATGCGTAAGTATATTTTGTAACCATTAAAGGGGCATAATGTAGACCATAAATTCTTCAAGTGTTTCATATTTGCATAGATGTTTGTGTAGTGGTGTCATAATGCCCTTAAAGAGCCTTACAACGTCGATTAAGAAAACGTGATTGTGGACATTATTTGATGAGACATCGATAATTGTCAAATGAGAAGATGTGATTGCTCGATAAGCGTTTGTTGATGTTATTTGTGCATGATTGACGTGATTGATTGGGGGATAATGGATCAACGGATGCGTGGTGACTCTACGTAGATGGGTGTAGGGAGGCGTATTGATGTAGTTATTGGTGAATCAATGTGTTGACAAGGTACAATCTTGGTGAATCGATGCGTCGACAAAGTATTACAGCAGAAGACATGTGACTGTAAAGTGAACGATTCAATGGCCATCGATTGACATTTATCTATTGGTTGTAAGTCAATAGTTGGGTAACTGATCGATTGTGTCTTGCATTTAAGTAGACCTCTCGATAGATTGAGAGGACAACCCAAACTTGTATACTTTGTGAGGAATCAAAGTCTTGGAAAAAAGAGGGTGATTTCTCTAAACCAATGTTCCCATTCCTTAGCGAAATGAGAAGGCTGACTGGTAGGTGTACCGGTGCCGCATGAATTGTTAATTGATGAACCTCAACTTGTGACATTTGGTTCTATTGTCAAGATATCTAAAAGGAACGTTGATCTTGTTGGCATGAAGACTTTGAAGTATTCCAATGGTAAAGTTGGATAACGAGCATCTAAAGGCGATTGAGGGGTTAATCCATTTCAACTTCTCAATGTTTACACTAAAAATTCTTTGCACGGTGATTTAGTTTACGTGAACAAGTTAGTGAGTGGTCACACAACGTAGGCCATGATTGATAGAGGAGCAACTCACAACTATATTTGTGAGAAGATAGTGGCAAAGTTGAGTTTAGAGATACTTGAAGACTCTTTTGGAGTAAATTTGGTGAACACTACCCCTACTTGGATAAGGGGTGTGGTACAAACACAAGTCCAAGTTGGAGATTGGATGGTATAGGAAAGATTTATATTTAAGAGGGGTGAATTAAGTATATTGTAAATTTTCTTATTTTCGGTCTTTTTTTTAAATCTAGTTAATGTGAAAATAAAATAGAGATTAAACTACACAAACAATTTATAGTGGTTTCTCTTAACTATGGTACATCCACTCTTTGAATCTCTACTCAAGAATTCAATAATCCCAAGAGTTGTTGGTTCGCTCAAAATTCAGTGTACTACAACTTTAATCAAAGCAAAATCAACTTGAAAAGACATCGATCCTTGTCAAGGTCTTTATTTAACTGTATTAGAAATTTTGTTTTGATGATGCATATTTTATTAAAGTCTATAAATAAATATAAATAAGTCTAAGTATAACAGTCACATGGTTAAGCGTTGTTTAGAATGAAAAACTGTATAATATTAATGGTTAAATGATGTTTAATTGCATAATATTCAACTTATCATATGAGAATTAAGCCATTATGTTATAATTGCACTATTATATGCTTTAATGAAAGAATCTGCATAATTTTAGAAAATTAGTGTTAATTAAGTATACTTCTGAACTGTCAGTGAATTACAGACTGTTTAATTTTTAAGTATCTGAATTGTTTGTTATTTTAGAGAATTACATTTAATGTACCAGACAGTTATGTTTTAAATGCTAAAAGAATATTCAGGTACATAGTAACAACTCGTTGAATTACAGACTTAAAGGTATAAAAAGAACACAACTCGTTGAGTTAAGGAGTAAAAACTATAAGTTGTACATCTGAACTCGTTAAGTTAGAATTATGCATATGTTGAATTTAAATGCTTTATTATGTCATATGAGCTACACATGTTTAACTTGTTAAGTTAGCATAACTAAACACATTGAGTTACTTGAATATACACTAAGGTAACATGTTGTGTTAGTGTTATAAGCTTATAAGTTATTTCTTTATTGCATGTGTTTTATAGTTAAATCAACGAAGTAAGTCCATTGAGTTACACTAACTGAGCATTTATTTTCTAACATGCTACTATAGTAGTTACAGAAATAGGAAATTCGAACGAAACCCATGATTGCACATATCATGTAGGAATTCACTCGTGGAATGAAGAAGAAATCACCATCGTTAATATGAATGAAGGAAATCTAATTGATCATTTAAGTAGAAGCAGTTACTACTGAAAGAAATATAAAAGACGAAGAAAAAGTGTGTGTGAAAGGAGGTGGAGAACCATGCTAATTGTAGGAAGCGTCGGAAGTTCCTTGAAGCTCCACACACCACCACCAAAATCACCAATTATCGGAGGTCTATGAGGATACTTTCCAAATGTTGGGTTGATTCCGAGCCAAACACGGTAACTGACAACCATTGTGAGGAGTGATTGCATCGCAGGAAGGGAAGCAATTTTCACCAAGCACCGACTCATATCTCAGGAGATCGTAAAACTTCTAGCCTTGGTTTCAGGTTGATGCTAGTATGCTAAAGAGGAGATCATCTTACAATTCTTGGTTCGCGATTCTATAGGGAGAGGAGGCAAGATTGTAAATGATTACTTTTTCAGTGGTGTAATCGCGTTGCATGTAGTGATGGAAGTTTTTACTGTCGATAGAGATTTTTACATTTCACCTTTCACTCATCTTCAAGAACATATCAAAACAAAAATACCAAAAACAATTAGTTATCTGTGTTTACATTTATTATTAAAGTGTTGTATTATTTGTTTTGTATCATGATTAATGTTATCATTGTCAGTATTGTGAATGTTCTATGTTTATTTGATTTAGAAAATAGAAAATAGTTTTATTATTTACTGAAATTGATTCGTCCCAAATACTTAAAGATTTTAATAGTTACTATATGAAATATTTGAATGTTAGTGTTGCTTAATGATAAATCTAATATTAACTAACATTGAAAAGCTTAATGGATGTTATTTATATTTTGTGGAATCGCCCAATGGTTGGCCGAATTTCTTTGTAAATAACAATATTTAACTAGAAAGATAGGCTCATGGAGTTAACTTAAGTCCACGAGGTTAGTCCGTTGAATTAACCATAACTCCACGAACTAAGTCCATTAAGTTAACTATAACTCAACGGAGTGTTTAACTAAACACATATAAACTCCAATTTAAAGAAAAATAGTACACAATTCTTACTCAATCTCTATGGGATCAACCTGTACTTACACAAATACAATATACACTCTGCACTTGTAGTTAAAATACAAATTAGAATTAATATCTAATTTGTGTGAAAGGTTGTTTGTTTACTTCTAAAAGAATTTATTAATATAAGCATAAAACAAAATCAAACAAGTTTATGATTTAACTTAACAACCCTAAACAAGTGTTAACAAGTTTTAAAAAGTCTTATAGTTATAAGTTAACGTTTCTATTTAGTCAAAGAGTTATGTTAAAAACTCATATAGTTAAGTTATCTGCATATAGTCATGTACGCCTCTATTGCTTAAGAAACCAAATCTTTATTAGGTTTCCATTTTTTACTGTAGGACTATCCCCTAATGAATTTAAAGGATAGCGTTTTTTTTTTTTAAAAAAAAGTTATCTGCATATGTATTTTTAATGTTTTAAGTTTTCACATATTTTCCATGTGCGTTCGGTAATGAAAATCGAAGAGTTAGATAACTGTTCGAGTTTTTATACGCTTGAAAAGATAACTGTTCGAGTCTTATAAAGTGACTAATGCATAGATAAGTTTTCTTATTTCAATCACGTATTTTATAGGTGCAAAAACTCGAAGAGTTATTTTAGTCAAGTTTTTATAGGACTTAAAAGACAAGTGTTCGACTAAAGTAGTGACTTAGAAGATATTCTACAAATCTCTAGGAAGAAGAATTTTCGATGGATCTATGATATGGGATCATGGAAATTCAAAATGATAGTGGAGATAGTGGAAATTCAAAATAAGAAGTGGACATAGTGGAAATTCAAAAAAGATAGTGGAGATCGTGGATAATTTAAATTTGAATTAGTACATAAGATTATGGATTAAGTGGATGAACATGCTGAATGTGAAGTTATAGTTCGACTATTATAAATAGAGGGTATGAGCTACACTATGATCATCCTAGTCCCAAATTCTAATCCTAAGTATTCAAATCTAGAAAAATTCTCCAACATTAGAAGAAGTTCGAATTCCAAGCAAATTTAGAAAATGAGCTGCAACACAAGAAGTTTAAGAGATTCAACAATAGGAGAAGAAAATATATAGAAGTTGAGTAAAATGAAAGAAAAAAAGCTACGTGCAAAAAGATCAAGTTTGGTTATACAATTCAAATAAGATTAGAATAAAGATTTTATTTTCTTTTTGAATTGTATCTTAGACTATATTGTATCAGAATCGACAAATAGGGAATTATGCTAAAAAGTGATTGTAAATTCTTTCTTTAATCAATAAAGGTTAGAATTTTATTTGTAAGTGTTTTGTGCTCTTATTTTATCTACCAAAAATTTTTAATTTCTAAAGACATAATTCACCCCCCTCTTGTGATACTACGATCCTACAATTGGTATCAGAGCATTTATTTAGGAATCGGTTTTTCCTATCATTAGATAGGATTATCTGTTTAAAATGGCTAGTATTTCAAATAATGAAATTTTGGTTATGACTAAAGGATAGACTACTACTCATCCTTCTATGTTTGAAGGTAGTAATTATGGCTATCGAAAATATAGGATGAAAGTATACTTTCAGTCAATTGATTTCAAATTATGGCATATAATTAGCAATCTTATAGTATTAGTCACAACTCCATATGATATGTGGACTTTTGATGAAAAAGAGTGAATGACACTGAATGCTAAAGGTTTAAACATCTTATTTTGTTCTTTATCTCATGATCAATTTAATAAAGTTTTTGCATATCAAACTGCTTATGAGATATGACATGCATTAGAAGTTGCCAATGAAGGTACTAACCAGGTTAAAGAATCTAAGATTAGTATGTTAATACATAAATATGAGCTTTTTAAAATGCACGAAAATAAATGTATCTCTAACATGTTTTTTCTTGATATTGTAAATTCCTTAAAATCTTTAGGCAAGAAATTTGAAGAAAAAGACTTGGTAAGAAAGATATTTAGATCTTTAACTAAGATTTAGGCTTAAAAGACAACATCTATTGAAGAGTCCAAATATTTAAATATATATACTCTAGATGATCTTATAGGAAATCTGACAACTTATGAAGTACAACATTTAGATCAAAAAAGGAAGAATCCTAGAAGGGATCCGACACTAATGAACCTTGATTAATTGATTTTAGAATTAAAAACTAGTAGTGCAGAAAGTAAAGAACACAAGAGATTTATAGTAGTTCCCCAAACTGGGTAGTCTACTCCTCAAAGCCACAACCTCAAGAATTCCACTAAGTACTTTTAAGGCTAAGCACAAACCTTAAACAAGTTACTTTTACAGGCTAAGCAACAACCTTACAGATGTTTTTAAAGGCTGAATAGAATCTTCACACAAAGAACCAACTTTGTGTACTCAAGACCCCAATCTTGAGCAAGTGAAGTACCACACTTCACTCTCTTCACCAAGGCCCTGACCTTGTGAAGGTATACTCACAACACCCTTGTGAGTTAAGGTTTTCAAGTACACGAGAATACAATTTAAAACAGGAGTCACTGACTCAAAATGAAAATGACACACAACACTAGATCAACTCCTATGAAGAGTTGACACAGAAGCTTTGAGGAGATTTCTTGATGGATCTGCAGCTAATGATCTTCTGGACTTTGTTGCAGACGAATCTTCAAGGTGTTTGTAAAATTATTGAATAGACAAATTCTCCTTTCGAGTGTTGAAAAATTCTATGTGTCTTTTTGTTTTCTACAAAAATCCTTTTTATTTTTCCTTCGAGATTTGCATAAGTGGAAAGAATTCTGAAATGGTCAAATGCCTTATGCAGGAATTTATTTCTGGCAACCTTCAATCATAATAAAGTTGAGATCTACAATCAAAAGATATCTTGCCACAAAGATTAGTCAATTAATACTAGTTGTAGTTTCTATAAAAATAAAATCTTTGGAGGCTTTCAAAAAATCGGAGACTTAAACAGATAACCTGTCGAAACTTAAAATCATTTCAGATAATTAGAACTAACTTACCGAAAGACCACTTAAGTCATGTATTAAAAATGAAACACGTGTCCTTCAGAAATCGTGTTATAAAATATTAAAAAATAAACTATCCGATAGAGTGGACATGCTTCGGATACTTAAAAAGATAACTCTCCGATCCTTAAGTCATTTCAGATAGTTACATAGGTAACCTTCCGAAAAGTCATTTAAGTCAGAAAATAAAAGAAAACTCAACCATCCAAAGCTTAAAATAGTTTTCAGATACTTACTAAAGATAACTCTCCAATTCTTAAAAGTTTTCAGATAGTTACATCGTAACCTTTCGAAAAGTCACTTATGTCAAGTGATGAGAGACTAACACGTGTCCTTCAAAAGAAAGTAACCGAAAATATATTAAAAACAAAGAAACAGCTAACTCTCCAAAATAAAAACATTAACTATCTGAAACCAAAGGGATTTCAGAGACTTACCATAAAAAATCATATCCGGACATAAAAAGACTTAACTCATCAAAGATAAATACTTTTCGTATAGTTACTGATATAACCGTCTGAAAAGCCAGGAGAAAGAGACATAACCATCTGATTTGTTCGGAGTCTTATAAAATAACTCTCCGATCAAAATACTATAGACAAAATAACCTGTCAAAATCTAATTTAAAAGATTTTGAGAACAAAGCAGTTAGCCAAAATTCATTTGAGTAAAAAGACATTTAACACATGGCACAAATAATTAAACCACACGTTTTTCATCATCAAAATTAACTGATAAAATAAATGACCTAATAATCTCTCTCTTTTTGATGATAACAAAACTGTAAACAGATATATTCTTCCCCTTTGTCAGAATTAAAAAGTGGAGACAGTTAAATGAAGAATACTTAGAGAGAAATAAAATGTAATTTTATTGATTCAAGAGTAAGAACAATAGGGATACATAAAAAAATTGAAAATTACATCAAAGGAAAAAAAAAAAAACAAATTAGGGTGCAGTTGACTTTTTCTGTAACAATTCTTGAATTAATTTATCCTTCTCTCTCAAAAGTTGTTTTAAATGAGCCACTTGATCCAAAAGTATTTAATTATGCTAAAGAAGAAGCTCATTCTGTTTGAGGAGGGTCTCAAAATTGTCAACTACTGAAATTGAAACTGGAGGAGGTGCTGCAGGAGGTAGAGTTTCTGTAGAAGGAGGTACAGCAAGAGGTGGATGAGCTGCAGATGGAGAAGTTGAATTCTGAGTTGCAAATGGTTGAAAATGAGAGGGCAACTCAACCGAATCAGAAGATGACATTCTCTAAAGATCCTTAAGTTGTAATACTCTTCTTTTAATGGATTTTAGAGGCTTGTCTGAGAAATTAATGTATCTGGCCATCAGATGATAAATAAAATCTCCATAGTACAAAAAACATTATAGATGAGAAATCTGAGCAATAATAACTTTTGCCTAGTTAACCTTGATACCAGCCATCACAACATAAGTGGCTTGGTAGACTTTTCTTTCCAATTCATCTACATGACCAATCTTCTGAAATACAGAGGAAGACAGAATTGTAGCAATCATCTGGGCTAAACCATTTAGATGTGTAGTCTTTACTAACTTGAATTTTCTGTTAGAAGAATTTCCAATCAATTTATTCATCTCGGATTCCTACCACCCAAGCTCTAATGGAGAAAGAGCAATATTTATACTAGAAGATGGTATGCCAAACAAATTCTCCAAAAATTCTCCATCAATTCTTATTGTTTGATTTTGGAGGTGCAGGAGACAAAAATGAGGAAAAATCTCAAGGTTGAAGTAGAAAAGGGGAGTTAGGTCTTCAAAAACAAATAACCCTAATGGGGCAAAAATAAGACCTAAAAGCCCTTGATGAATTAGTAGACTATGAATCGAATCCATTCCTTTAAAATTTACAGGTCTGTTGTAAATAATCTTCATGCCCTGATATTTATTGAAAAATAAATCCCTAGCTGCAGAGGATCTGAAATAATATATATCTATAGGGATGTTTGAAGAAAAATTGACTTCAACCTTTGGATCTTCATCTACAAGAGGTTTTGCAGAAGGAGGAGGAGATTGAGGAGTAAAGACAAAACTTGAATCTTCATACAATCCTTGTATCACCATTTGAGTTGAGGTGAAGGAATTGGATGAGATTCGACATCAGATGAAGGAGGAGGTGTGTAGGATTGTATGGCTACACAAGAGGGGGGTGAATTGTGTATTTTTAATATTTTCTGAAAAATAATTGAAACTTTAAAACTCAAAAACAAGTCGAGACATTGTTTTCATAAAATCATTTTTATTTAAGGTTTCAATTACAATATACAATTCAATTCTCCTCAGAAATTGTAGATGCAATTATAACTCAATACCATGTATCATCTAAACAATTTCATAACTACAAACAAAGAAAACTAATTTGCGGAATTTAAAACTTTTCTCCCTGTTTGAGATCTTTCTTTTTCTTCTTCTTCTTTCTTCTTCAGCAATTCTTCAGTGACAAATATCTTGTCTTTTCATGCTTCACCGAATTTGCTTTCTTCTAATACTTCAAATCTTCAGTGACATAAATTTAACCTTTTCTGCTTCACTGAATTTTCTTCCACTTGAGAGATTTTGCCCGAAGAGGTGTCTTTGATCCTTGAAAAAGATTTTTCTTTTGGTGTGTAGGGATGGTTTGATCCTTGAAAAGATTTTTTGTTTTGTGTGCAATGATGGTTTGATCAACGAGAATTCTATACCTTTTATACTATATCTTCATTTCATGCATATACTTCACGTTTAACCACTACTAGTTTTCCACTTCTCCACGTCTTTTCTTTTTCCTTCATCGAAACACACACGTTCTAACCCACGTTTATATTTCGAATTTTCTTTAATCATCAGTCCTAGATCTCTGAAAAATTTCCTACAAAATAAACTTTCTCGTCCAAAAATTTTTCATCAGTGTAATAAGAAGTCATTACTTTAATGTTAACTAAACGAGTAACACAAGTATATATATATAACTTAACGTTCTAACTTAACGAGTTCACCATGTGCCATTTCATGTGACAAGTACTATAGCTAACTCAACGAACTAAGTCCGTGGTGTTATGCTAACTCAACGAACCAGCTTAACCTTTCTTTCGGAAGGTTAAACGATAACTCACCGAAAACAGTTTAAGTTTCGGATAGTTACAGATGTAAGTCACCGAAAAACTCTTTATATTATAAAACTAGTGAGACACGTGTCAAGACCTGAAAACATGACTTAAGTTACCTTTCGGATAGTTACGACTATAAGTCTTTGAAAAAACTTTAACTCACCGATTCATTAATAAACAAATGTTTCTATAATAAGAATTTTACCACATGCAAAAATAACAACTTAAGTTTATAATGCTAACCTAACGTGTTGCCTTAGTGCTCAATATAGCAACTCAACGCGTTTAGTTATGTTAACTTAACGAGTTAAACATGTGCATCTCACGTGATACAATACAACATTCGTAACTTATAATTTCACCACGTGCATAACACTAACTTAACGAGTTCGTGTCTTCTTTTACTCACTAACTTAACAAGTTATCACATGACCTATTTTAACTTTTAAGCCTCTAACTTAATGAGTTCTCATGTGACCTCTATACAAACAAAACTTTAACTTAACGAGTTGTCTAAACGTGCACTGTTCATGATACAGAAGATATAACTTTAAAACATATCATGCTTTCAATAAAAACACATGTTAACTTAACGTTTAGCTAAATGAGAAATTAATGCAAGGAAACGACTAGTTATTAACTTCAGATCCAATACAAACAAGTATTTATATCAATAAGCTTTTACTGTATTAATTGATGATTTTAATTTTTTTTCACAAGCAATAGTAATTGAGCAAATATGATTATTTTCATTCAGCACACATCATCAAAACAAAAATACTCAACAATCTCCCCCTTTTTGATGATGACAAAACCATATTAAATCAATTATGAAATATGTTTAACTCAACAAAGCACCTTCATTGGGTTAACTTTTAATTCAACAAACTTGTTTGTTGACTTAAGTTCACTTAAGCTTATTTCTATTGTTTGTGTAAATTTTACCTCTCAGAACTAAAACTCTCAGATGTCAATAATTATATAAGTATCAGTTTTCTAATTATCATTTGTCAGATTACAGTAATCATTTAAATAGCATCTCCTTTATAATATATATATGCAATTAAGATCATAATCATGTTTTTATAATATTTCTCTCCCTTTTTGTCATTAATCAAAAAGATAATTATAGAGAATATATATATATATAGGAGAATTAATTACAACTCTTTCTATAAACAAGAATAATAATTGAACACACTTATAGAAAAATGTATTGTTCAATTAATGAAACAAGTAATACAAACATTACATTTTGTATTCAGAAACAAACAAAAACAGTTATCAACCCCTCCTAAGTATATCACTTATAGCATTACATATTTTATCTCCTAGATGCCTAATATCATTTCTGATGTCGTTAAACACTACATCTAAGTGAGGAGGTAGCTGAGTTTGCTGTTCTACTTGAACTAAATAACTTTGTTATTGTTGTTGTATATGGTCTGTATTAGGTTGTTGTTGTTGTTGTCATTGAGGTTTATGCATGGCCTGAAATTTTTGCAAATCTTTGACACTAAATGCTCTCATGCCTTTAGTTTTAGAGGGCTAGTCGGATAAAGTCAATTGGCTTGCAAGGATTCTACATACAGCATCACCATAAAATAACTTTGAACTCATATGTTGTAGTTGAGACATAAAAACATCAAACCAATTTATTTGAATTCTATTCAGCAGGCCATAAGTTGCATATAAACAGCTTCTACTGACTTCCAAATTGTGTCCAACTCTCTGAAATAAATTTGTGTAATATATTTGCAATAAACCTTACCTTTGCATTCAGATTTTCCATTAATCTCATTTCAGAATATACATTTGGAATTTTTGATAAAGACTGAATGTTCCATTCCAGTTGTCTTATCATGTCAAATCTGTTGGTAACAACAACACCTTCATTCTTTAATCCTAAAACTTCAAAAATTAACTCAAGAGACAATATAAACTCCTGTTCATTTATTTGAGTTTTCAGAAAATTTCCATTCTTGTCCAGATTGCTATAAAAAGTTGCAATAAGCTCTGTGTATTGCTTCCATTTCGTTCCTACTAGCAAGAATTTAATGAGGCCTTGAAACTCAAATAGATCTCTTATTTCCATCAAATTTCTGAATTTTATTGGATGAGCATGCAGAATCTGACATGTAATCAGATTATTGTATTTCTGCAATGCTTCTTCAGATCTAAAATGAATTGCATTACCTTGAATTTTTAATATTGTACACAAAGAAGGTGATACCTGAAGCCGTGATTTAGAGTTTAATTCATGTTCAGGAACCTCTTCTTCAAAATGAATGTCATGTTGTTCCTCTTCCAAAATATTATCTTGAAGCTGCTCAAGTAAGCTTGATTATTCAACTTCAATAGTGTTAGGAACATTGTCGATATGCTCAACATTCATTTGTTTAGTCTCTATAGAATGTTCAGAGTTCAATTTTTCCACAAATTCTACAGCCGTTGTATCTATCTATAATTATTCATTTTGTTCAACAGATAATTCCATTGATTCATGTTGTGAATTCTCAAACTCTACTTCTATAGATTCCGTAGAAGGCTGGTTAAATTTTAGCTCTTCTAGAGTCTTAACATTTTCAATATCTGCTACTCCAGACAATTCAGCCTGTGAATTAGTTACTGCTTCAACATTGTCAATTATATCTGCAATAACTTGTTCAATGTCAGGTGCCTGATGCTCTGATTTGTCAATTTCTGCATCATCAGGACTTGTACTAATAGAAAAACTTGAGCTCATATTTGACTTGTATTTCTTCTCAAGCTTTCTAGCAAGGGAAAATAAAGTCTCATTATCTTCATCAGTTTTAGTGTGTTCGGAACTGATGAGTTTATCAGATGCACAATAAGGTACAATGTCATTTGGAAATAAATTTTCATCTGATTTTCCATTTTCAATAGACTTTGTTTCCTTAGACATAATTTTTCTGACTTTCCTTCTTCTATAACATTTCTATTTCTCCTTTTCAAGTATTGCTGTTTTCTTTTCAAATTGCTCCATAAAAGTTTTCTACTTTAATTCTTCTAAGGCACTTTTTATTGCAATGGCCTTTCGAAGACTGTCAACTTTTGTTTTGTCTACAGCAATATCTGATTCTACTTGTTTTGAATATAAAGGAGTATAGATAGCTGATTCATGCTCTTCCTCAAATGCATGTAGTCTTGTACCATCTATAGGAGTTTAAGGAGTTCTATTTGATGAACCTACACCTTTTTTCAAATATTTTGCATACTGTTCCAAAAATGCAATCTCAACACATTTCATTTTGTATTCTCTATCAAATTTACTACGAATACCCATGTATGTAATATTTGCATCAGTATGTTGAAGTTCTTGTCTAACTTCATCTAATATACCCTGAGGAAAGAAGTAATCTCTATAAATTTCTGCTAACCTTTTGTCCACTTGAAATATTTTCTTGAACCAAGTACGTGGAACTTCATCATTCTCTATTTCTTTTCCTTTTGCATCTCTTCTGCTTTTGCCTTTTCCTCTGCCACGACCTTCATAGAACTTGGAGACCATCGTCGCAGGTTGTAACAACAATAAGCGGGAATGATTTTCTTGACAAAGTTTACAAATAACCTAAGTGCCCATGTAATAAATGTTTAAATAGGGTTTTTAGGCGTATAACTCAATGTGAAGAGAAGTCGGGTATAGAAATTAAATAAATATTGAATAAAGTTTATTCAATCAAGGTACCTGAAATATTCAAGTATAACCGTTGAGTTAACTAATCTAACGAGTAAAACGTTGTTTAGAGGAAGTTTTACACGTTACCTTATCTAACATAACGTCTAGTTAGTACACCAATTTTCAAATGCTTCCAACTGAAACGTTCCGAAAACAACACACATGCTAAACTTAACATTATCTTGAGAACATTGTAAACTTTTTAAACATTTTGTCCTTTGAATCTAAAATAGTTTATTTGTCTTTTTAAATGATTTCATCAAGATTTTAAGAGGATATTAATTCAAATTAACTAAGATTTGTATTCTAAATTATATTAATCTGTTTTCGACATTGTTAATCCTCCCCCTACAAATATACTTCAAATATATTCAATCAAAATACAAAATATACTTGTAGTGACAATAGATGTTAAGTATAACTATACTTTTAAATTTTCTTTTCAGAGACTTCTGTTATCCTGACATCATCAAAAATGATTTCCAAAATCAATTCCTACTGTATATGAATCAAAACACAACTTTGAACTCAATGTGATTAATTCAAGGAGAATAAAAGAATGTATCTCAAATAAACATTTTCAAAAGTACTAATGTTGATTCAATAAATCAGTAGTCATATTGGTAGAAACTATATGCGATTCAAAGATATATGTAATTAATGAAACAACTTCTTCTTTTCAAAATAGTAAATATTGATAATTTTCTTTAAAAGTTAGTTTGAAAAGCTTGAATCATACAAGAGCTTTCTAATGTACCCGTGTAATGAGCTTTTAGTCAACAATACCATATATGATCAGGACCTTAGGTTGCCAGATTTAAAGAATCCTTTTTTAGGACAACAATCCTTACATACCTATTTGCTCAAGTACAAAAGGCTCGTGATCAAACTGATCAATAAACTCTTAAAGATTTTCACTTTATAAGCACTTTTCATTTTAAACACAGTATATATGTATTTCATTAATACAGATGCAATAAAACACAAATCTCATACATTTTTTACTTCTATGATTGTATTGAGAATATGAATCAATTTCAATAAGCTTATACTTTTGATTAACAGTTTAAGATGAATTACATATAACTTCTTCTACAAGTTTAATCAATTAAGTCAAATTTATGCATGATCATATGCATTTTCCTTGATTCAATGAAAACATTCAATCAAAATTTCAGAATGTTAGAAGTATTTAATGTTTTTCATTTACACTTCCACTTAAAATCGTAAAAACCATTAAAATTGATAAACTACTTAAAATCAATAAGATACTACTATGATTTTACAATAAATACATAGTATCTTGAGCAGTAGTTTAGATATTACTTTAGATATTTATAATAAGTATATAATATCTATGAGGTGAACAACATCATCAATAATATTTATCTTTTTATGTGAAGTTTAAGCATTTTACACATCACATAGCCTACAAATACCTAAATTTAATTTAATGTTGCAGAATGTATTTTCGTCTAGAGGTTTTGTAAATATATCAGCTAATTGATTTTTACTAGACACAAATTCTAATTTAATTTTTCCTTTAATTACGTTATCTCTTAGAAAATGATGTCTAACCTCTATATGCTTTGCTCTTGAATGTAATACAGGATTTTTGGAAAGATTTATTGTAGAACTACTGTCACAATAAATCTCAGTTGTATCATAAGATAATCCAAAATCTTCTAAAGTTTTCCTTATCCATAGAATCTGAGTGCAACACAATGTAGCAGCAACATATTCAGCTTCTGTAGTAGAAAGTGCTACACAGTTTTGCTTTTTACTAAACCATGACACCAAATTATTTCTCAATAATTGACATGTGCCATTGGTACTCTTTCTATCAGATTTAGATCCTACATAATCAGCATTAGTATATCTTATAAGATCTATTGAACTATCCTTAGAATAATACAGTCCAAAATTTTTAGTTCCTTGTATATATCTAAATATTCTTTTAACTGCAATTAAGTGTGATTCTTTAGGATTAGATTGAAATCTAGCACAAACACACATAGCAAACATAATATCAAGTCTACTAGCAGTCAAATAAAGTAAAGAACCAATCATACTTCTGTATTTTCTTTGATCTATAGATTTTCCTATGTCATCAATATCTAACTTTAAAGTAGTACTCTTAGGAGTTCCTCGAATCCTTGTATCATTAAAATTAAATTTCTTAAGCATTTCATCTGCATATTTTTCTTGATTTAAAAATATACCTTTATCTTTTATGACACTTAGCAAATTAAATCCTAGGTTTTCTACATATAGTACATTCGAAATAATACAAGTAGGAGTTATTTGAACATTGCCCATACCTATGATTTTATCTTTGCTTTTGTTTCCAAATGTTATACTTCCTTTCATGGTATTTGTAAAATTTTGTAATAGACTTTTCTGTCTGGTCATGTGACTTGACGCTCCACTGTCCAAGATCCATTTTGATGTTGTTTCCTCCTGCAACACAAATTAAGAAAAACTTTTTCTTGGTACCCAATGTTGTTGAGGACCAAGTTCATTAAACGCATATTTCTTCTTTTTGTTTAAAAATAGTTTAACATTATCATTTATATTCTTATTAGTTGTAAGTACTATTGATTTATCATTAGCTTCATACTCACATATAGCATTATTGCTTTTACAATCATTCTTTTTGTTTTCAGATGTAGTATAATCAAGACCAAACAAATTTTTATCAGATGTTAATTTATTTTGGTCATGCTCATACATTTCAGTAAGTTCATACTAAGATTTTGTACTTGTATTAACATTTTTCGTACATACAAAATCTTTTTCTGCACAAGAATTTTTAGTTTTATCACATGCAGAATGAGTAATTGGTCTAATACAAGTGTATTGAATTACATGCTCAGGTTTCTGAATTTTCAGTTTACTACAATTGTCTGAAATTTTAGAAACATTAGAAACTAAATTTCCAGAACAAGAAACAAGATTTTTAGAAACATTTATAGTCATGTTAGAAGTACAATTTGACAAATCACATTGATTTATATTATTACTGCATGATTCATCCCTTGAAGTACCTACTTCTACATATTTATTACCTTGTTTCATAATAAAAGGAATTTTAGTCTTAGATTTACTTAAACTACAACTAATAAATCCTTTATTGGCTTGAGATTCAAGATATTCAGGATAATCAAATCCTAAGCCAAATTTATAAGACACCGTAGGGGTACTAATTAGTTTGTCTAACTTAGTTTGACTTAAATTCCATTTCTCAATGGTAGAATTTAAATCTTGCTCTCTTAGTTTTAATTTATCTATCTCTAATTCAAGTTATTTATATTGTTTCTCAATATTTCATTTTCAGATTCTATCTTTAATTTTTCAGCATTTATATACTGTATTTGTTCATGCAAGATACATTCATTAAATCTAAATTTTTGCAAATCTCTAGCATGATTTTCATTATCACATTTAAACTTTTCTAAAGTAGTAGACAAGAAACAATTTTCTTCTTCCATAATGGATGAAGATTTTCTAATATTCTTATTTTCCAGTTTACATACTTTAAGTTTTTGTAATAATGCATGATAAGCACATAATAATTCATCAAAGTTGAAATCTGAATAACTTTCAACATCAGATATTACCTTAGACTCATCTACCATGAAGCACACATGAGCAACGTCTTCTAACTCTTGTTCTCCTTCTAAATGTGAAGATTTTGATACTGATTCCTCAGATTCAGATTCTTCAGACGTGTCATCCCAAGTGACCTTCAAAGCATTTTTCTTGTAAAACTTTTTCTAAGTTTTCTGAGCCGTCTTCTTCTGATTTGTCCTACTTTGCTTTTCATTTTTCCTCATAGGACAATCTGGAGAAAGATGTCTAGGTTTCTTACAGTTGTAACATACATACTTTCTGGATGAAGAATTCTTGTCATTCAGTGATTTTGACGTTGAGGGTTTATCATTTTTGTTCTTTTGCTGTTTCCTAGCTTTCCATGCTTGAATTTCTTAGTCAGCAAAATCAAATCCTCGTCAGAATCAGTAGATATATCAGAATCTAAATTAATTTCGAAGGTTATTTCTTTCTTCATTTTTAGTTTGTTGTGACTCAGTGATTCATTTAATTGAACTTCATAAGTTGTTAAATTTCCTATAAGTTCATTCATAGTATAAACATTTAAATCTCGTGATTCCTCAATTAATGTTACTTTCCGAGACCATTTAGAACTTAGGGATCTAAGAATTTTCCTCACCAAATCCTTCTGTTCAAAATTCTTTCCTAAACATTTTAAAGAGTTTATGATATCAAGAAAGCTGGAAAACATCTCAGAAACATTTTCGTCTTCATGCATCTTAAAGAGTTCATACTTATGAATCAACATGTTTATTTTAGTCTCTTTAACTTGAGAAGTACCTTCATGTGAAACTTCTAATGCATGCCACACCTCATAAGCAAATTTATATGCCGACACTTTATAGAACTATTCATAACTCAATGCACAAAATAAAATATTTAAGCCCTTAGCATTTAGAGTTTAATTTTCTTTTTTAGTAATTGTCCAAGTATTATAAGGAGTAGTTAACGGAGTATATGATTTAGAAATCATGAACCACAACTTATGATCTATACTTTGAAGAAAAACAGTCATCCTATATTTCCAATATTCAAAATGTGTTCCATCAAATAAAGGAGGACAATTAAGATTTTGGCCTTCATATAAAGAAAAATTACCATTTCCAGTAGCCATCTTACCTTAAATTTTTCAACCTATTTGATTTTAAATAGTCTAAAAGCTTTAAAACAACTTGAACCTTAAATCAATAAAGTTAAACGTATGCTCAGATATTAATTTCTGTTTAAAAACAAGGAAGGTAGAATAAGCAATGATATTAAATAAGTTGGTATCGATTTTATATCAAAGATTATTAACAAAGCTCTGATACCACTTGTAGGATTGTATGGCTACACAAGAGGGGAGTGAATTGTGTATTTTTAATATTTTCTGAAATATAATTGAAACTTTAAAACTCAAAAACAAGTCGAGACATTGTTTTCATAAAATCATTTTTATTCAAGGTTTCAATTACAATATACAATTCAATTCTCCTCAGAAATTGTAGATGCAATTATAACTCGATACCATGTATCATCTAAACAATTTCATAACTACAAATAGAGAAAACTAATTTGTGGAATTTAAAACTTTTCTTCCTATTTGAGATCTTTCTTCTTTAGCAATTATTCAGTGACAAATATCTTATCTTTTCATGCTTCACCGAATTTGCTTTCTTCTGATACTCCAAATCTTCAGTGACATAAATTTAACATTTTCTGCTTCACTGAATTTTCTTCCACTTGAGAGATTTTTCCTGAAGAGGTGTTTTTTATCCTTGAAAAAGATTTTTCTTTTAGTGTGCAGGGATGGTTTGATCCTTGAAAAGATTTTTCATTTTGTGTGCAAGGATGGTTTGATCAACGAGAATTCTATGCCTTTTATACTATATCTTCATTTCATGCATATCCTTCACGTTTAACCACTACTAGTTTTCCACTTCTCCACATCTTTTCTTTTTCCTTCATCGAAACACACACGTTCTAACCCACGTTTATATTTCAAATTTTCTTTAATTATCAGTCCTAGATCTTTGAAAAATTTCCTACAAAATAAACTTTCTTGTCCAAAAATTTTTCATTAGTGTAATAAGAAGTCGTTACTTTAATGTTAACTAAACGAGTAACACAAGTATATATATATAACTTAACATTTCTAACTTAACGAGTTCACCATGTGCCATTTCACGTGACAAGTACTGTTGCTAACTCAACGAACTAAGTCCGTGGTGTTATGCTAACTCAACGAACCGGCTTAACCTTTCTTTCGGAAGGTTAAACGATAACTCACCGAAAATAGTTTAAGTTTCGGACAGTTACAGATGTAAGTCACTGAAAAACTCTTATATTATAAAACTAGTGAGACACGTGTCAAGACCTGAAAACATGACTTAAGTTACCTTTCGGATAGTTACGACTGTAAGTCTCCGAAAAAACTTTAACTCACCGATTCAATAATAAACAAATGTTTCTATAATAAGAATTTTACCACGTGCAAAAATAACAACTTAAGTTTATAACGCTAACCTAACGTGTTGCCTTAGTGTTCAATATAGCAACTCAACACGTTTAGTTATGTTAACTTAACGAGTTAAACATGTGCACCTCACGTGATACAATACAACATTCATAACTTATAATTTCACCACGTGTATAACACTAACTTAACAAGTTCGTCTCTTCTTTTACTTACTAACTTAACGAGTTATCACATGACCTATTTTAACCTTTAAGCCTCTAACTTAACGAGTTCTCACGTGACCTCTATACAAACAAAACTCTAACTTAACGAGTTGTTTAAATGTACACTGTTCATGATACAGAAGATATAACTTTAAAACATATCATGCTTTTCAATAAAAACACACGTTAACTTAACGTTTAGCTAAATGAGAAATTAATGCAATGAAACAATTAGTTATTAACTTTAGATCCAATACAGACAAGTATTTATATCAGTAAGCTTTTTCTGTATTAATTGATGATTTTAATTTCTTTTCACAAGCAATAGTAATTGAGCAAATATGATTATTTTCATTCAGCACACATCATTAAAACAAAAATACTCAACAAGGTGTGAATTCTTCTCTATGTACAAGCAAAGATTGAGCAAAACTTGGATGAGAAGAAAGGGTTTCTTTCTTCTCCTAGAATAAGTAAATGAAGTAGATGGAAGGGGAGAGGAGACAATTGTAGGCAAAATTTGACTGGTTGAGGAGATCAAATGAGAAGGACCAGGAGAAATTTGGTGTAGAATTCCAATACATAACTCAGGAATTGGAGGATATGAATGGCCAGCCACATGCTTGAAATCAATTCCTTTCTGTGGCAAAAAGAATTCAGGTTCAGCCAATGATTTCTTCTTCTCTGCCAAATCAAAAAAATCATGAAGACAAGCAAGCTCTATAGGCTCTTGAATTTTAATTCCTGGTTGCTCACTGAGTTTATGCAATAATGTTTGAGTTCTCCTCCTAACTAGAGTGTCTTGTAAATGTAGGGCCATATGCAGTGCTCGTTTTTCAAATGCTCTAGAATCCTCAAAAGCATTCAAAAATTGGCTAACATAAGCCTCATAAATAGATTTAAATTGAGGTTCTAAGGAGTTCACTTTGGTAGTAAATATGTCTTCATCATCTGAAGAAGAATCCTTAGAAACCCTAGAATCAACACAATTTGTTTTACTACTTTGTGAATCACGAGTAGAAGAGGTCTTCAGTTTCTTATGACCTATGGAAGTTTTGATGTATTTTCTCGAGGAATGCTTCTTGGATTTCAACTATTTTCTACTTTTAGCACTAGTGGAAATAGGACAAAATTTACGAAGAACAGACAACTGTTTCTCCAAACATAATAACCGAGTAACTATTTCTGAAGTGCCATAGACTGACTCAATATCTATAACCTCTTCTCCGATAGAAATAATTTGTTGAACTTGTTTAGGAGAAAGAGTTTTCATACCTGTCTGGAGATCCTATTCCATTCTGTGAATCCGCTGTTCTTGCTCTTGTAGAGAGAGGGTAGAGAAACGATCAGATGAAGCCATGAAGGAAGAGGCACGAAAAAGGGATGAAGTAGACGAAGGATTTGAGAGTTGGAAGGTTAAGACAAAGTGAGAAGATAACCCTCCGAAAGTAGATATAAAAATCGGAAAGTTCTAAAGATCGGTGAGTTAGAGGCCTAAGACAATAATGTTACAAGATAAGATAACCCTCTTCTTAGTTCTAAAGAAAAGAATTTTCGGATAGTTACAGGATAACTGTCTGAAAAAGAAATAAGGCACAAGACAGTAACTTGCCGAAAACTAAGAAGTTTTCGGATAGTTACAACTTAACTATCCGAAAAACCCTTAAGACAAAAAAACTAACTCTTCGACGACTACCAACACCTAACTAGGTAAAGAAAATAACTCCCTCTAAAAATATGCTGACTAAAAAAAATCTTAAAATTGAGAAAATCAGACATATCAAAAAGAATAAACTCGCCCTGAATATATGAATAAAAGAAATCAAAAATATTTTGGTTGAGCTATTTATATTTTTATAATGTTTTGATTATATATATATTTTTTTGGTTTTTTTTTTAGATTTTAATTGTTGGAGAATTATTGAATTATTCATGGCTCCACATTAAGATAAATAACACATTTCACTTAGCATAAGGACTTGATCCTATGGTTCACCTTATTAACCTTAAAGAAATCAATTTTTATAAACTTCAATGTTAGAACTTAATGTTTTTAGAATAGAAAAATTCAGATACATTTAATATGTTCTCTCTGGTCAGTTTGAAATGTCCATGAAGCAACCCCAAGGTATATTTTCCCTTAACTATGTCTGTTATGTAATTAACTAAGAGAAAAAGAAGATCTTTGAGAATTATGAAACTATCAATACTACATAGCCATAATCAGAGATTTTTTTTTTTTTTTAAACAATATTGGTGTTGGTTGCTCTTTGCAACAAACATTCCATTTTTTTTTTTTGATAATGGCAATCACTTTAATAGTACTGAAAATGGGAAAGTGTAGAAAGTTAAAGACATTTGGACAAGGTTAAGTTAAATATCTTGAGTCTTATTGCTTTCAACCACTTTTCCTTGTTTTTCACCCTTACATATTAAACACCTCTAAATTTTCTAATCAAGAAACATTTAGTCTAGCAAATAGGCATACAATCATTGAATTAATTAAGGTAACTTGGCTATTTTTTGAATTTAGATCCCCATTCTAAGTGTCATGTGGGCATTATTCTATTTGTAGAGCAAAATCCTTCAGTAATTTTGTTGAATTAATTTGAGTTGATTTTAATATAGATGTAAGAAATCATTGTAACTTATAAACTCAGTAGAAAATCCCATGAAGATAATTGACAGTTTTGTTGTTGTTTTAAGGTTTGAAAAAAAATTTGTAAATATTCTCAAGAAATAACTCAATATAAGGATTAAACTAAAATAGATGATCAAAATAACTCAATATAATCAAAACAGATAATAGAAAATGAGATGGTGAAGAAAATATAAAAGAAATAGAAGATAAAAGATAGTAGGTAAAGCTAAAAATCATTTAGGCAGCATATTCCTAAATCTCTTCTCAATTTGATAAACTGTTTTTCTTCAAGAGGCTTAGTGAAAATATCTGTCAACTGCTCATGAGTAGAAACAAAATTCAGCTCAATGCTATCCTTCATAACATTATTTCTCAAAAAATGGTGTCTTATCTCAATATGTTTTGCCCGAGAGTGCAACACAGGGTTCTTATTACTGTCACAATTAATAGAAGTTTTTCCATATGTAATTCCATAATCTTTCATAGTTTGTTTCATCCAAAGAATTTGTGCACAACATAGGGTAGCAGCAACATATTCAACTTCAGTAGTTGATAGGGCAACACAATTCTGTTTCTTACTAAACCATGAAATTAATGAACTGCCAAACAGTTAGCAAGTTCCACTAGTAATCTTTCTATCAGATTTACATCCAGCATAACCAGCATCACTCTATCTAATTAAATCTAAACTGCTATCTTTGAAATACATTAAACCAAAATTTGAAGTTCCTTGTAGGTATTTCATTATCCTTTTAACTGTAGATAGGAGAGATTCTTTTAGTTGAGCTTGAAAACAAGCATAGGCACAAATGCTGAACATGATATCAGGACTGGATGTAGTTAAATAAAGAAGAGAACCTATCATTCCTCTATATTAAGTAATATCAACAACTGGTCCAGATTCATCTTTATCCAATTTAATTGATGAACTCATAGGAGTGCTTGATGACTTACAGTTACTCATTCCAAATTTTTCTAAAAGTTGCTTTGTATATTTCTCTTGATATACAAAAATTCCTTTTTCAACTTGTTTAATCTGCAATCCCAAAAAGAAAGTCAACTCACCCATTAAACTCATCTCAAACTAATTTTTCATCTGATTTGCAAACTTATTACTTAAAATCTCATTAGTTGCTCTAAAAATGATATCATCTACATAAATCTGAACAACTAACAAACCTAGATGATTTTTCTTAAAGAATAAGGTATTGTCAACCTTACCAATAGAAAAACCATTATCTAACAGAAAGGATTTCAACCTATCATACCAAGCTCTCGGAGCTTGTTTCAACCCATACAAGGCCTTCTTCAATTTGTAAACATGCTTAGGAAAATCAGCATCAGCAAAACCAGGTGGTTGCCTAACAAAAACTTCTTCTTTAATGAAACCATTTAAAAATGCACTTTTAACATCCATTTGATATAGTTTAAAATTTATATGAGTAGCAAAAGCTAGAAAAATTCTAATAGATTCTAATCTAGCTACAAGTGCAAAGGTTTCTTCAAAATCTATTCCCTCCTATTGGTTATACCCTTGGGCTACTAGTCTAGCCTCATTTCTAATTACTTGTCCTGATTCATTAGATTTATTCTTAAATATCCATTTAGTGCCAATAATTGAATGATCTAGAGGTTTAGGAACTAAGTCCCAAACTTCATTTCTTCTAAATTGATTAAGTTCTTCCTACATGGCACTAATCCAAAATTCATCATTTAATGCCTCATCAATGTTTTTAGGTTCTATTATAGATAGAAATGCATAACACCCGGAAACATTAATCCTAGATCTTGTTTGCACACCTTTAGAAATATCACCAATAATAAACTCCTTAGGATGTTGAGGCAAAAATTTATGAGTCAAAGGATTATCATTTCTTTCTTGACCCATGGTACTAGATTCCCCAATATTTGGTTCATCACATTCATAATCTGAAGTATCAATAATTTCTTTTGAAACATAACTTGGCTCTTCATCAAAATTTACATGTATAGATTCTTCCACAGCCAAAGAAATTTTGTTATAAATTCTATATGCTTTACTTCTTGAAGAATATCTCAAAAATATACCTTCATCAGATTTTGCTTCAAATTTATCTTTATTCTCCTTTGTATTCAGAATAAAACATTTAGATCCAAAAGCTTTAAAATAATGAACTTTAGGAATTCTTCCCATCTATAGTTCAAAAGGAGTCTTATTCAAATCTCTTCTTACAGTTACTCTATTTAAAATATAATATGCAGTACTAACTGCCTTAGCCCAAAAATAATAAGCAACCTTGTTTTCATTCAGCATAGTTCTAGCCATTTCTTGAAGAGATCCATTCTCTCTCTACAACTCCATTCTGAGAAGAGGCTCTAGGAATGGCAAATCTATGTTCTATTCCTAGATCTTAGCAAAGTTTTTCCATATTTTCATTTTCAAATTCCCCTCCATGATCACTCTTAATTTTTTGAATTTTTAATTGCTTTTCATTTTGAACCAAATTCAGAAACATTTTAAACTCCTCAAATACTTCACTCTTATGTCTAAGAAATATTACCCAAGTATATCTTGAAAAATCATCAACTAGAACAAATACATATCTCTTACCACCTAAACTTTCTATTCTAGTAGGGCCAAATAAATCCATGTGAATTAATTCCAAAATTCTTCTTGATATAATTTGCTTTCCTGATTTAAAAGAACTCTTCTTCTGTTTTCCCAATTCACATGCATCACAAATTTTATCCTTTTTAAATTTCAAATTTGGTAAACCATCTACTAGGTTCTTCTTAGCTAACTTATCTAGCTGCTTCATATGAATATGACCTAGTCTACAATGTCATAACCATGTATTGTCTAAATTATTTGCAATTAAATAGGAATCAGTTGAAGAAACATCATCAGGTAAATTTAGAAAGCATACATCATTTCTTCTATGAGCAGTAAATTTAACTTCATTAGAGTTTTCATCAATAGCAAGGCATTTCTTAGATTTAAACAAAACCATATAACCTTTATCTTCTAACTGAGTAATACTAATTAAATTATGTTCTAAATTTTCAACTAGTAAGACATTATCTATAACCATTTTATCATTTACATAAACAGATCTGATACCAATAATCTTACCTTTCTGATCATTACCAAATCTGACATTTCCTCCATTCATCATCTTCAAGTCTTTTAGGATAGATTTATCTCCAGTCATATGCTTTGAAGCACCACTGTCCATCACCCATCGTGATCTTTTAGTTTTGACCTGCAAGGATAGTTATAATCACATCCTTTGATACCCATATTTTCTTGGGTCCATTTTTGTTAGTGGAGAATATTTGAAATCTATTATGTTTTGAAATCCATGTGTTATTTCGATTAACAGTATTTCTTTTTAATACATAGATAAATTTCTCTTTATTAATTGTTTTCAAATAGCCATTTCCATAGTCCATTTTATAGCTATTTGAAAAGTTAACAGAAACATATGTTTTTGGTGGTTCATGGTTGAAACCGATACCAATTCTATCACCAAAGACTTTATAACTATTAATAATATTCGTCAGTTTCTTATCTCCTTTGGTAAATGCTCCTAGTTTAAATTTCAGTCTACCAATTTCTTCTTCTAATTTTTTTATATCAGAATTAGAACTAGATTTTTCTACATATTGATTTTTAAATTTTTCATTCAATTTTTCAGATTCATCTTGTAGCCTTTTGTTTTCTAAAAATTTATCCTTTAGATCTTTAATAAGTTCTGAATTATATTTTTCAAGTTCAGAAATTTTATCATGCATATCAAAACTATCAGCAACAAAGCTGTATACCACATGTCTTCAGGAACATCTGAAAGCTGTATACCACGAACCACTGTTCTCCATACCTTCACATCCATGGATTCCAAAAAGTTAGTCATTTTATTTTTCAAAAAACCATAGTTATTGCCATCAAACAGTGGAGGTCGGTGTACATGCTGACCCTCTGCCATTGATCTCAGATTGATTAAATCTATTACAGAGATAACCAAGCTTTGATACCACTTGAAAGGATCGAATGGCACACTATAGGGGGGTGAATAGTGTCCTAATAAAGTTTATTTTGCTTTTAAAAATTTTTGGAAGCTGTTGACACTAATGAACCTTGATTAATTGATTTTAGAATTAAAAACTAGCAGTGTAGAAAGTAAAGAACATAAGAGATTTATAGTGGTTCCCCAAACTGGGTAGTCCACTCCTCAAGGCTACAACCTCGAGAATTCCACCAAGTGCTTTTAAGGTTAAGCACAAACCTTAAACAAGTTACTTTTATAGGCTAAGCAACAACCTTACAGATGTTTTTAAAGGCTAAATAAAAACCTCACACAAAGCACCAACTTTGTGTACTCAAGACCCCAATCTTGAGCAAGCGAAGTACCACACTTCACTCTCTTCACTAAGCCCCGACCTTATGAAGGTATACTCACAACACCCTTGTGAGTTAAGGTTTTCAAATAAACGAAAATACAATTTAAAATAGGAGTCACTGACTCAAAATGAAAATGACACACAACACTAGATCAACTCCTATGAAAAGTTGACACAAAAGCTCTAAGGAGATTTCTTAATGGATCTGCAATTGATGATCTTTTAGACTTTGTTGCAGACGAATCGTTAAGGTGTTTGTAAAATTATTGAACAGACAAATTCTTTTTTCGAGTATTGAAAAATTCTATGTGTGTCTTTTTGTTTTCTGCAAAAATCCTTTTTATTTTTCCTTCGAGATTTGCATAAGTGGAAAGAATTCTAAAATGGTCAAATGCCTTATGTAGGAATTCATTTTCAGCAACCTTCAATCATAATAAAGTTGAGATCTGCAATCAAAAGATATCTTGCCACAAAGATTAGTCAATTAATACTAGTTGCAGTTTCTGTAAAAATAAAATCTTCGAAGGCTTTTAGAAAATCGGAGACTTAAACAAATAACTTGTCGAAACTTAAAATCATTTCGAATAGTTAGAACTAACTTACTAAAAAACCACTTAAGTCATGTATTAAAAATGAAGCACGTGTCCTTTAGAAACCGCGTTATAGAATATTAAAAAATAAATTATGATAAAGTGGACATGTTTCGGATACTTAAAAAGATAACTCTCCGATCCTTAAGTCATTTCGGATAGTTACATAGGTAACCTTCCGAAAAGTCACTTAAGTCAGAAAATAAAAGAAAACTCAACCATCCGAAGCTTAAAACAGTTTTCGGATACTTACTGAAGATAACTCTCCGATTCTTAAGAGTTTTCGGATAGTTACATCGTAACCTTTCGAAAAGTCACTTAAGTCAAGCGATGAGAGACTGACACGTGTCCTTTAGAAGAAAGTAAGTGAAAATATATTAAAAACAAAGAAACAACTAACTCTCCAGAATAAAAACATTAACTATCCGAAACCAAAGGGATTTCAGAGACTTACCATAAAAAATCATATCCAGACATAAAAAGACTTAACTCACCGAAGATAAATACTTTTTGGATAGTTACTAATATAACCGTTTGAAAAGCCAAGAGAGAGACATAATCATTCGATTTGTTCGAAGTCTTATAAAATAACTCTTTGATCAAAACACTGTAGACAAAATAACTTGTCGAAATCTAATTTAAAAGATTTTGAGAACAAAGTAGTTAGCCAAAATTCATTTGAGTAAAAAGACATCTAACACATGGCACAAATAATTAAACCACACATTTTTCATCGTCAAAATTAATTGATAAAATAAATGACCTAACAATTTTTATTAGAAATCTTATTACTAAAGAGGAATTCAATATTGGGAAACCTCGTACTTTTGAAGTTCCTATCAAAAATTTAGGAGCTACATTAACATTTTCTGATTCGAATTCATGTATACCATATAAATTGTTTTATTGGAGACCAATTGGAAATTGGGATGAAAGATTATGCCTAAACATTTACAATTTCAAGAATAGATGTTGGAGTGAAAACATTATAGAATATATGGGAGATAGAACATTACTGAACAAAACTCATGTAATACTTAATGGTTATATATATCTAATACCTGATATTTTAATTTTTAGATCCAATCTGTATATAGTGAGTATTGATAGTTATGATGAAATAGTAGAAATTTTACCTATACCTCAAATTATAGCTAAACCACCATCTATTGAGTATAACAAAATTCAACTAGGATTATGGTATAATGAATTTGATTTTCCTTCTTTATGTTTGGTATGATGGTGGGATGACTGTTCGGGGTTTATATGTTATGAAATTAACACACAATTGAGTTTTAATATTTTTAACCGCAAGCACACGGAGTCAATTATAGAAAGCATGTAAGAATGGGTCGAGTCCATAGGGACCAGCAATTAAACATAAAATTCATGAGAGTTTATAGATATGCCTTGTGTAAATACATTCTCATCACATGTTTGCCTTAACAATCATGTGTATGTTAGAAATGACTTCATATAGAGTTGAATTAGTAATGAGAAACCTCATTCATGTCCCCCTCTATCCATCACTTAAGAGAAAGTAACACACAATAATTAATCAATACACTACATACACAAAAATAACATCACACTATGCTAAGCTACCAATTCTACTACAAAACTAGCATGCATGGACTTATAACTATACATCTAAACCCATGTATGCTCTAATCTACTAGTACAAGCTATATACAATCAAAACTAAGTAAATCAAGAGGTTAGAGTTAAGTAAAAAACGTCTAAACTATGTTAGAGTTAGAGGAACAAACATTGAATCCACACAAAGAAACATAAAATCAAACATATAGAGGGCACAAAACTCAAACTAAACTTAGAATTGAAATACATTGAAATAACAACAACAATTCAACATTATAACAAAGGGGTAATCATGTGGAATACACAAACAAAAGGAATTAACAAACATATACTACTGAAATTTAAATTACAACTCCATCTCTACTCAAATGTCTACTCCTATTACCTTAAGATCACACCTCCAATGGTTTGAGCACAAGGGACGTCACCTCCTTGCTTCACACCACTTGAGATGGCTACCTTCTCCAACAATTCTCCACGTCCAAGGCTTCTTGTTCCCTCCATGAATTAGAGGTCCAACACCGAAGGGAATACAACAACGTGTAGAACAATTGAAGAGTTCTCTTCGATGTAAGTTTCCACACCTTCAAGTGTATCTCCAATGGAGCTTCATCCATGGATTCAGCACCAACAAGAGGGGATTTGTAGTAGCAATTCACCTCCTCAAGATGTAGAATGCCGGATGAAGTATTGGAGAAGACAAGAAGAAAAAGAACCTTACCTCCAAGAGACGTTTAGAGGAGAAGACACCAAGAGGGGAGCTCTTCCTTCACCTTGCTTGGAGCACCAAGGGGAATTTCGAAAATTGGAGTTGGGAGAGGGGGAGCTTGTGGGTTACAAGGCCTATTTATAGAGATTTTTGATCATCTAAGAGTTGATGATCCCAAAGCTTGATCCAAGGGCCAACATTCACCTATAACAAATTCCATTTAACTCATGCATGTAATGTTAGTAATACATGCCAAAAATAACTCAAGTTATGAACTTGAAATATATTTATTTCTAAGGTATGTAACATTCATTTTAACATGTTTACAGATGTGGAATGTAATTTCATCCATGAATGAATCGATTAGTAACATGTATTTAAAATTATTCATAACCAATGTCACATTATTGCATTTAATGTCCACAAGTTCATAACCATAGTGTGTAAAATATATGTGGCCATATCAAATTATTTCAAATACCTTGATGACCTTTAAAATCTCTTTCTTGGCCTAATAATTATTAAACCATACATTCAAGCATATGAACATCTAGTATGTTTTGTGAAAATTGCATTAAAGGGGTGCATTTGTGCACATATTCATGCAATGTCATAAAAATGTGATTAACATGTATTTTCTTGTATAAGTGCATATAACTTGAGTTTCAAGACATAGAATGCATGAATTATCATATAAAAATGTGCACAAATATCATCTATACAATGACCTTATGAAATTTAAAATCTAGATAATAGAAGACCTAAATGACTCGAAATAAAAAGACGAGTACTATGAATTATTTATGGAAATAGAAGCATCTATATCTTCATGGACAAGAAAAGGAACATTTTCCACATTTCATTTCATTAATGGTGATACTTTGATTTTTAGTGTGGATAACATTTTACATATTCATCAACCGAAGAAACAAGTAAATACCACAGAAGTAGAATTAAATGTTAGAAAGGGGATGCTTAAAGATTTTGTATGGATTGACACATTCATTCCATATATCACTACTTTTCAATCATGTTCTTAAATCGTGTTGTTGTAAGATACCTTTAGTATTGCAATTATTAATATAGATTATTGTTATTTTTTCATTTACATTTTGTTTCAGTAATCTTACCAAAAAAAAAAACTAAAGAATTTTTTATTTTTTTTATCATCAATCCAGTTTGTTGGTATCTATTCTAGAATATTCTAAAAATTTAATGAAACCTTCTTAAAACTATATACCTAGGTTACTATAGAGGATACAATGTATTGAGAGTAGAGTATTATAGTATCTTATGTTTTTACTGACTTTTATGAGTTTAATGATTTTACAATTTTAAATGGAAATTAGTATGCTTAATAGAAACTTAGAAATTATCTGAAATCTTAAAAAGTTGAATTGTTGATTTTTAGATTAAATGAAATGCATATGATCAAGGATAAATTTAACTTGATTGATTAAACTTGTGGAATCATTTATATGTAAATCATATTGAATTACTAGTAAAAAGTATGAGCTTATTGATATTGATTCATATTTTTAGTAGATCATAGAAGCAAGATTATATGAGATTTGTGCTTTATTGAATCTATATTAATGGAATACACACATATTGTGTTGAAAATGAGAGAAAAAAAAGGTCTAGAAAGTGAAAGCTTTAAGAGTTTATTAATTTGTTTGATTACGAGCCTTTTATACTTGAGCATATAGGTATGTAAGGATTGTTGACTTAATAAATGACTCTTTAAATTTGACAACCTAAGGTCTTGACAAATTTGAGATTGTTGATTGAAAGCTCGTTACATAGGTATACTAGAAAGCTCTTGTATGATTCAAACTTTTCAAGCTAACTTTTAAAGTAAATATATTCATATATTGTTCTAAA
This sequence comes from Cymodocea nodosa, assembly GCA_036874045.1. Classification (NCBI taxonomy): domain Eukaryota; kingdom Viridiplantae; phylum Streptophyta; class Magnoliopsida; order Alismatales; family Cymodoceaceae; genus Cymodocea; species Cymodocea nodosa. The sequence goes on along the minus strand of CM072345.1, from coordinate 1,566,342 downwards.
AAGATGAAAGTGTTTCATTAGAAATACAGAGATTTTTGAATCAAGTATAATTTCTACCAATATAATTACTGATGTTTGAATCTAAATCAGTACTTTTGAAGGTGTTTATCTGAGATACATTTCATTATTCTTTTTGTTCTAATCATATGAAGTTTAAAGTTATATTTTGATTCATATGTAGTTGAAAGTGATTTTGGAAATCAAATTAGATAAATTCAGGATAACAGATATTTTTGAGAAAAATTAACAGTATACTATAGTTATCACCTATTTTATACAAGTATATTTTGTATGATTTTGATTATTTTTGAAGTATATTTGAGGGGGAGGAAGTGTAATGTTAGAACAAATTGACGATTCTTAAAAATTATATACATTCATGTTAATCTGAGTTTAGTCTTCTAAGGATCTAAGATGAATAAATATTCTCATAAGGAGGCAAATTTATAAAAGAAAGAAATAGTCCTAGCACTTTAAAAAGATCATTTTTTTTTTAAACTAGATCATACTAGGTTTGCTAAGGGACTAGCAAAACTTAAGTATGGGGGAAGTGTTTAGAATGAAATTATGCAAAATATTAGTGGTTAATGAATGGTTAATTACATTACATTTAGCTTATCATATGAAAGTTAAGTCATTATGTTACATTTATACAATTATAAGCCTTAATTACAGAATATGCATAATTTACAGGAATTAGTGGTTAATTAAGTATAATTTATGAATGAATTAGAAATTACCTTTTTTATATATCAAGTGTTAAATGTTATATAAATAGTTGTTCTATTAAATAATAGAACTGAACGAGTTCGTTGAGTTAAGCTTAACTCAATGAGGTCAGTTTGTTGAGTTAATAGTTAAGTCAATGAAGTAAGTTCATTGAGTTACACTAACTCCACAGACTTGTTATTTTCTAATATTCGATTGTGAATAGTTCTAGGAAATTCAAAGGAAACCACATTACACGAATCAAGCCATAATTTAAATCGTGAAATGAAGAAGTAATCAACATCATTGATATGAAGAAAGGAAATCTAATTGGTGATTTTTGTGGAAGTAGTTAATACCAAAGGAAATATAAAAGGAAAAGAGAACTGTGCTAACTAAAGAAAGCATCGGATGTTCCTTGAGCTTGAGCTCCCACCAACACCATCATCCACTATCCATCGAAGGTCTGTGAGGATACTTTCCAAATGTTAGGTCAATTTCGAGCCAAACACGATGACTAACAACTACTATAAGGAGTGATCACGTTATAGAAAGGAATGACATTTTCACCAAGTACCGAATCATCTCTTAAGAGACAATAAAACTTCTAGCCTTAGTTTTAGGTTGATGTTGCTACGCTAAAGAGGAGATCAAATTATAAAAGTCTAGGTTCACAATCCAGTAGAGAGAGAAGTGCTTAATAGTAAGTAGTTAAGTTTTTAGTAGTGTAATCATGTTGCATGTAGTGATAGAAGTTTTCTTACTGTTAATAGAGAATTTTACCTTTCATCATTCGCTCATCTAAATGAACGAAACAAAACAAAAACAAAAACAAAACTCATTATCTATGTTTTATGCTTATTAAATCTATATTGTATCGTTTGTGTTTGTATTGTGAGTATTGTTGAATGTTTGTGTTTATTTAATTTCAGTTAGAGAAAATCGTATTTTAATACAAATCTTTGAAATCTTGAATTAAAAATCTACTATTTGGATTTATTGAATGCTAGAATCAATCAATGATGAATGTAATATGAATTAGCATTTGAAAGCTTAATTGATGTTATTTGTAATATATAGAATTGCCCAATGGATGGTTCTATTCTTTTGCAAACTACAATTTTATTTATTAATTACATGGGGTAAGTTTGTGAGTTAATCATAACTTTATGAACTAAGTCCGTTGAGTTAATTGTAAATCAACGGAGTGAGCATATTATGAACATATATTATATCTTAGCTATGAAAATTTATTGAGCAAAGTGATTTCGATAGTTCCCTATGCGATTGACCTGTACTTGCACACTTATATGATAGACACTATGCACTTACAATTAATTTAACAAATTGGATTTAATAGATTTTAAGATCTTGTTTGTGAAAATTGTTTGTTTACTTAAAAAAAAAGAAAAGAAATATATTTAAGTTAACAAACCCAAGAACAACCCCTAAGACACAGCTTGGGCTTCACTAAGTATTTAAGTACTTACAACCCTTGCTTTTAGGTCAAAGCAAGACCCAACCTCTTGAGCTTTCAAGTAGAAACTCAATGTATAGGCTTCAAGGTATTTGCAATAAGCACATTATAAAACCCAATTTTAAAATTTATAACTGCAAGTGCACGGTGCCTATCATAAATAGTATGTGAGTATGAGTCAATCTACAAGGAACATTTTTCAAATAAAACTCAAAATCTTGTAAAGTCAAATGTTCCTAAGCCTTTAAGATTTTCTAAGAGATATTCAAAGAAATGCAAAGCAAAATTCAATGTCATCCAAATATGCATTCTAATCATTTTCGTAGTTTAGCATGTCCTTATCAAGTGAAAACCATCAATAGAGGTGAAGCAAACTCAAATCATTTGATTAAGACAAGGAGAGATCAAAGAAAACAAAAGCATCACTAAAATTGTCTTTCTTGAAAATCACTGAAATTAAACTTAATTCTACACCTTTTTCCTTTCATCCATGAAACATGGGTATTCGTAGTAAATTTGATAGAGAATACAGAATGAAGTGTGCTGAGATTGCATTTTTGGAACAGTATGCAAAATATTTGGAAAAAGGTGTAGGTTCATCAAATAGAACTCATCAAACTCCTATAAATGGTACAAGACTACATGCATTTGAGGAAGAGCATGAATCAGCTATCCTTACTCCTTCGTATTCAAAACAAGTAGAATCAGATATTGCTGTAGACAAAACAAAAGTTGATAGTCTTCGAAAGGCCGTTGCAATAGAAAGTGTCTTAGAAGAATTAAAGCAGAAAATTTTTATGGAGTAATTTGAAAAGAAAACAGCAATACTTGAAAAGGAGAAACAGAAATGTTATAGAAGAAGTAAAGTTAGAAAAATTATGTCTAAGGAAACAAAGTCTATTGAAAAAGGAAAATCAGATGAAACTAGTTCAAAGGACAATGTATGTCTAGACATTGTACCTTATTGTGCATCTGATAAACACATCAGTTCCGAACACACTGAAACTGATGAAGATAATGAGACTTTATTTTCCCTTGTTAGAAAGCTTGAGAAGAAATACAAGTCAAATATGAGCTCAAGTTTTTCTATTAGTATAAGTCCTGATGATGTAGAAATTGACAAATCAGAGCATCAAGCACCTGACATTGAACAAGTTATTGCAGATATAATTGACAATGTTGAAGTAGTAACTAGTTCATAGGCTGAATTGTCTGGAGTAGCAGATATTGAAAATGTTAAGACTCCAGAAGAGCTATGATGTACCCACCTACATAACTAGTTCACAGGTTGAATTTGACGTACCCACCTAAATTTGTAGTTTAGCAAAAATTTATAGTGAATATTTCCTACTAGAGAATAAATTCACTAAAAATAGATAGAAGGATGGATCATGAGGGTACAAAATAAAAAAAGTGATTTCATGGAAAAACTCCTCTTGAAGTGCTTCTAGCAATTATCTTATCAAGAGAGTGCAAAACAATCTAGGTGATTACTAAATTGCGCATTGTCAGAAGAAAGAACATATCTCCTTGAAAACCAACGAAATTAGAATCATAGAAAGATAAGTAAAAAATTTAACTATTTCCTTTTATAGAACTAGATTTCATTAAGTATAGCTCATAAAACACATACTTCTTTAAAGCACAAAATCCAATGTCTAGAACAGAAAACAAGGCAATTACATCTCTGATTTCAAAATTCAAAAACTCTAATCAAATTGTTCCTGAAAATTCCAAAAATTCCATAATATGAATCTACATGAAAAATCATTCAAAATAGCATCAAGAATCACTCAAAAACTCCACTTAAACTTGACTTTTGAATGAGTTAAATTTCACTATTCCTAACTTAAGGAACTAAGTCTGTTGAGTTATGACTAACTCAACAGACACTATTCATACTCTACGGACCTAGTCCGTTGAGTTACGAGATAACTCTACAAACTTGGGCTTAAGTTTACAGACCTAGGACTTAAGTTTAGAGACTTGGGGCTTAAGTTTACGAACCTAGGGCTTAACTCAATGCACCCTATCCGTTGAGTTATGGCTAACTTCACAAACACTATTCATAACTCCATGGACCTATCCATTAAGTTATAGCCAACTCAATGGACCTCGGTATAGGAACACCAAAGAAACTTCTACTCAATCATAGATTGAACTATAATACTTCTTTATCATGGATCTATGCCTAAAACACATCTAATACATCCATTCACCACTATGTATATTAGCAAAATTCATTCTATACATTTTTAAGAATAAATGAAATGAAAATAAAAGAGTTAATTGTGTTAGTCACGTACATTAACAACATATGTGTAGGTATTTACAATATTAACAAGGCTCATCCATTTTCAAATATAAATTTCATTAAACTTAAAAAGTAAAGTATCAACATTAAGATAAAGACACTAACATTAACAACTATCCTATTAATATAAAAACACACATAAACATGAGATACAAAGTCACACATACAAACATATAACATCACAACATGCAAATACAACCAGAACATATGTAAACATAAATAATCTTCCTTCCTCATATTGGTATCTGAAGCTTAGCCAACAAACACTCAAAATTCATTGAAGATGTTGTCTAAGCCTTCTCCACATGCTACTCTTGGGCTGTCACCACCAAGGATCATCACCAAAGTAGGGAGACTTCACATGAATCTGAAAATGAAATGTTAGTGCCACCAGATGACTTCCAACTACAGTCCATTCCTTGCAAGAAATGAGCAGCTACAATAGTGTCTTCTCTTCCCATAGGTGTGCAAGCCTTCTCCACGTCATTGCCTTGTACTAAGGACGTCACCAAAGATAGGAGCTTTTCATGGAAGAGGAGGAAGCTCGGCTAAAATGGTGCTCCACAAATTTGCAGTAAGGGTGCCTTCTCCAAGCCTTCTCCACATCATTGCCTTTCACCAAGGATGTCACCGAAGATGGGAGGACAATGAGAAATTGAAACTACAACCATGGAGGTTTTCTTCTTTGTGCTAGGGTTGGGAGGAATGAAAAGATCGAGAGAGAGTTTTGGTTGTCATAGGTTGTGCTTTTGTTAGGAGGGCGAGATGGTTGACGATTTCTTGATAGGAGTGGCTAGCAAATGTGGCTAATGTGGAAAAAAAGAGGTCGACGGTGTTTATTTATTGGGAAAACTTGTTTGGATTTTATGTTTATATTAATAATTTCATTTAGAAGTAAGCAAACAACTTTTCACACAAATTAGCTATTAAGTCTAATTTATATTTTAACTGTAAGTGCATAGTGTCTATTGTATTTGTGTGCAAGTACAGGTCGATCCCATAGAGATTGAGTAAGAATAATGTACTATTTTGATTTTTATAACCAGAGTTTCATCTGTATTAAATTATGCATTCCGTTGACTTACTACTAACTCAACAGACTTAGTTCGTGGAGTTATAGTTAACTCAACGGACTATCCTCGTGCACTTAAGTTAATTCCACAAGCCTCACTAATAAATTCCAATTAAGATTTGCTATTTACAGAGGAATTTAACCAATAACATCAATTAAGCTTTTAATGTTAGTTAATTTAGTGTTTATCATTAATCAACACTAACATTCAGATATTTTGAACAGTAACCATTTAGATTTTTAGGTATTCTATACGAGTCAATTTCAGTAATCAATAAAACTATTTTCTTTTTTCTGAATCAAATAAATACAAAACATTCATAATACTGACAATGATAATATTAATCATGATACAAAACAAATAATACAATACATAAATGCTAACTATAAACACAGATAACTAGTTTGTTTTTGGTATTTTTGTTTTGATATGTTCTTGAAGATGAACAAAAGGTGAAATGTAGAAATTCTCTATCGACAATAAAAACTTCCATCACTACATGCAATATGATTACACCACTAAAAACTTAATCACTTATAGTCACACCTCCTCTCCCTATAGAAACTTGAACCAAGACTTGTAAGTTGATCTCCTCTTTAGTATATTGGCATTAACCTGAAACCAAGGCTAGAAGTTTTACGATCTCTTGAGAGATGAGTCTGTGCTTGGTGAAAATGGTTTCCCTTCTTGCGACGCGAACACTCCTCACAGTAGTTATTAGTCACCATGTTTGACTTCTAAAGTAGTAACTACACAGACCCGATATTTGGAAAGTATCCACACAGACCTTTGATGGTTGGTGATTGTGGTGGTGTTGTGGAGCTTCAAGGAACTTCCAACACTTCCTACAATTAGCACGGTTCTCCACCCATACTTCTTCATTTTCCTCCTCTTCTTTTTATATTTCTTTTAGTAGTAACTACTTCTACTTAAATGATCGGTTAGATTTTCTTCATTCATATCAATGATGATGATTTCTTCATCATTCTATGATTTAAATCCTACGTGATACATGTAATCGTGGTTTTCCTTCTATTTTCCTGTTTTTGCAACTACTCACAGTGGCATATTAGAAAATAATTAGTCTGTGGTGTTAGTGTAACTCAACGGACTTACTTCGTTGACTTAATTGTTAACTTAACAAACTTAATATACTATGAAACATATGCAATAAATAATTTAATATAACTCTCCGATGGTAAAAGATTTTTCAAATACTTACGACTGTAAGTATCCGAAACTTATATGCATTTCAGATAATTAGCACCTAACCTTCCGAAAGATAACTTAAGTCATGCTTCCAAGTTACGACATGTGTCTCATTATTCTTTTTGTAGTAAAAGGATATTTCAGATACTTGGAAAACATAACTATCCGATGCTTAGATACATTTCGGATAGTTAGCATCTAACTAACCGAAAAATCACTTAAGTCATGTATTAAGGTAACAACATGTGTCCTTAAAACAATAATAAAATACTCTTTAAGCGTTCAAAACACAACTATCCGGTACATAAAATGTAACTCTCTGAAATAATAGACATTTTGGATACATAAGAAATTAAAAAGCCTATAGCTTATCGATAGTTCAAAAATATACTTAATTAATGCTAATTTCCTGAAATTATGCACATTCTTTAATTAAGGTATATAATCATGTAATTATAACACAATGGCTTAATTCTTATATGATAAGCTAAATATTATGCAATTAACCATTATTTAACCATTAATATTATGCACTTTTTCATTCTAAATAGTGTTGGAGTTGGAAGTTGGCCATTTCCTCAATTCCCAAAATGCCCATGTCATCCCTTTTGGTTTTACTTTGCAACCTATTTAGAATGAAAAAGTGCATATTATTAACAGTTAAATGATGGTTAATTGCATAATATGCAGCTTATCATATGAGAATTAAGCCATTATGTTATAATTGCACTGTTATATGCTTTAATTGAAGAATCTGCTTAATTTGGGGGAATTAATGTTAATTTAGTACATTTCTGAACTGTCGATAAGTTACAAGCTGTAAAATTCTTAAGTATCCGAATTTTCTGATATTTCGGACAGTTATGTTTAACAAACCGAACATGTATCAGATAGTTATGTTTAAATTGCCGAACAGTTATGTTTTGAGTGAATAGTTTATTATTTCCTGAAGTACATGTGTCGAAACCATAATGCATTACTTAAGTGAACTTTCGGTGAGTTATCCATAACTATCCGAAATTGCAACTAGGCATCGGATAGTTAGTCCTATAACTCTCCAAAATCTCTTTTTATTTATAAAATAGCTATGGACACACGTCATGTTCTAGGAAAGTGACTTAAGTGGATTTTCGGTGAGTTATCTCTAACTATCTAAAATGCATCTGAGCATCAGATAGTTAGCTCCGTAACTCTCTAAAATGTTATTTTATGATTAAACTATTGCTGACACGTGTCGAGATCTGGTAGATTTACTTAAGTTATATATCGGTGAGTTATCTGTAACTATCTGAAATGCATTTGAGCATCGGATAGTTAAGTTTATAAGTATCCGAAATGCACCTGAGCATCAGATAGTTAAATTTATGCACATGTTTTATAGTTAAATCAACGAAGAAAGTCCGTTGAGTTATCTGTAACTCCACAGACTATATATTTTCTAATATGCCACTGTAGGAGTTGCAGGAACAGACAGTTGGAAAAAAAAACCACGATCGCACGTATCACGCAGGAATTCACTCGTTGAAGGGAGAAGAAATCATCGTCGTTGATATGAATGAAGGAAATCCAACCAACCATTCAAGCAGAAGTAGTTACCACTGAAGAAATATAAAAGAAAAGAAGAAAAAGAAGTAAAGGGTGTGTGATCGATGGGCGGACAGTGTATGCAGAGGAGGATTAGTGTCGCAATTCTCTGAAGTTTCACACCAACCATCATCATCACCACCATAATCACCAACCATCGGAGGTCTGTGAGAATACTTGCTTGATGTCGGGTCGATTCCGAGCCAAACATAGTGTCTGACAACCACTGAGGAGTGATCACGTCACGAGAAGGGAAGCCATTTTCACCAAGCGCTGACTCATATTTCAGGAGATCGTAAAGCTTTTAGCCTTGGCTTCAAGTTGATGCATGTATGCTGAAGAGGAGATCATCTTGCAATTCTAGACTCGCAATTCTATAGGGAGAGGAGATAGAATTGTAAGTGATTTAATTTTCAATGGTGTAATCGCGTTGCAAGTAGTGTCGAAAGTATTTACTATCAAGTGAGATTACTTTACATTTCACCTTTTGCCCATTTCCATGTTCATATTAAAACAAAAAGACCAAAAGTAATTTATCTATGTTTGTATGTTGTATTTGAGTGTTGTATTGTTTGTGTTTTATTGTGATTAATGTTATCTTTGTCAGTGTTGTGCTTGTTTTATGTTGTTTTAGTTTTACAATTTACTGAAATCGGTTCGTTCAAAAGACTTAAAGATTTTAATGGTTACTGTTTGAATTATCTGAATGTTAGTATTGCTTAATGATAAATCCAGCGTTTACTAACATTAAAGAGCTTAATTGATGTTATTTACAATCTATGGAATCGCCCAATGGTTGGCTGAATTTCTCTATAAATAGCAGTATTAAAAAGAAAAGACAGGCTTGTGGAGTTAACTTAAGTCCACGAGGTTAGTCCGTTGAGTTAGCCATAAATCAACGAACTTTGTCCATTGAGTTAACTGTAATTCAACGGAGAGCTTATTGAATATATAAATTTGATTATTAACAAACGAACAGTTTCAAGTTCTTCAGCAATTCCCTATGGGATCGACCTATACTTGCACACTGATACAATAGACACTGTGCACTTGCAGTTAAAGTACAAATTGGAATTAATATCTAAATTGTATTAAAAGTTGTTTGTTTACTTCTAAAAGAAAGAATAGGCATAAAGATAAATTAACTAAGTAAAAACAGAAGTAACAAATCCAAGTTTTTCTGGTGTAGTGCTGGGAAAACACAAACACAACCAAATAACTTAAATCACATTAATAATCAAACATTAGACATACTAAAAATTATCTAAATAAACTAAAGCAATAACCATATAATGCATAACCAAAATGTGCTTCCAAACATTAAGTATAAAACATGTGGTTCACTTTGTGCATTTAAACGTATTTGAACTTAAATAACATGCATAAACCTTAAAAGTGCATTACATGTAATTTCTCAAAATATCTTCAATATTTTCACATTAGAATCATAATATGCATGAATAATGACATATAGAATAGCACCAATTGACACTATACATTCAGCAACCAACACTTTGAGCTTTTAGGTCCAAGTTCTTAACTAACCTTGAGTTTTAAGATATAAACTCACGAACCAACACCTTTGAAGCTTTCAATCAGAGTTTATGCGCAAAGAGCTTTTATACTTGAATGTGCTTGAGTATTCTTCAATTTTGCATTTACTGAATCTATATTGTTTCTACAATTTCTATATAGCTCTATGTATGAGTATATATGATAATCATTGTTATTTACTTTCACTTATTGATCATACTTATACCAAGAGGTATAATGATCATATTTCTCTCAACGGTATTTTTCCTTTTCTACTTACTGAATAGTCAATCCCAATTATGGTAAGTTATCATTGTGTGAGTGTATTGCTATGAAAGGTTAGATCAAACAATTGTTCCTTGGCAACGGTGCCAGAAACTTGTTTGGGGTTTGTTAACTTCTATTTTTACTTGTTTAATTTGTCTTTATGCTTATATCAATAATTACTTTTAGAAGTAAACTAACAACTTTTCACACAAATTAGATATTAAGTCTAATTTGTATTTTAACTGCAAGTGCACAGTGTATATTGTATTTGTGTGCAATTACAGGTCGATACCATAGAGATTGAGTAAGAATTGTGTATTGTCCCGATTTTTATATTGGAGTTTATGTGTTTAGTTAAGCACTCTGTTCAAGCTTTAATTTTGCCCATTTTTAAGGAATTTTATAAGTAATTTTGCATGATATTATCATCTATTGTGGATAAATGATATTAATTATGGGTAATATAAGTCTTGAAATATAGTGCAATATAGAAATTTAATTAACAAGTGCATCCCCCATTGAATATAATTTTACATAGAACACATTGATTTTATTTTGAATGTCCTATATTGGCTAACGTCTCTTGGAGCTCAATTTCCATTAATTGTAGGTAACACACATATGGAAGGAGCTTAATGCAAAAGACCAAAAGAAGATGTAAATAATCAAAAGTTGGTGGACTAAACTTTAAAGAAGAGGGCATGCCAACACCTTATTGGCCCTCCTAGATCTATGGCATCCTATTGGCTTGGTGATAAAACCAAGGTGCCACATCAAAGAGAGAGAACACATGCTAACATAAATGCAAGGGGAGAGGAATTTCGTAGGCCACCTTGGTGCTTCCAACGAGAGAAAGAAAGAAGAGAAGAAAGCTTGGAGGTGAGGCTTATGCTTGCAAGGAGACCATCCATTGACGTTATTTACCATTCCAAGGGTTAAGGAGAAGACGTCCAAGCTTGGAGGTGGAGTTGCTGCCAAGTTCCATTGAATTCAAAGCTCTAGAGAAGAAGATAAGAAGCTCCTAAGGTAGTGACAACTCTTAGAGTTTATTATTTTCTTGTATAGAAGGAAGAATTGATGAGAAATGGTGGTGAACATCTCAATTATATGTCTTCTTAGCTAGATAGAGTTCAATGAATGTATATGAATGTTTAATTCTTCTATTCAACTTCTAATTTGCATCCTCTATTCACGTGTATTGTTGGGGCTGTTGGTGACGCTTTCACACGAGTGAATGACACTCACCAATGGTGGCTTGGCGCATTTGAGAAGAAGGTGTGAATTGAAAGAAGAAGAAAATAAGTGTTGATGTTCATTTGAATGAAGAACATATCACTTATATCTAGTTGTTAATTTTAATTTCAGTAGTTAATTGAGTTTGTTATATCTTATATTGATCACATTTTGTCCTAATCAATCTCTAAAAAGAATTTCTAATGCAAGTAGTATAGTATAGTTTAGCTAGATTAGCAAATAGCATAGTTGCATGCATTTAGTATAAATTAGAATAGAGTAGTATAGTCTATTGAACCTTCTTGTTTTATTTTTCTTTCCTCAATATTGATGCATTGATATCACTTCTGAAATCACATGGAACTTGTGTGCATGTTATAATTGAATGAGTTGATAGATTTACAAATAAAGAAATTGATTCACATCACCATTTTCCACAATGCATTGCCTTGAAACTGCATGATTTGTGAGCTTGTGTTAATTTTGATTATTCTACATTCACATGTCATTAATTTACTAAAGTATACCTAAGAGCTTGAATAACAAGTTGAGTAATAGTTGATTAAGTCATAAACACAATCCTTGTGGAAGAATGACCTGTATTTGCCATGTACACCAAAAGAACTATGCACTTGTAGTAAAGCTTGAGCTAAAAATATAGCTCAACACACTTCGTTGAGTTACCATTAACATAACGGACCTAGTTCGTTGAGTTATGGATAACTCAACAGACTAACCTCGTGGACTTAAGTTAACTCCATGAGTCTATCTATCCAGTTAAATACTACTATTTACAAAGGAATTCGGCCAACCATTGGGTGGTTCCACAGATTGTAAATAACATCAATTAAGCTATTTAATGCTAATTAAGATTAGATTTATCATTAAGCAACACTAACATTCAGGTATTTCAAATAGTAACCATTAAAATCTTTAAGTATCTAGAACGAATCAATTTCAGTAAACTGTAAAACTATTATCTATTTTCGGAATCAAACAAACATAAAACATTCACAATACTGACAATGATAACATTAATCACGATACAAAACAAACAATACAACACTTTAATATTAAATGTAAATACAGATAAGTTGTTGTTTTTGGTATTTTTGTTTTGATATGTTCCTGAAGATGAATGAAAGGTGAAATGTAAAAATCTGTATCGATAGTAAAAACTTCCATCACTACATGCGACGTGATTACACCACTGAAAACTTAATCACTTACAATCATGTCTCCTCTCCTTATAGAATCATGAGTCTAGAATTGCAAGATGATCTCCTCTTCAGCATACTGGCATCAACTCGAAAACAAGGCTAGAAGCTTTGCGATCTCCTGAGATATAAGTCGATGCTTGGTGAAAATGGCTTCCCTTCCCATGACGTGGTCACTCCTCACAGTGGTTGTCAAACACTGTGTTTGGCTCAGAATCGACCCGACATTAGGAAAGTATCCTCACAGACCTCCGATGGTTGGTGATTATGGTGGTGGTGTGGAGCTTCAGGGAACTTCTGATGCTGCCTGCAGTTAGCGCGGTTCTCCACCCTTTTGCATACACTTTTTCTTCGTCTTTTATATTTCTTATAATAGTAACTACTCTTGCTTAGATGATTGGTTGGATTTGCTTCATTCATATCAACGATGGTGATTTCTTCTTCCTTCCACGAGTGAATTCCTATGTGATACGTGCAATCGTGGTTTTCCTTCGAATGTCCTGTTTCTGTAACTGCTATAGTGGCATATTAGAAAATATATGGTCCGTGGAGTTATAGATAACTCAACGGACTTACTTCATTGATTTAACTATAAAACACGTGCAATAAAGAAATAAGTTGCTAATATAACGCATTACCTTAGTGTGTATTCATGTAACTCAACGCGTACAGTTATGTTAACTTAACGAGTTAAACATGTGTATCTCACGTGATATACTAAAGCATTTAAATTCAACACGTGCATAATTCTAACTTAACAAGTTCAGATATTTTGGATACTTACAGACCTAACTATCCGATGCCTAGATGCATTTCGAATAGTTAATAGATAACTTACTGAAAATCCACTTAAGTCATGTATTAAGGTTTCAACACGTGTACTCTAGGAAATAATAAAATATTCTTTTAAAACATATTATTTAGTACATGCATTATAACTCTCTGAAATAATAGGAAGTTTGGATACTTAAGAATTTCACAGCCTACAATTCACCGATAGTTCAGAAATGTATATAATTAACATTAATTCCCTGAAATTATGTAGATTCTTTCATTAAAGCATATAACAGTGCAATTATAACATAATGGCTTAATTCTTATATGATAACCTAAATATTATGTAATTAACCATCATTTAACCGTTAATATTATGTACTTTTTCATTCTAAACAGTGAGCAATAGAACTGAAACTTTCTCAAACTTCTTAATCTTTGTAATGTTTCATCTAAAACCTTCTAAAGGTTTTCCTGAAACCTTCTAATCACCTAAGAAGTCTCTCTGTTTGTGTCACGTGAACACTTAAGTTTGTCACATGAGGTCTTTTTAATTTATACTTGCTTGTATGGAAACTTTCCAAAAACTCCTAACTTTCAAATAGTTTCATTTGAAACCTTTTGAAAATTTCTTTCAAAGCTTCTAACTTCTTTGAACTGTTATTTCTACTTGTCACGTGAGTCTTTAAGTTAGACATGTGATACCCTTTTAAGTGTAGGTTGTTTAAATTGAAACCTTCTAAAATTTTTGAAATTTTGAGATAGTTTTATTTTAACCTTCTAAATCTTTATTTCAAAGCTTCTGACTTCTCTGAATCTTTATTTCTACTTGTCACGTGATTACTTAAGTTCTTCATATGAGTTCCTTAAGTTGTGGTTTACTACTTTGAAACCTTCCAAAAATATTCCTCTGGGTAGTTTCTTTTGAAACCTTCCGATTAGCTTACAACTGCTTTAATCTAACTTTTAAATAGTTTACTTTGAAACCTTTCGATTCTCTTTTTTCTTTTAAATAGTTTACCATGGAACCTTCTGAAAATTCTTTCTTCTAACCTATAGTTTAACTAAACTATCTTTTGTAGTTTTCTTGTGAAATACAACTTGATTCTTTACACAAATTTTTGCATTATCAAAACATAAGGGTTCTAATAGATTATATTATGAGAAGTGATGTAGGGTTGATCATTCATAGAACTAAATCAAGGTGTCATATGCTTTTACCAGATATTTTTATTAGAAATCTTGTCACTAAAGAAGAATTTAGTATTAGAAAACCAAGTACTTTTGAAGTTCCCATTGAAAATTCAGGGGTAGCATTAACATTTTTTGATTGAAATTCAACTATGCCATATAAATTGTTTTATTGGAGACCAACTGGAAATTGGGATGAAGGATTATGCTTGAACATTTACAATTTTGAGAAAAGATGTTTGCATGAGAATACTATAGCATATCTAGGATGTTAGGAATTTTGTTTTGATGATGAATGCTTTATTAAGTTTATAAATAAGTCTAAATAATATTTTTTAAGTATAATAATCACATAATTAACTATTGACAAGTTATTAGAAAGTTTCATTTAAAATTTCAAATAGTTAGATTTTCGGATAGTTAGATTTTCGGATAGTTAAATTTCAGATAGTTAAACTTTCAGATAGTTAACGTTTCGATTTAGTTGAAAAGTTATGTTAAAAACTCGTATAGTTAAGTTATCTACACATGTGTTTTTAATGTTTTAAGTTTTCACGTGTTTTCTATGTGTGTTTGATAATGAAAATCGAAGAGTTCAATAACTGTTCAAGTTTTTATACGCATGGATAGATAATTGTTCGAGTTTTATAAAATGGCTAATGAACAGATAAGTTTTCTTTATTAAGTCAAGTGTTTTGCAGGTGCAAAAACTCGAAGAGTTACAGATAAATGTTTGAGTTTTTACAAGACTTAAAGGATAAGTGTTCGACTAAAACGAAGACTTAGAAAATATTCTACAAATCTCCAAGAAGATAAAGTCACTAGTGATTCTGACGATGATTTACTATTATTGACTAGAAAATTTAGAAATCTGTTGAAGATATGCAAGAACTTTAGGTCAGCAAAGACATTCAAAGATATGGAGAAGAAGTCATTCATGAAAGACAAAAATGTATGCTACAAGTGCAACAGGTTGGGTCACTTTCAAACTAATTGTCCTCTCAACAAAGATAAGAAGAATTCAAGGAAGAATTTCAAGAATAAGAAATTCAGAAAGAGAAAGGCACTTAAAGTGACATGGGATGGCTTTTCAGCTTCACAAAGTGAAGAAACAAAGGATTCAACATCAGACAATGAATCCTTATCAAAATCAAATTCAGAAGAAAATCTGGCAAACATATACTTCATAGAAAAATCTAGTGAGGTATCTTCTAATTCAAATACTAGTTTTGATAGATTACTTGTTGAATACAATAAACTAGCTAGAAAATAAAAGAAAGTAAAAATAGAAAGAAAGAACATTAGGAAAATGCTAGATGAATCTAAAAATAAGATTGATTTTCTGAACTCTACGTTGAATAAATTTAAAGAAGAAAATCAAAAGCATGCACAAGAAATTTTAAAGTTTACTACAATAGAAAGAAAATTGCATGCTAATTGTGAAAACTTAATTGCTGTTAAAAAGAAAATGATCTATGAAATTGAAGAATTGAAACTGACTATTATTGATTTAAATTCAAAAATTGATATGTTAAAGATTAAGGTTTGCGATCAAAAGGCTATCTTAAGTAAATGGAATAATAGTCAATCTATAACAAATGAACTTAGTAGTAAAATATCAAATGTAGAAAAACATGGTATTGGTTTACATGATGCGTCTTCTGAAAATCATGTATTGCATGATGATACTGCTAAAAATAATATCCTTATTTCCAGTACTAAGAATAGTAAAAGAAAAACTATTCCGTGTGTGATTAAAAAGGGAGATAAATATGTGCAAATTGATAAAATGCAGCATATAAATAATAGTACATGATGCAAGAATTACAAAAGAAATTTTCAAAAAAATCAAGCTAAGTCATTTGAGGATTTTAATATTTTTGATCAGTTTTCTTCATATTTAAAAAATATCAAATATTGAGATCAGTAATCAAATAATGTCAGAAATGAAAATTTCAACTCTAGTTTACATAGAGATAAATGTTCTGATAATTACAACATTAAGAGGAATAAATGCAGGAATAATTATCAGAAAATAGATAAGTTGAAGTTTAAAAATATTGATTATTTTGATATGACTCTCTCTAAAATTCTTGGACGCACTCAAAAATGAGTTCCAAGAGATAAAATATCTTCTTAACTGTTTTGCAGGTATACAAATCAAAATGGATAATGGACAGTGGAGCATCCAACCACATGACTAGAGATATACGATTATTTATAGAAGTAACAAAGACCAAGAATGGACAAGCTACCTTTGGAAATAAAAGCAAAACAAATATCATTAGGTTTGGCAAGGTTCAGGTAATTGAAAAATGTTTTATAAATGATGTAATATTAGTGAAAAACTTAGATTTTAATTTATTAAGTGTTCCTATCTTAATGAAGTTTTATAGAGTAACTTTTGAAAAAGATTCTTGTAAAATTATAGACATCTACAAATGAAATTTTATTCACTACATATAAGAAAGGATCTGTTTGTATTCTGAATTTGCCTTCTGATATTACTAAAGACAATGCTTGCTTAATTGCAAAATCGAATGAAGTTATTTTATAGCATAGAAGGTTAGGACACTCAAACTTAAAATTATTACAAAAGCTATCTAAAAAGAATCTAGTTAGAGGTCTACCTAGTATTAAGTACTTGAAAGAGTTTATGTGTGATGCATGTCAACTAGGTAAATTACATAAAACATCCTTTAAAAGTTTAAATGAAATAACAAGCAAAAGAGTATTAGAACTAGTGCATATGGATTTATTTAGACCTACTAGGACAACTAGTCTAGGAGGTAAACATTATGCTTTTGTACTAGTTGATGATTATTCTAGGTTTACTTGGGTTTATTTTCTAGCTAATAAAACTGAAGTTTTTGAAATATTTAAGATATTCTATAATAAAGTTCAGAATGAGTAAAATGCTAAAATTCAAAAACTTAGGAGTGATCATGGTATAGAATTTGATAATGATCAAATGGACACCTTGTTAGGGTAGGTAGTATAGGTGTGGAGTATGCCACAAGAAGTCCAGGTTTAGTCAGAAGCTTGTTAACAGTAAGTATCCGACAGATTTATATTTTCAATAGGTTATCAGGCCTAAGTATCCGAAAATAAAGTTACAGTTAGAGGCTTTGAGTTAACTATCCGAAAGTTAGAAGATTTCGAAGGGTTACTAGCTGTAACCATCCGGAATGACTT
The DNA here is from genome assembly GCA_036874045.1 of Cymodocea nodosa. NCBI lineage: Eukaryota > Viridiplantae > Streptophyta > Magnoliopsida > Alismatales > Cymodoceaceae > Cymodocea > Cymodocea nodosa. The sequence continues at coordinate 1,548,567 of CM072345.1, read as the reverse complement.
AAAGGACACTTATGTGTACGATCGGACAGTTAAGAAGCCAAGTATCTGAAAAGCAGTAACTTAAGTGGATCTTCGGATAGTTATTGCTTAACTATTTGAAAATCATAAGTTTTCAGTGAAAGGATCGAATGGCCCACTAGAGGGGGGGTGAATAGTGTCCTAATAAAGTTTATTTTGCTTTTAAAAAATTTGAAAGCTGTTGACACTAATGAACCTTGATTAATTGATTTTAGAATTAAAACTAGTAATGTAAAAAGTAAGGAACACAAAGAGATTTATAGTGGTTCCCCAAACTAGGTAGTCCACTCCTCAAGGCCACAACCTCGAGAATTCCACTAAGTGCTTTTAAGGCTAAGCACAAACCTTAAACAAGTTGCTTTTGCAGGCTAAGCAACAACCTTACAGATATTTTTAAAGGCTGAACAAAAACCTCACACAAAGCACCAACTTTGTGTACTCAAGACCCCAATCTTGAGCAAGTGAAGTATCACACTTCACTCTCTTCACCAAGGCCCCGACCTTGTGAAGGTATACTCACAACACCCTTGTGAGTTAAAGTTTTAACACAAAAAGGACAACAGTTTAAAACCAGGAGTTACAGACTCAAAATGAACACGACACACAAGACTAGATCAACTCCAATGAAGAGTTAACATAGAAGCTTTGAGGAGAATTCTTGATTGATCTGCAGTTGTTGATCTTCTGGACTTTGTTGCAGACGAATCTTCAAAGTGTTTGCAGAATTACTGAGCAGACAATTTCTCCTTTCAAGTGTTGAAAAATTTTGTGTGTGTCTCCTTTAGTTTTCTACAAAATCCTTTTTATTTTTCCTTCGAGATTTGCATAAGTGGAAAGAATTTTGAAATGGTCAAATGCCTTATGTAGGAATTCATTTCCAGCAACCTTCAATCATAATAAAGTTGAGATCTGCAATCAAAAAATATCTTGCCACAAAGATTAGTCAATTAATAATAGTTGTAGTTTCTATAAAAATAAAATTTTTGGAGGCTTTCAGAAAATCGGAGACTTAGAAAGATAACTTGCCGAAACTTAAAATCATTTCGGATATATAGAACTAACATTTCGAAAGACCACTTAAGTCATGTATTAAAATTGAAACACGTGTTCTTCTGAAATAGCATTATAAAATATTAAAAATAAATTATTCGATAGAGTAGACATGTTTTGGATACTTATAAAGATAACTCTCTAATCCTTAAGTCATTTCGGATAGTTACATAGGTAATCTTTCGAAAAGTCACTTAAGTTAGAAAATAATAAAAAAATCAACCATCCGAAGCTTAAAACTGTTTTCGGATACTTACTAAATATAACTCTCCGATTCTTAAGAGTTTTCGGATAGTTACATCGTAACCTTCAAAAAGTCACTTAAGTCAAGCGATGAGAGACTAACACGTGTCCTTCAGAAGAAGGTAACTGAAAATATATTAAAAACAGAGAAACAGCTAAATCTCTAGAATAAAAACCTTAACTATACGAAACAAAAGGGATTTCGGAGACTTACCATAAAAATCATATCCAGACATAAAAAGACTTAACTCACCGAAGATAAATATTTTTCGGATAGTTAATGATATAACCGTTTGAAAAGCCAGGAGAGAGAGACATAACCATCCGATTTGTCCTATTTTGTTCGGTGACTTATAAAATAACTCTCCGATCAATACACTATAGACAAAATAACTTGCCGAAATCTAATTTAAAAGATTTTAAGTACATAGCAGTTAGTCAAAATTCATTTGAGTAGAAAGACATCTAAAATATGGCAGAAATAATTAAACCACACGTTTTTCATCATCAAAATTAATTGATAAATAAATGAACTAAAAATCTCCCCCTTTTTGATGATGACAAAACTGTAAACAGATATATTCTCCCCCTTTGTCAGAACTAAAAAGTGGAGACAATTAATTGAAGGATACTCAGAGATAAATAAAATGTAATTTCATTGATTGAAGAGTAAGAACAATAGGGATACATAAAAAAAATGAAAATTACATCAAAGGAAAAACAAACAAATTAAGGTGCAGTTGACTTTTTCTGTAACAATTCTTGAATTAAGTTATCTCTCTCCCTCAGAAGTTATTCTAAATGAGCTACTTGATCCAAAAGCATCTGATTATACTGAAGTAGAAGCTCATTTTGTTTTAGGAGGGTCTTAGAATTGTCAACCACTGAAAATCAAGCTGTTGGAGCTGGAGGAGGTGCTATAGGAGGTGGAGTTTCTGCAGAAGGAGGTACAACAAGAGGTGGATGTTCTGTAGAAGGAGAAGTTGAATTCTGAGTTGCATATGGTTGAAAATGAGAGGGCAACACAATCGGATCAGAAGATGACATTCTCTGAAGATTCTTAAGTTGTAATACTCTTCTTTTAATGGATTTTAGAGGCTTGCCCGAAAAATCAATGTATCTGACCATCAGATGATAAATAAAATCTCCATAATATAGAAAACTTTGTAGATGAGAAATCTGAGCAATAATAACTTTTACCTAGTTAACCTTGATACTAGCCATCATAGCATAAGTGGCTTGGTAGACTTTCCTTTCCAATTCATCTACATGAACAATCTTTTGAAATACAAAGGTAAACAGAATTGTAGCAATCATCCGGGCCAAACCATTTAGATCTGCAGTCTTAACTAACTTGAATTTTCTATCAAGAGTTTTTCAAATCAATTTATTCATCTCGGATTCCTGCGACCCAAGCTCTGATGGAGAAAGAGCAATATTTATACTAGTATATGGTATTCCAAATAGATTCTCCAAAAAGTCTCCATCAATTCTTATTGTTTGATTTTGTAGGTGCAGGAGACAAAAATATGGAAAAATCTCAAGGTTTGAGTAGAAAAGGGGAATTAGGTCTTCAAAAACAGATAACCCTGAGGGAGAAGAAATAAGACCTAAAAGCCCTTGATGAATTAGCAGACTATGAATCAAATCCATTCCTTTAAAATTTATAGGTCTGCTGTAAATGATCTTCATGCCTTGATATTTATTGAAATAGAGATCCCTAGCTGCAGACAATCTGAAATAATATACATTTGTAGGGATGTCTGAAGAAAAATTGACTTCAACCTCTAGATCTTCATCTATTGGAGGGTTTGCAGAAGGAGGAAGAGATTGAGGAGCAAAGACAAAACTTGAATCTTTATACAATCCTTGTATCACAATTTGAGTGTGAGGAGAAGGAATTGGATGAGATTCTACATCAGATGAAGGAGGAGGAGGTGTGAATTTTTTTCTATGTACAAGCAAAGATTGGGCAAAACTCGGATGAGAAGAAAGAAACTCTTTCTTCTCCTAGAGTAAGTGAATGAAGTAGATAGAAGGGGAGAGGAGACAACTGTAGGCAAAATTGGACTAGTTGAGGAGATCAAATGAGAAGGACCAGGAGCAATTTGGTGTAGACTTCCAATACATAACTTAGGAATTGGAGGATATGAATGGCCAACCACATACCTGAAATCAATTCCTTTTTCGAGAAAAAAGAATTCAGGTTCAGCCATTGATTTCTTCTTCTCTGCCATATCAAAAAAAATCATGAAGACAAGTAGACTCTGTAGGCTCTTGAATTTTAATTCCTGGTTGCTCACTAAGTTTATGCAATAATGCTTGATTTCTCCTCCTAACTAGAGTATCTTGTAAATGTAGGGTGTTTGGATCTCCAACACGACACCAGAAAACTTGATTGGTTACCCAGCAACGTGCTAGAAAAACTTGGATTTGTTAACTTCTATTTTTACTTAGTTAATTTATCTTTATGCCTATATCACTGAATTCATTTTTAGAAGTAAACAAACAACATTTCATACAAATTAGATATTAATTCCAATTTGTATTTTAACTACAAGTGCACAATGTCTATTGTATTAGTGTGCAAGTACAGGTCTATCCCACAGGGAATTGCTTAAGAATTGTGAACTATTCCGTTTTTAACAACCAAATTTATATATTTATAAGTTCGTTGAGTTATGGCTAACTCAATGGACTAACCTCATGGACTTAAGTTAACTCCACGAGCCTGCCTTTCCTATTTAAAACTACTATTTATAGAGGAATTCGGCCAACCATTGGGCAGTTCCATAGATTGTAAATAACATCAATTAAGCTCTTTAATGTTAGTAAACATTGAATTTATCATTAACCAATACTAACATTCAGATAATTCAAACAATAACCATTAAAATCTTTAAGTCTTTTGAATGAACTAATTTCAGTAAACTGTAATTCTAAAACAAACATAAAACAATCACAACACTAACAAAGATAACATTAATCATGATACAACACTCAAATACAAAATATAAACACAGATAAGTTGTTTTTGGTATTTTTGTTTTGATATGAGCATGAAAATGGGCGAAAGGTGAAATGTAAAGTAATCTCGGTCGACAGTAAATACTTCTGTCACTACATGCGATGCGATTACACCACTGAAAATTAAACCACTTACAATTCTGTCTCCTCTCCCTATAGAATCGCGAGTCCAAAATTGCAAGATGATCTCCTCTTCAGCATACAGGCATCAACCTGAAACCAAGGCTAAAAGCTTTATGATCTCCTAAGATATGAGTCGATGCTTGGTGAAAATGGCTTCCCTTCCCACGACGCGATCACTCCTCATAGTGGTTGTCAGGCACTGTGTTTGGCTCGGAATCGACCTGACATCAGAAAAGTATCCTCACAGACCTCCGATGGTTGATGATTATGGTGGTGGTGATGATGGTTGGTGTGGTACTTCAGAGAATTGCCGACGCTGCCTGTAGAAAGCTCGGTGATCCTCCTTTGCACACACTGGCCATACCCATCGATCGCACACCCTTACTTCTTTTTCTTCTTTTCTTTTATATTTCTTCAATGGTAACTGCTTCTGCTTGAATGGTCGGTTGGATTTCCTTCATTCATATCAACGATGATGATTTCTTCTCCCTTCGACGAGTGAATTCCTGCGTGATACATGCGATCGTGGTTTTTTCTTCCAATTGTCCTGTTTTTGCAACCGCTATAGTGGCATATTAGAAAATAAATGGTCCGTGGAGTTATAGATAACTCAATGGACTTGCTTCGTTGATTTAATTATAAAACACATGCATAAATTTAACTATTCGATGTTTAGGTGCATTTCAGATACTTACAAACTTAACTATCTGATGCCCAAATGCATTTCAAATAGTTACAGACTTAACTATCTGATACTTAGATGCATTTCGAATAATTATAGATAACTCACCGATATATAACTTAAGTCAATCTTCCAGATCATGACACGTGTCATCAGTAGTTTTATAATAAAGAAATATTTCGGAGAGTTACAAGTCTAACTATCCGATGCCCAGACGCATTTCGGATAGTTAGAGATAACTCACCGAAAATCCACTTAAGTCATTCTTCTAGAACATGACACATGTCATCAGCAATTTTATAGAGATTTCGGAGAGTTACACATATAACTATCCGATACCCAGTTGCAATTTCGGATACTTAGAGATAACTCACCGAAAGTCCACTTAAGTCATGCATTATGGTTTCGACACGTGTACTTCAGGAAATAATAAAATATTCTTTTAAAACATAAGTGTTCGGTAATTTAAACATAACTGTTCAGTACGTTAAACATAATTGTCTCAAATAACAGAAAATTCGGATACTTAAGAATTTCACAGCCTGCAATTTATCAATAGTTCAGAAATGTACTAAATTAACATTAATTCCCTGGAATTATGCAAATTCTTTCATTAAAGCATATAACAGTGCAATTATAACATAATGGCTTAATTCTCATATGATAAGCTAAATATTATGCAATTAACCATCATTTAACTGTTAATATTATGTACTTTTTCATTCTAAACACTCTCCCCATACCTAAATTTTGCTAATCCCTTAGCAAACTAAGATCTAATTAATTGGTCTTTCTAAAAGTTCTAGAATTAACTCTTCTTTTTTTTCTTATGTTTAGCATAAGAACTTGTATTATTATATAGATATTCTGTATATTTCAGTAATCTGTTTTAACATTATTTTCTCCTATTCAACCTACAAATATACTTAGAATATATGCAAATTACATACAAAGTATATCATCATCACATAGGTGTTAATTATATTATCGTTTGTTCTTCTTTTCATCATCTATCATCTTGAATTTTCCAATAAGATTTCTAGAAGAAATTTCAACAACATACGAATCAAAGTACAATCCAATTCAATATGATTAAGACAAGTAGAATAAAGAATTGTATCTCTATAAAACAACTTCAAAAGTCAATTCTAGATTCATATTTCAGCAATTCTAAATAACAGAAAATATACTCGATTCATAAGATATCTATATTTCACAAAACACTTGTATCTTTTCAGAACAGTATATGTATTTTTGTACTTTAAAAGTTAATTTGACAAGCTTGAATCATACAAGAGCTTTTTAATGTACCAATGTAACGAGCTTTCAATCAACAATCCCAGATCTGATCAGGATCTTAGGTTGCCAGATTTCAAGAGTCCTTTTTCAGGTCAACAATCCTTACATACCTATATGCTCAAGTACAAAAGGCTCGTGATCAAACAAGTCAATAAACTCTCAAAGTTTTTTTTCTCTTTTTTTTTTTTTAATTACATACTGTATATGTATGTATTTCATTAATACAGATGCAATAAAACACCAATCTCATATAGTCCTACTTCTATCATTTACTGAAAATATGAATCCATAACAATAAGCTCATACTTTGTCTGTAGTTTAATAAGATCTACACATAAATCATTCTACAAGTTTAATCAGTCAAATTAAATGTATCTTTAATCATATGTGTTTCATTTAATCTAGAATTCACATCTTAGCTCTTTCAGGACTTCAGATAATTTACTGGTTTTTCATTAAGCACTCTGGTTTCATTTTAAAATCGTGAAACAGTTAAACTCATGAAATTCAAAAAAAAAACATAAGATACTATATCTAGATTTGCATAAATAGTAAATTCTATAGCATCTTATATAGCCTTCTAAATATAACATTCAAGCAGTTACAGTTTATAAAAATTTTACAGTCTCAATTATCGGATAGTTACATGGCTGTTACTTAATTACCTCCCCCCCGTACCTACATTTTGCATTGTCCTCAATGTAAAAGATTTGACAATAAATACAATAATTGTAGCAAGCATGAATACAGTTTCGTTGATTTAGCACTTAACTCAACGAATGAGTTTAAATTTAAATTCAGGATAAGTAACCAGTGACATACCTTGTTTTGTTTGTATCTCTTTCTGCATATTCCGATTTTTGATTCTAAAAAACTTTTCATTCACAGATAAAAGTAGAATATATAACAAAATAACAGTTAACAAATATTTATAAATCATTGTCTTATGTGGAACCCAGGCTCCTATGCCTTTGGTGGCTCACAAGCAAGCTAGTTGGTTTCCCAACACAGATACCAACAAACTGGATTGATTTTTTATTATAAAATAAACTAAAACTAAAATTTTTCTAAAAGTAAATGCAGAAAACACACAACATTAAAAGCATAAAATCATAGCTTAAGAACATGATTGAAAAGTATAAACAAATGGAATAAACGTGTCAATCCAAGCAAACTTTTTAGACATAATTCTTCTTGTTATTAATTCTGTTTTAATGTAGTTTGTGTTCCTTCTTAATTTGTAAACTTGTAGTATATTATCAATGCTAAATACAAGTGTATTACCATTAATGAAATGAAATGCAGAAAGGGATCCTTTTCGGTTCTAAGATAATGTAGCAGTTTCTATTTCTACATCTATTTCAATATATTCCTCTTCCCACTTCCATTCATTTATGTCTTTCATGATCCATATTTGAAATTTCATCTCACCATCTTATCAGACATAAAGTAGGATCATCATATTCATTATACCACATCCCTATTTGAATTTTATCAAATTCTGTAGATGGTGGTTTAGCTATTTCTCTCGGTATAGGCAAAATTTCTATATATTCATCATAACTATCTATGCTTACTATGTATAAATCAGATCTAAATGCAACTAATATATCTGTGACTAGATATATATATCCATCAAGTATGACATGCATGTTGTTAATTAATGATTTCTATCCTAGATATATCATAGTGTTTTCAGTCTAAGATCTATTTAGAAAGTTATACACACTCAAGCATAAATCTTTATCCCATTTTCCTGTAGGTCTCCAATAATATAATTTTTCAAGAATGGTCAAATTTTTATCAGAAAATATTAAAGCCGCCCCAAAATTTTCAGTTGGTACTTCATATCTATTAGGTCTTCCTATATTCCATTCTTCTCTTGTGATAGGATTTCTGATCAAAATATCAGGTAATAGAATTGCATACCTTGGTTTAGTCTTGTATATAATTAATCCTTCATCCATCCCCATAATATGATCTATTCCTTCTAATGTATTGGGTGGAATTTCAGTAGTTTCTTCCATATTCAGATATTCATGGCTAATTGAACTATGATTAAATGACTTCCATATGAATCTATCTCTAATCTTAGTCATTTTTGCAGCTTGTAGTCTATGAAAATATTTTTCTCTAACAGTTTTTAATTTCCTTTGATACACAACACAGCCTGCACAGATCTTTAGCTGACAAGTTACTTAGTACTTCTCTTAGTGCATCCTACGGCAATTGCATCAATTCCATTTGTTGATTCTGTATAACACAAACAAAAGTTTTAGTAGAGACAAAAATTAACATAACTACTGTACACCCTCGTGGAGTTAGGGCATAACTCAACGGACTAAGTTCGTTGAGTTAAGGACTAACTCTATGATACTATTAACTATAAATAAACTTATATATATACATAGTTACTTAAGTTATACTACTTCATTCAACTATCCTCCCAGAAGAGGTATCAATTTCATTAACAGTTCTATTGACAAGGTTAGGTATTGCTTGTATTGGCAATCTTCCAGTGAGTCTAACTTCCATTGATTCCTTCTGTTTAAGTGGTATGTTTCTATTTTGATTTTGAATTGCAATATTTCCAAATACAAGATCTAGACGATTATTTAATTGTTGGATTATCTTTTCTAATTTCTCTATTCTAGATCCTTGTTCAAGTAATGCTTCATAACTTATATTCTTCTCATTTATATTTTCTCCTCCCTGGAAATTGTTGTTTCTCCAAGATAAATTTGGGTGATTTCTCCAATTAGGATTATAAGAATTTCCAAAGTTATCTTTCTGATTTCTAGCATAAATAATATTTAGATCGTTAATGTTTTCATTCTTTTCTACTAGTTTTTGATTTAATGATAACTCTTCTATTTTCTTTGTTAATTCAGTTAATTTCACTTCAAGCATAGTACTTGAATCTATTTCATGCATTCCCCTTGGTAATATTCGTTTATCTACAATAACTTCAGTAGAGTTTTCCCACTATGTAGTTCTTTTTGCAAAGTTTTCTAAATATGTCCATGCTTCTTCACTACATAGTTTCAGAAATCCATTTTGGCAAGTAGATTCTAATAAAAATTTCGTTGAAACATCTATGCCTTCATAAATTATACCTATTAATTGTGCTTTACTCATTGCATGATGTGGACATTGAGTTAGTAAATCTTTAAATCTTTCAAAATATTTCTAGAATGATTCACCCTATTTTGGCTACATATTAATATTTCTTTTTTCTTTTTAATCGTTTGATGTGTTGGATAATATTTTTCAAGAAAAATAGAGTAAAATTCAATCCATGTAGAAATTGAATCAAGTGACAGAGTATATAACAATCTCTTAGCTGTCTTTTAAAGCAAAAGGGATATATCAAAGTTTAATAGTATCTATACTCATGTTCGGCATTTTCATCATTTGACAAACTTCGTTAAATTCTCTAAGGAAATAATAGGCATCCTCTCTTTCTAATCCATGAAAATGTGGCAATTGACTAATATAATTAGATTTCAATTCAAACCTATCTCCCTCAAAGTTTGGCAATCAAATATATGAAGGTTCATCAACTAATTCAGGATACAGAATTTCTCCTAATGGTTTTTCTACTAGAGTAGTTATCTCTACGTTCTCTTTTAAAGAAAGGTTAGCTGCACCCCAAAGGATTTCGTTAAAGTCTAGTTCAGAAAATGTTTCAGTATGCCTCTGTGTTGAATATTCCTAGGTAGGTGTTCTTACTAATCATTTAGTGCTAGGAGAACGAGTGCATGTGCTCATAAATAAAATAGCAGAAGATTAATTACATACCAGTCTGAAGCTTTCCCTTCAGTAAATATTTGTTGACGGATGAAGTCGAATCAGCTGCTTTTCCTTCTAGTTCCCCTAACGCATTCTCCTTTCTTTTAAAAGTGCTGGTAACTAGTAAATAACATTTTGTTTTATATATATAATGCACATCCAAAAGGTAAATAAATCTCGTTGCAAGAACGTGTCTTGCAACGTGCATCGTGGTTCTTTTTTTATGGGTACGTGTATCACTACTAATTTCAAATTTTGGTAACCACTAAGCCGACAAAGTTTCATTCGTAGTTAAAAGAATAACCATTCTGCTTAATCCACGAACTAACTTCGTTGAGTTACAGATAACTCAACGAAGCGACCTTATATTATATTATTGATCTCGTGGAGTTAAGGTTAACTCAACGGACTTACTTTGTTGAGTTAACACTTAACAACTTCTAAGTATACTCCTCGTATTAACTTCTATATATATATATATTTTTTCCTATACTCTGATAACTGAAATAAAGTTAAATACATGTCATTAATGCAGTATTCTAATCAAAATTTGTTTAAATCTGAACATTATATAAATATTTATCTTGTAGTTATTTCATGTTATGCAGAATTTAAATTTTTCTTTGTAGCATGTAGATATTTTCAGGCATTAATCTGTTATCGAGCAAACTGTAAATCTTTTTAAACATTCATGCATAATGTTCCACAAATTATATAACATTCAATACAGTTCATCCATTTCATCATTCTAAACACGCATGAAAAATATATCTGAAAAATATATATTCATTCATATGAATCAATTATAGTACACTCAAATCAGATATTTTTCATATAAATATATAAGTACAAGTAGACGAACAATATAATTTAATCTCTCTTCCTAAGTTCATCTACTTCCTTCTAGAGTTTTTCTAATTGCTACTCTAATTGGTTTATCCTCTCTACAGCTCTTGTAATGACTCTAGAAGGTCTAGCAATCTCTGCAACTACAAAATTTCTGTACTCTTTCACTAAAATGGTTCTTGATCTGATTCTTTTTGATGCCCATTTAGTGAAATCAATACAATCCACCATCAGCAGTGGAATCAAATCTTCATAAAACAATTTCTTCTTCACTATTCTCAGCTTGGAGATAAAAACTGTAGACCAATTTATTTAAATTCTATTTACAACTACATATGTGGCCCATTTGACAAATTGACTCAATTCTATGTTATGGCCTTGTCGTTAATAGACATTCTTAATCAAAATGTTAGCTATCATGTGTGCTTTATCATTTAAATGCTTTAGTCTATTTAATAAAGGCACATCAGGATTGATAGCTAAACAATCCTTTATGGTCTATTCTGTCCACTCGACTGCAGTTGTGTCTTCTAGAATTTTTAGTCCTTCATTTTTCAATCCTAGTATATTGTGGAGAAGCTCTGGTGTTATCTATACATCAGCTTCTTTCACGTTGGAAATTAATTGTCCTTCATTTTCTCTTAAATTAGCATAGAAGTAGGGCATTAGATTTTCATATATTGCATGCCCTTTCTATTGAGAAATAAATTGCAGTAGACCCTGGAACTCAAATAATTCCTTAATTTCTTGCATTCTGTCCCAATTTACTAGTCTACTGTATATGATATCATAACCTCTAATCTCTTGGTATTTATTATAAGCTTCCTGACTCCAAAAGTGTACTTCATTCAGAACTATTGCTTCAGTCAGGTCAGGAATGTGACTTTGTTGTTCTAGAGGGGTTTGTTCTTGATCTTCCTCTTTCATAGGCTGAACTTGAAACTGTTCTGCAGATTCTTGAACTTTTATTTCTGCTTTTGTTTGTGGTGGTGAGCCAACAGAACTCTCCACTCTGTCTTGAATTCTTTCCATAAATTACTGAAGAGTTTCTTGCTCTTCAGTGGAATCTGCAAAGTCTTTTCTTTCCCTATATACTTGTTCAACTTCTTGTTCATTTTCTATTCTTCCTTCTTTCTCCTAACTACCAATCTTCAATGTCATTGTTCTTTCTGATTTTATGGTAGATTGGGATGGAGTCACGGGCAATTCAGTTTCTACCCTATTTTCTATTTCTTCTTCTTGTACAGGCTGTAAACTAATTCCAGTCTAATTTTCTTCTTTTCTTTGCTCTTGAATTCTAGCTTGATTTTCTTCTTTTCTTTGCTCTTACTGCTGCTGCTCCTGCTCCTCCTTAGAATCGAATAGCAGGTTCACCAAAATTGGCTCTACAGGCCTTGTTGATGTTGGTACTTCAGATTTAATCTCCTTTTGACATTTAGGCACTACCTCTTTTCCTTTCCCTCGTCTGATTAATTGTGTCTGGTATTTCTCTTCTACTTCTAAGATTAAATCCATAAACAAAGGCTCTGCATGCCTTTGAGCCACACGTACTAGCTCTTCCTGTTTAATTTTTTCAATATTTGCTGGTCTCGAAAGACCAACTTTAGCTTCTCCTTTTGCAACAAATCTGATAGTGGTTCTTTGATGCTGTTCAACTTTAATTTTGTATTGGGCTTTCAATTTTCTACAGCACTCTTCTTGCAAAGTGCATCAAATACTAGGTGTGCTTTAGCTACTGCCACATCTTCTGGTTCTCCTTGGATTTTCCAAACTTGAATCAATCCTTGGAATTCTCTTAATTCCACTTCAGTTGAAGGCCCCAACATTGCTGCTCATGCCAATGGCTTGAATGGTGGAACTGAAGGTCTTGGCTATTGTTCCTTAGGAACAAGTCTTTCAGTAGTTGGCTCCTCTTGTTCTTCTTTTGCTTGTTGTTGCCGCCTTATTGCACCCCTTGCACGACCAGCAATGCGCTTTTTGAACCATAATCTGGCCTTGCATTGGATTAGCTCTAGGGTTACTTCGTTGTTTGGCCTGATTTTTCTTTCTTTACTAACAACAATTTCTATTGATACTTTGATTCTTATTTCCATTATCTGGGGTATTTGTATACCCAAATCTACTAAAACTCTTCTCAAGTTGAAAAGTTCGAATTCTACCTTCTGTAGCTCTTTTTCTCTTGTCATATTTCAAATTTTCTATCGTGTGTGCCATTCCTCTAACTCTTTCAGAAACTGTGTTGTGTCAACTACATCTTCCCAGAACTCGGCCATTATCTTCCTCATCGTGGAATTACACAATGGCACAGAATCGCTCTGATCTTTACTGTTCTAAGTTCTAAATGATTTGCCGGATAATGCCCCCAAAACCCTAAGTTTTAGTCTAAATAAGCCCTAAGTTTAGGTGGGTAATCAGGTCATTTCCCAAACAAAACTCTCGCTCTCTCATCCGTGGAATTACAAATAACTCCACGGACTAAGTCCGTGGACTTAACTATAGTACTCCGTTGAGTTACAGTTAACTCAACGGTGTAAGCTCGTTGACTAACTCAAGACTCAACAGAATAAGTTCGTTGAGCTAAGCATAACTCAACGGACCTCCCATATAGATAGATATATAAAATAATAATAAACAAATACTTAAGATAATAGTTTTTTTTTTCTTCAGTTTTTACTGATTTAATCGGTACTATGTTTCAGTCAGACCGACTTTTTTTTCGATTGAACCGATATTATGTTTCGGTAAAACCAAATTTTTTTTACTAAAAATTAATATAGATTTTTTATGTTCCAGTCATATCAATGGATCTAGTCGATTGAACCACAACGATTTTTTATATTTTATATATTTTTTTAATTTTTTTTATATGAAAATAAAATAAAAACTAATTTCTTACTAAGTAAAGCTCGAATAGTCCTCTACTCTGACTTCTTCTATAATTCTAAAGAAGCTTTTTAATATTTTCAGAATAGGTCTAAGTCTTTGTCCATTTACTTTAAAGATATTCTAATGTTTAGGATTTTCAATCTCAATAGCTCCATAGGGATAAATATTTCGAACTATGTAACGTCCTGCCCATCTAGATCTTAATTTTCTTGGATGGTTATGGAGTCTAGCCATGTAAAGATATACTTCTTGTCCTATTTCAAAGTTTTTTGGAATAATTTTCCTATCATGCTAGAATTTCATTTTCTCTTATAGTCTTCAAATAAGCTTCATTTCTAAATTCTTCTAATTCAATTAATTGCATTTTCCTACTTTTAGCAGCTTGATTTAAATTAGTGTTCAGAGTTTTTAATGTCCAATAAGCTTTATGTTCTATTTCAGCTAGTAAATGACAACTTTTTCCATATACTAGCCTAAAAGGTGACATACCTAAGCTTGTCTTATAAGTAGTTCTATAAACCCAAAGTGCATCTATCAATCTATTAGCCCAATCTGTTCTAGTAGGATTTACTACTTTTTCTAAGATTAACTTAATTTGTTTGTTAGCACTTTCTACTTGTCCACTAGTTTGCGGATGATATGATGTTGCAATTTTGTGGTTTACTCCATATTTCTTCATTAAGGCTTCAAAACTTCTATTATAGAAATGAGTTCCTCTATCACAGATAATAGCTTTAAGTATTCCAAATCTGGCAAATATATTAGTTTTTATAAATTGTATTACCACTTTGTTGTCATTAGTTTTTGTAGGAATAGCTTCTATCCATGTAGATACATAATCCACCCCCAACAATATGTAATTAAATTGATAAGACATAGGAAATAGACCTATAAAATCTATTCCCCACACATCAAAGATTTCAACCTCAATAATAGGATTAAGAGGCATCATATTCCTCTTTGATATTCTTCCTATTTGTTGACATCTTAAACAACTTAAGCAATATGTATGAGCATCTTTGAATAGTGTTGGCCAATAAAACCCACATTGCAGAATTTTTGCAGTAGTTTTCCCTGAGCCAAAATGCCATCCACAAGCTTGGTCATGACAAAAAGACAATATGCTCTAATATTCAATTTTTGGAACACACCCCCTTAAAACCAGATTAGGACATTTCTTAAATAAGTATGGGTCTTCCCAATAGTAATATTTTACTCTTGAGAAAAATAATTTCTTATCTTGTCTATTCCAATCCTTAGGTGTTAAACCAGTAACTAAGTAATTAACTATGTCAACATACCAAGGCATTGTGTTGGTGGTCATTAATTGTTCATCAGAAAAATTATCCTTAATTTCAATATTTGATTTTTCTATTTGTAATCTTGATAAATGGTCTTCTACTACATTCTCACAACCTTTTTTATCTTTAATTTCTAGATCAAATTCTTGTAATAATAATATCCATCGAATCAATCTAGGCTTAGTTTCTTTTTTTGCTATTAGGTGTTTTAAAGCTACATGATCCGTGTATACTATTACTTTAGCTCCAATCAGATATGATCTAAACTTTTCCAAGGCAAACACAACAGCTAATAGTTCTTTTTCACTAGTTGTGTAATTAACTTGAGCATCATTTAAGGTTTTGCTTGCATAATAAATCACTCTAGGAGATTTTTCTATCTTCTGTCCCAACACTGCTCCTATAGAAAAATCAAATGCATCACACATTAATTCAAATGTATGACTCCAATCAGGTGCTTGAATTATAGGAGTTGAAATTAAGCTAGTTTTAAGTCTGAAAAATGCTTCCTTGCAATTTTTATCAAAGTTAAATGCGACATCTTTTAATAGATTAGTTAAAGGTCTATCTATTTTGCTAAAGTCTTTAATAAATCTTCTATAAAAACCAGCATGTCTTAGAAATGATCTAATATCTTTTACTGATTTAGGTTCTGGTAGATTAGAAATTACTTCTATTTTTGCTTTATCTACTTCCAACCCTTTCTTAGAAACATGCCCTAAGACTATTCCTTGTTTAACCATGAAGTGACATTTTTCCAAATTTAGAACCAGATTTTTTTTTGCACAGCGTTTTAATATCTAGTCTAAATTATTTAAACAAACTTCATATGAGTTGCCATATACAGTAAAATCATCCATAAATATTTCTAAAAAATCTTCAGTCATTCTAGTAAATATGCCTTACATACACATTTGAAAGGTAGCTGGTGCATTGCATAATCCAAATGACATTCTCTTAAAAGCATAAGTTCCATTAGGACAAGTGAAAGTTGTTTTCTCTTGATCCTCTAATGCTATTGGAAATTGATTATAACCTGAATACTTGTCGAGGAAACAAAAATATTTTTGCCTTCCTAATCTTTCCAGCATTTGATCTATAAAAGGTAAGGGAAAATGATCTTTCCAAGTCACAACATTCAACTTTCTATAGTCTATACATACTCTCCAGCCTGATTGAATTCTAGTAGGTATCAAGTCTTGACTTTCATTCCTAATAACTGTTAATCTTGATTTCTTGGGAACTACATGGATTGGGCTAACCCACGAGCTATCAGAAATCGGATAAATTATGTCATTACCTAACCATTTTACTATTTCTTTCCTGACTACTTCTTTAAGGTTTGGATTTAATCTCCTCTCAGGAATTCTAACAGGTTTAGCATTCTCTTCTAAATATATGTGGTGATAGTAGAAAGTTGAACTTAACCCTTTTATATCAGTCATAGTCCATCCTATTGCTTCTTTATAACTTTTCACTGCATCATTTAATTTAGCTATTTGATCTTCTTTTAAATCTAAAGCAATAATGATTGGACAGGTTTGTTTCTCTTCCATAAATATATAGGTTAATTCAGGAGGTAAAGGTTTTAATTCTAAATGCTGCCCATCAGAAGCTAGAGCTCCTAATTGAACATCAACATTTTTTAAATTAATTTCTTCCAAATCTCCTTCTATATTTATGCTTTCACTTTCCTCTAAAGTTTCAGAATTGATTTGCCTATTTAATTCTTCTTGAATTACTTCATCTAATATATCTCCTTCATCCTCTAAAATGTTTATAGTATGTAAGGACATTTCTAACTCCTCAAACTTTTATGGTTTGAAAATATTTAATTGAGTATTGTTTGGGTTTTCCCAACACTACACTAGAAAAACATGGATTTATTACTTCTATTTTTACTTAGTTAATTTATCTTTATGCCTATTCTTTCTTTTAGAAGTAAACAAACAACCTTTAATACAATTTAGATATTAATTCCAATTTGTACTTTAACTGTAAGTGCATAGTGTCTATTGTATCAGTGTGCAAGTATAGGTCGATCCCACAAGGAATTGCTAACGAATTTAAGAAATGTTTGATTCTGAACAATTCAAATTTATATTCAATAAGCACTCCATTGAGTTACAGTTAACTCAACGGACTAAGTTCGTTGAGTTATGGCTAACTCAACGGACTATCCTCGTGGACTTAAGTTAACTCCACGAGCCTGTCTCTTCTTTATAATACTGCTATTTACAAAGGAATTCGGCCAACCATTGGGCGATTCCACAGATTTTAAATAACATCAATTAAGCTTTTTAATGCTAGTTAACATTGGATTTATCATTAAGCAATACTAACATTCAGATGATTCAAACAGTAACAATTAAAATCTTTAAGTTTTTTTGTACAAACCAATTTCAGTAAACTGTAAAATTAAAACTAACATAAAACAATCATAAAACTGATATAGATAACATTAATCACGATACAACACAAACAATACAGCACTCAAATACAACATACAAACAAAGATAAATTGTTTTTGGTATTTTTGTTTTTGATAAAATGGGCGAAAGGTGAAATGTAAAGTAATCTCACTTCACAGTAAATACTTCCGACACTACTTGCAACGCGATTACACCACTGAAAATTAAACCACTTACAATTCTGTCTCCTCTCCCTATAGAATCGCGAGTCCATAATTGCAAGATGATCTCCTCTTCAGCATATAGGCATCAACCCGAAGCCAAGGCTAAAGCTTTACGATCTCCTGAAATATGAGTTGACGCTTGGTGAAAATGTCTTCCCTTCCCGCGACGCGATCACTCCTCACAGTGGTTGTCAGGCACCGTGTTTGGCTCAGAATCGACCTAACATCAGGCAAGTATCCTCACAGACCTTCGATGATTGGTGATTATGGTGGTGATAACGATGGTTGGTGTGATACTTTGGAGAATTGCCGATATTGTCTACAGAAAGCTCGGTGCTCCTCCTCTGTATACATTGGCCGTCCATCGATCATACACTTTCTTTTTTTCTTCTTTTCTTTTATATTTCTTCAATGGTAACTACTTCTGCTTGAATGATCGGTTGGATTTCCTTCCTTCAGATCAATGACAATGATTTCTTTCTCCTTGCGCGATTGAATTCCTACGTGATACGTGCGAACGTGGTTTTTCCTTCCAACTATCTGTTCCTGCAACCGCTACAGTGGCATTTTAGAAAATATATAGTCTATGGAGCTACAGATAACTCAACGGACTTCCTTCGTTGATTTAACTATAAAACACGTGCAAAAATAACAACTTAAGTTTATAACGCTATCCTAACGCGTTGCCTTAGTGTATTTTCATGTAACTCAACGTGTGTAGTTATACTAACTTAACGAGTTATAATGTAAGTAAATCTACCAGCTCTCAACACGTGTCAGCAGCAGTTTAAACATAAAATAACATTTCGGAGAGTTACAGGTATAACTATTCGATGCTTAGATGCATTTTTAGATACTTAAGAATTTCATAGCCTGCAATTTACCGACAGTTCATAAATGTACTAAATTAACATTAATTCCCCAAAATTAAGTAGATTCTTCAATTAAAGCATATAACAGTGCAATTATAACATAATGGCTTAATTCTCATATGATAAGCTAAATATTATGCAATTAACCATCATTTAACTCTTAATAATATGCACTTTTTCATTCTAAACACTTCCCCCATACCTAAATTTTGCTAGTCCCTTAGCAAACTAAGATCTAATTAATTGGTCTTTCAAAAAGTGCTAGAATTAATTCTTCCCCTTTTGTTTTTTTTTTCTTCTATTTAGCATAAACATATATTCTGTATGTTTCAGTAATCAACCTGCAAAGATATTTAGAATATATGTAAATTACATACAAAGTATATCATCTTCATATAGGTGTTAATTATATTATTGTTTGTTCTTCTTTTCATCATCTGTAATCCTTAACTTTCCAATAAGTTTTTCTAGAAGAAATTTCAACAACATACAAATTAAAGTACAATCCAATTCAATCTGATTAAGACAAGTAGAATAAAGAATTGTATTTCCATTAAACAACTTCAAAAGAAAGGATCTTTCCAAGTCACAACATTCAACTTTCTATAGTCTATACATACTCTCCAGCCTGATTGAATTCTAGTAGGTATCAAGTCTTGACTTTCATTCCTAATAACTGTTAATCCTGATTTCTTGGGAACTACATGTATTGGACTAACCCATGAGCTATCAGAAATCGAATAAATTATGTCATTATCTAACCATTTCACTATTTCCTTCCTGACTACTTCTTTAAGGTTTGGATTTAATCTCCTCTTAGGAATTCTAACAGGTTTAGCATTCTCTTTTAAATATATGTGGTGACAGCATAAAGTTGAACTTAACCCTTTTATATCAGTCATAATCCATCCTATTGCTTCTTTATAACTTTTTACTACATATTTTAATTTAGCTATTTGATCCTCTTTTAAATCTGAAGCAATAATGATTGGACATGTTCGTTTATCTTCCAGAAATATGTAAGTTAATTCAGGAGGTAAAGGTTTTAATTCTAAATGTTGCCCATCAGAAGCTAGAGCTCCTAATTGAACATCATCATTTTCTAAATTAATTTCTTCCTGATCTCCTTCTATATTTATACTTTTACTTTCTTTTAAAATTTTAGAATTGATTTGCCTATTTAATTCTTCTTGAATCACCTCATCTAACATATCTCCTTCATCCTCTAAAAAGTCTATGATATGTAAGGACATTTCTAACTCCTCAAACCTTTCTGGTTTGAAAATATTTAATTGAGTATCCTCATTACCATATGCTAACTCCATTACTATAGTTTTACAATTTATAACAGCCTTTGATGTTGCTAAAAATTGCCTTCCCAAAATTAAAGATGTATCACTATTTTTATCCTTAATTTGTTGGGAATCCAAAATTACAATATCAATAGGATATATAAAATTTTTGATTTTCATTAAGACATCCTCTATTTTTCCTCTAAGGTATCTTATACTTCTATCAGCTAATTAAATAACCGTACTAGTAGGAGTTAAGCCTTCTAATCCTAAGGATGCAAATATATCACTTGGCATAACATTTATACCTGCACCTAAATCTATTAAGGTTCTTTCTAGAATGGTATTTCCTATGGTGCATGATATAACAGGGATTCCAGGATCAGATAACTTTTTAGGAATTTGTGGTAGAAATAGGGAACTACTTTGCTCAGCTAAAAGACCTTTCTAAGAACTTTTCGCTCTCTTTTCTTAGTACACCAATCCTTTAGAAATTTAGCATAATGTGGCATTTTCTACAATAGATCTAACAAAGGAATGTTAACTTGCACTTTTTCAAAAATTTCTCTGATTTTTTCTTGTTTTTTAGGTATTGTTTGTTGTAATCTTTCAAGATAGGGTGCTAAAGATTGTGATTTAAAAGATTCTTTTTCTTTCAGTTGATTTGTTTGATCATTTTTAGCTTCATTAGCAGATTCAAATTGTTCTTCAGTGATTTCTAGATTTTCAGCTATTACATTTTCATTATCATTTTTATTTTTACTCTTATCCACCTTCATATTATTTTCATTTTGAGTTCTTGGTGGTATATCAGTTCCAGATCTTAATGTTACACATACATCTTCCAGATTTTCGTTACCCTTATGATGTTTTTGTATATCATTTTCGTGATTATAATCTTCAATTGTTTTTAGTTTTAAAATGCATTCTTTAAATTCTCTTGCATTAGTATTTTCTGTTTGCTGTATATTTTGCAAATTATGTAGGTCTATAACATTATAATTTTCATTGTCCTATTGCATAACTTGTATTTTCATTGTATATTCGTCTAATGCTTTTAATTTTCTTTCCAGATCATCTAATCTCATTGAATTCAATTTTTGATCAATTTTCATTATGGTTTTTTCAGTTTCGTAAATTATATCCATTTTAGGTTCTGAATATGCTTCCTTATAGTTTAATTGGTTGACTTCTTGTTGCTGACACATAAAGTGTTCTAATTTGTCTAGGTTGTGCTCTATACTACGCTCAAGTCTATCATACCTATTCCAAACTTCAGTGTCTCTCAACATATTACACATTCTATACTGACCATCAGTTGGGTAAACTATTGGATTCTCATACTCAGCTCTATTATACTAAGAGTAATTCATTTGTTGTTCATGAGATCTAACCATCTGTAAACGTCTCAATTTCAAACAATCAGAAATGTCGTGTCCTTCAGAATTGCAGAATTCACATATGCTAATTATAGGTTTCAGAAATCTTTGAGCATAAGCACATGCCATATTCTCAATTGCAGAAGAAAACACACAACTCTAGCTATTAAAACGAAACAACTCTAATAGTTGCTTATATTAATTCAATTCAATTCTATTCTATTCTATTCAATTCCCTGGCAACGGCGCCATAAAACTTGTTTGGATTTTCCCAAACGACATCAGAAAAACTTAGATTTGTTACTTCTATTTTTACTTAGTTAATTTATCTTTATGCCTATTCTTTTCTTTTAGAAGTAAACAAACAACCTTTAATACAATTTAGATATTAATTCCAATTTGTACTTTAACTGCAAGTGCACAGTGTCTATTGTATCAATGTGCAAGTATAGGTCGATCCCATAGGGAATTGCTTAAGAACTTAGAACTGTTCGTTTGTTAACAATCAAATTTGTATCTTCAATAAGCCCTCCATTGAATTACAGTTAACTCAACAGACAAAGTTCATTGAGTTATGGCTAACTCAACGGACTAACCTCATGGACTTAAGTTAACTCCAAGCGCCTATCTTTTCTTTTTAATACTGCTATTTACAAAGGAATTCGGCCAACCATTGGGCGATTCCATAGATTGTAAATAACATCAATTAAGCTCTTTAATGTTAGTAAACACTGGATTTATCATTAAGCATACTAACATTCAGATAATTCACACAGTAACCATTAAAATCTTTTAGTGTTTTGAACGAACCAATTTCAGTAAACTGTAAAACTAAAATAAATATAAAACAATCACAACACTAACAAAGATAACATTAATCACGATACAACACAAACAATACAACATTCAAATACCACATACAAACATAAATAAATTGTATTTGGTATTTTTGCTTTAATATGAACATGGAAATGGGCGAAAGGTGAAATGTAAAGTAATCTCAGTTGACAGTAAATACTTTCGTCACAACTTGCAATGCGATTACACCACTAAAAATTAAACCACTTACAATTCTGTCTCCTCTCCCTATAGAATCACGAGTCTAGAATTGCAAGATGATCTCCTCTTCAGCATACAGGCATCAACCCGAAGCCAAGGCTAGAAGCTTTACGATCTCCTGAAATATGAGTCGACGCTTGGTGAAAATGGCTTCCCTTCCCGCGACGCGATCACTCCTCATAGTGGTTGTCAGGCACTGTGTTTGGCTCAAAATTGACCCGACATCAAGAAAGTATTCTCACAGATCTCTGATGGTTTGTGATTATGGTGGTTATGGTGGTGGTGGTGATGGTTGGTGTGGTACTTTGGAGAATTGCCGATACTACCTGCAGAAAGCTCGGTGCTCCTCCTTTGTACACACTAGTCGTCCATCGATCACACCTTTTTCTTCTTTTTCTTCTTTTCTTTTATATTTCTTTAGTAGTAACTGCTTCTACTTGAATGGTCAATTGGATTTCCTTCATTCATATCAAAGGTGATGCTTTCTTCTCTCTACGCGATACGTGCAATCGTGGTTTTTTTTCTTTCAACTGTCTATTCCTGCAACTGCTATAGTGGCATATTAGAAAATAAATAGTCCATAGAGTTACAAATAACTCAATGGACTTTCTTCGTTGATTTAACTATAAAACACGTGCATAAATTTAACTATCTGATGCTTAGGTGCATTTCGGATACTTACAACTTAACTATCCGATCCTCAGATGCATTTTGGATAATTAGAGATAACTCATCGATATATAACTTAAGTAAATCTACTACATCTCGACACATGTCAGGAGCAGTTTAATAATAAAATAAACATTTCGGAGAGTTACAAGACTAACTATCCGATGCTTATATGCATTTCAGATAGTTAAAGATAACTCACCGAAAGTTCGCTTAAGTCATGCATTATGGTTTCGACACGTGTACTTCAGGAAATAATAAAATATTCTTGCAAAACATAACTGTTCGGCAATTTAAACATAACTATCTGACATGTTCGGTCTGTTAAACATAGTTGTCTGAAATATGTTCGATATGTTAAACATAACTATCTGAAATATCAAAAAATTTGGATACTTAAGAATTTCACAGCTTGCAACTTACCGACAGTTCAGAAATGTACTAAATTAACATTAATTCCCCAAAATTAAGCAGATTCTTTAATTAAAGTATATAACAGTGCAATTATAACATAATGGCTTAATTCTCATATGATAAGCTAAATATTATGCAATTAACCATCATTTAACCGTTAATAATATGCACTTTTTCATTCTAAATAATCCCATAGGGAATTGCTTAAGAATTGCAAATTGTTCCATTTTTAACAATCAAATTTATATATTCAATAAGCTCTCCGTTGAGTTACAGTTAACTCAACAAACAAAGTTCGTTAAATTATGGATAACTCAACGGACTAACCTCGTGGACTTAAGTTAACTCCACGAGCCTGCCTTTCCTATTTAATACTACTATTTATAGAGGAATTCGGCCAACCATTGGGCGGTTCCATAGATTGTAAATAACATCAATTAAACTCTTTAATGTTAGTAAACATTGGATTTATCATTAAGCAATACTAACATTCAGATAATTCAAACAATAACCATTAAAATCTTTAAGTCTTTTAAATGAACTAATTTCAGTAAACTGTAATTCTAAAACAAACATAAAACAATCACAACACTGACAGAGATAACATTAATCACGATACATCTCAAACAATACAACACTCAAATACAAAATATAAACACAGATAAGTTGTTTTTGGTATTTTTGTTTTGATATGAGTATGGAAATGGGCGAAAGGTGAAATGTAAAGTAATCTCAGTCGATAGTAAATACTTCCGTCACTACATGCAACGCAATTACACCATTGAAAATTAAACCACTTACAATTTTGTCTCCTCTCCTTATAGAATCGCGAGTTCAGAATTGCAAGATGATCTCCTCTTCAGCATACAGGCATCAACCCAAAGCCAAGGCTAGAAGTTTTACGATCTCCTAAGATATGAGTCGGCGCTTGGTGAAAATGGCTTCCCTTCTCGTGACGCGATCACTCCTCATAGTGGTTGTCAAGCATTGTGTTTGGCTCGGAATTGACCCAACATCAGGAAAGTATCCTCACAGACCTTCGATGGTTGGTAATTATGGTGGTGGTGATGATGGTTGGTGTGGTACTTCAGAGAATTGTCAACGCTGCTTGTAGAAAGCTCGGTCATCCTCCTCTACATACACTGGCCACACCCATCGATCACACACCCTTACTTCTTTTTCTTCTTTTCTTTTATATTTCTTCAATGGTAACTGCTTCTGCTTGAATGGTCGGTCAGATTTCCTTCATTCATATCAACGATGATGATTTCTTCTCCCTTCGAAGAGTGAATTCCTACGTGATACGTGCGATCGTGGTTTTTTCTTCCAACTACCTCATTTCTGCAACCGCTATAGTGGCATATTAGAAAATAAATGGTCCGTGGAGTTACAGATAACTCAACGGACTTACTTCGTTTATTTAACTATAAAACATGTGCATAAATTTAACTATCTAATGCCCAGATGCATTTCAGATAGTTACAGACTTAACTATCCGATGCTTAGATGCATTTCGGACAGTTACAGATAACTCACCAATATATAACTTAAGTCAATCTTCCAAATCACGACATGTGTCATCAGTAGTTTTATAATAAAGAAATATTTCAGAGAGTTACAAGTTTAACTATCTGATGCCTAGATGCATTTCAGATAGTTAGAGATAACTCACCGAAAATCCACTTAAGTCATTCTTCCAAAACATGACACGTGTCATCAGTAGTTTTATAATAAAAGGAGATTTCAGAGAGTTACACATATAACTATCTGATGCTCAACTGTAATTTCGAATACTTAGAGATAACTCACTGAAAGTCCACTTGAGTCATGCATTATGGTTTCAACACGTGTACTTCAGGAAATAATAAAATATTCTTTTAAAACATAACTGTTCGGTAATTTAAACATAACTCTTTGGTACATTAAGCATAACTATTCAGTAAGTTAAACATAACTGTCCGAAATAACAGAAAATTCGGATACTTAAGAATTTCACAGCCTGCAATTTACCGACAATTCAGAAATGTACTAAATTAACATTAATTCCCTGGAATTATGTAGATTCTTTCATTAAAGCATATAATAGTGCAATTATGACATAATGGCTTAATTCTCATATGATAAGCTAAATATTATGCAATTAACCATCATTTAACTGTTAATATTATGCACTTTTTCATTCTAAACAAGTAGAAACCTTCAATAATGTTGTGAGTTATTCTGAGTTGATTTTAATATAGATGTATGAAATCATTGTAATTTATAAACTCAGTAGAAAATCCCATGAAGAGTGTTTGTTGTTTTGTTTTTGTTTTAAAGTTTGAAGAATAATAATTTGTAAATATTCTCAAGAAATAACTCAAAATAAGAATTAGATAGAAATAGATTATTAAAATAACTCAATATAATTAAAACAGATAATAGAAAATAAGATGGTGAAGTAAATATAAAAGAAATAGAAGATAAAAGATAGTAGGTAAAGCTAAAAATCATTTAGGCAGCATATTCCTAAATCTCTTCTCAATTTGATAAACTATTTTTCTTCAAGAGGCTTTGTAAAAGTATCTGCCAATTGCTCATCAGTAGAAACAAAATTCAGCTCAATGTTATCCTTCATAACATTATCTCTCAAAAAATGGTGTCTTATCTCAATATGTTTTGCCTGAGAGTGCAACACAGGGTTCTTTGACAAACTTATTGCACTATTACTATCACAATTAATAGGTGTTTTTCCATATGTAATTCCATAATCTTTCATAGTTTGTTTCATCCAAAGAATTTGTGCACAACATAGGGCAGCAGCAACATATTCAGCTTCAATAGTTGATAGGGTAACACAATTCTACTTCCTACTGAACTAGGAAATTAATGAACTACCAAACAGTTGGCAAGTTCCACAAGTACTCTTTCTATCAGATTTGCATCTAGCATAATCAACATCACTGTATCCAATTAGATCCAAACTGCTATCTTTGAAATACATTAAAACAAAATTTGAAGTTCCTTGTAGGTATTTCATTCCAAATTTTTCTAAAAGTTGCTTTGAATATTTCTCTTGATATACAAAAATTCCTTTTTCAACTTATTTAATCTGCAATCCTAGAAAGAATGTCAACTTACCCATTAGACTTATCTCAAACTGATTTTTCATCTGATCTACAAACTTATTACTTAAAATCTCATTTGTTGCTCTAAAAATGATATCATCTACATAAATCTGAACAACTAACAAACCTAGATGATTTTTCTTAAAGAATAAGGTATTGTCAACCTTACCAATAGAAAAACCATTATCTAACAGAAAGGATTTCAACCTATCATACTAAGCTCTCGGAGCTTGTTTCAAATCATACAAGGCCTTCTTCAATTTGTAAACACGCTCAGGAAAATCAGCATCAACAAAACTAGGTGGTTGTCTAACAAATACTTCTTCTTTAATAAAATCATTTAAAAATGCACTTTTAACATCCATTTGATAAAGTTTAAAATTCATATGAGTAACAAAAGCTAGAAAAATTCTAATAGATTCTAATCTAACTACAGGTGCAAAGGTTTCTTCACAATCTATTCCCTCTTGTTGGTTATACCCTTGAGCTACTAGTCTAGCCTTATTTCTAATTACCTGTCCTGATTCATCAGATTTATTCTTAAATATCCATTTAGTGCCAATAATTGAATGATCTAGAGGTTTAGGAACTAAGTCCCAAACTTCATTTCTTCTAAATTGATTAAGTTCTTCCTGCATGGCACTAATCCAAAATTCATCATTTAATGCCTCATCAATGTTTTTAGGTTCTATTACAGATAGAAATGCATAACACTTGGAAACATTAATCCTAGATCTTGTTTGCACACCTTTAGAAATATCACCAATAATAAACTCCTTAGGGTGTTGAGGCAAAAATTTATGAGTCAAAAGATTATCATTTCTTTCTTGACCCATGGTACTAGATTCTCTAATATTTGATTCATCACATTCATAATCTGAAGTATCAATAATTTCTTTTGAAGTATTACTTTGGCTCTTCATCAAAATTTACATGCATAGATTCTTCAACAGCCAAAGAAATTTTGTTATAAATTCTATATGCTTTACTTCTTGAAGAATATCTCAAAAATATACCTTCATCAAATTTTGCTTCAAATTTATCTTTATTCTCTTTTGTATTTAGAATAAAACATTTAGATCCAAAAGCTTTAAAATAATGTACTTTAGGAATTCTTCCCATCCATAGCTCAAAAGGAGTCTTATTCATGTCCCTTCTTAGGGTTACTCTATTTAAAATATAACATGCAGTACTAACTGGCTCAACCCAAAAATAATAAGCAATCTTGTTTTCATTCAGCATAGTTCTAGCCATTTCTTAAAGAGATCTATTCTTTCTCTCTACAACTTCATTCTGAGAAGGGGCTCTAGGAAAGGCAAATCTATGTTCTATTCCTAGATCTTGGCAAAGTTTTTCCATATTTTCATTTTCAAATTCCCCTCCATGATCACTCTTAATTTTCTGAACTTTCAATTGCTTTTCATTTTGAATCATATTCAGAAAAATTTTAAACTCCTCAAATACTTCACTCTTATGTCTTAGAAATATTACCCAAGTATATCTTAAAAAATCATCAACTAGAACAAATACATATTTCTTTCCACCTAAACTTTCTGTTCTAGTAGGGCCAAATAAATCCATGTGAATTAATTCCAAAATTCTTCTTGATATAATTTGCTTTCATGATTTAAAAGAACTCTTCTTTTGTTTTCCCAATTCACATGCATCACAAATTTTACCCTTTTTAAATTTCAAATTGGGTAAACCATCTACTACGTTCTTCTTAGCTAACTTATCTAGCTGCTTCATATGAATATGACCTAGTCTACGATGCCATAACCATGCATTGTCTAAATTATTAGCAATCAAACAGGAATCAGTTGAAGAAACATCATCAAGTAAATTTAGAAAACATACATCATTTCTTCTATGAGCAGTAAATTTAACTTCATTAGAGTTTTCATCAATAACAAGACACTTCTTAGATTTAAACTAAACCATATAACCTTTATCTTCTAACTGAGTAATACTAATTAAATTATGCACTAAATTTTCAACTAGTAAGACATTATCTATAACCATTTTATCATTTACATAGACAGATCTGATACCAATAATCTTACCTTTTTGATCATTGCCAAATCTAACATTTCCTCCATCGATCTTCTTCAGGTCTTTTAGGACAGATTTATCTCTAGTCATATGCTTTGAAGCACCACTGTCCATCACCCATCGGGATCTTTTAGTTTTGACCTACAAAGATAGTCATAATCACATCCTTTGGTACCTACATTTTCTTAGGTCCATTTTTGTCAGTGGAGAATATTTGAAATCCATGTGTTATTTCGATTAACACAATTTCTTTTTAACACATAGATAACTTTCTCTTTATTAATTGTTTTTAAATAGTCATTTCCATAGTCCATTTTATAGCTGTTTGAAAAATTAACAAAAGCATATGTTTTTGGTGGTTCATAGTTAAAACCTACACCAGTTCTATCACCAAAGACTTTATAACTATTAATAATATTTGTCAGTTTCTTATCTCCTTTAGTAAATGGTCCTAGTTTAAATTTTAGTCTACCAATTTCTTGTTCTAATTTTTTTATATCATTATTAGAGCTAGAATTTTCTACACATTGATTTTTAAGTTTTTCATTCAATTTTTCAATTTCATCTTGTAGCCTTTTGTTTTCTAAAAATTTATCTTTCAGTTCCTTAATAAGTTCTGAATTATATTTTTCAAGTTCAGAAATTTTATCATGCATATCAGAACTATCAGCAACAAATTTATTTTTCTTTAATGTAGAATTTTCAATTTTTAATGCAATAATTTCCTTTTCTAAGTCAGCAACAATTTTATTACTATTTGATAATTTTCTTTTTAACATAGAATTTTCTAAACTAACATTTTTCAATTCTTCCAATAATTCATTATAATCATCTTGATTTATATCTGATACATCAGAATCATTATCAAAAATAATTTCCTCAGCTATATTAGAATCAGAATGTACCTCATTAGTGTTAGCCATAAAATAGACATTGGCTAGCTCTTCAAACTCAGACTCAGTCTATGTACCATCAGATACTTCAGATTCTGTAGAATCGTCCCAAGTAACTTGGAATACTTTCCTCTTTCCTTAATTAAATCTTTTCTGATGAAACTTTTGTTTTCCATGAGATTTCTTCTTGTCAAAATTCTTTCTTTCATCCTTCTTTTGATATGTGCATTGGCTCTGAAAATGCCCATATCTTTTGCAATTGAAGCATTTTGTAGTATATTGTTTCCCTTTATCATGACTTTTTCCTTTCTTCCAGAATTTTCTGTATTTTTTGATAATACAAGCCAATTCTTTTGGAAACTCATTAACAGGCTCCTCAGATGGTTGTTGAGCTTTCAGTGCAAGCTCCTTTTTCTTTTCAACATTCCTTGAGGTTTCTCCTTCCTCTTCTTTCCAGTCCTTCAGTTGAGTCTCATAGGCTAACAGATTGCTAGTGAGATCTTCAAGAGTGAAAGTCCTCATCCTTTGAATCTTGTAGGGAGGTAGCCTTAGCTTTCTAGTCTTTATTCAGGCTTCTCAAGACTTTAATAACCTATTTTTTCATGGGAAATTCTTTCCCGAGATTCTTCAGTCCATTTATTATCTCAATGAAACGAGAAATGAGATCAATGATACTCTCATTCTCTTTCATTTTAAACATTTCATATTTCCTCAATAGGATACTTATTTTTGTATCCTTCACCTCATTTGTTCCTTCATATGTAATTTCTAATGCACGCCAAGCTTTATGTGCAGTAGAACAAGTAGAGATCTTGTTGTATATATCAATTGTGATTGCACAAGTTAGTGAATTCATTCCTCTTGCATCCATTTGTATTTTCTTCTCATTTTCATCATTCCACATGTCTTTAGGAACATCTAGAAGCTGTATACCATGAACCACTACTCTCCATACCTTCACATCCATAGATTTTAAAAAGTTAGTCATTTTATTTTTCCAAAAACCATAGTTATTGCCATCAAAGAGTGGAGGTCAGTGAACATGCTGACCCTCTGCCATTGATCTCAAATTGATTAAATCTATTACAAAGATAACCAAGCTCTGATACCACTTGAAAGGATCGAATGGCCCACTAAAGGGGGGTGAATAGTGTCCTAATAAAGTTTATTTTGCTTTTAAAAATTTGAAAGCTGTTGACACTAATGAACCCTGATTAATTGATTTTAGAATTAAAACTAGTAATGCAAAAAGTAAGGAACACAAAGAGATTTATAGTGGTTCCCCAAACTGGGTAGTCCACTCCACAAGGCCACAACCTCGAGAATTCCACTAAGTGCTTTTAAGGCTAAGCACAAACCTTAAACAAGTTGCTTTACAGGCTAAGCAACAACCTTACAGATGTTTTTAAAGGCTGAATAAAAACCTCACACAAAGCACCAACTTTGTGTACTCAAGACCCCAATCTTGAGCAAGTGAAGTATCACACTTCACTCTATTCACCAAGGCCCCGACCTTGTGAAGGTATCCTCACAACACCCTTGTGAGTTAAGGTTTTAACACAAAATGGACAATAGTTTAAAACCAGGAGTCACAGACTCAAAATGAACACGACACACAAGACTAGATCAACTCCAATGAAGAGTTGACACAAAAGCTCTGAGGAGAATTCTTGATTGATCTGCAGCTGTTGATCTTCTGGACTTTGTTGTAAACGAATCTTCAAAGTGTTTGCAGAATTACTGACCAGACAATTTCACTTTTCGAGTGTTGAAAAATTTTGTCTCTTTCAGTTTTCTGCAAAATCCTTTTTATTTTTCCTTCGAGATTTACATAAGTGGAAAGAATTCTGAAATGGTTAGATGCCTTATGTAGGAATTCATTTCCAACAACCTTCAATCATAATAAAGTTGAGATCTGCAATCAAAAGATATCTTGCCACAAAGATTAGTCAATTAATAATAGTTGTAGTTTCTGTAAAAATGAAATCTTCGAAGGCTTTCAAAAAATCGGAGACTTAGAAAGATAACCTGTCGAAACTAAAAAACATTTCGGATAGATAGAACAAACATTCTGAAAGATCACTTAAGTCATGTATTAAAATTGAAACATGTTTGGTTTTCCCAATACTACACTAGAAAAACTTGGATTTGTTACTTCTGTTTTTACTTAGTTAATTTATCTTTATGTCTATTCTCTCTTTTAGAAGTAAACAAACAACCTTTAATACAATTTAGATATTAATTCCAATTTGTACTTTAACTGCAAGTGCACAGTGTCTATTGTATCAATGTGCAAGTACAGGTCGATCCCATAGGGAATTGCTGAAGAATTTAAGAATTATTTGATTGTTAACAATTCAAATTTATATTCAATAAGCACTCCATTGAATTATAGTTAACTCAATGGACAAAGTTCCTTAAGTAATGGCTAACTCAACGGACTATCCTCGTGGACTTAAGTTAACTCCATGAGCTTGTTTCTTCTTTATAATACTGCTATTTATAGAGGAATTCGGCCAACCATTGGGCAATTCCACAGATTGTAAATAACATCAATTAAGCTTTTTAATGCTAGTTAACATTGGATTTATAATTAAGCAATACTAACATTCAGATGATTCAAACAATAACCATTAAAATCTTTAAGTTTTTTGTACGAACCAATTTCAGTAAACTGTAAAATTAAAACTAACATAAAACAATCACAAAACTGATATAGATAACATTAATCATAATACAACACAAACAATACAACACTCAAATACAACATACAAACAAAGATAAATTGTTTTTGGTATTTTTGTTTTGATGTGAACATGGAAATGGGCGAAAGGTGAAATGTAAAGTAATCTCACTTGATAGTAAATACTTCCGACACTACTTGCAACGCGATTACACCACTGAAAATTAAACCACTTAAAATTCTGTCTCCTCTCTCTATAGAATCGTGAGTCCAGAATTGCAAGATGATCTCTTCTTCAGCATGCAGGCATCAACCCAAAGCCAAGGCTAAAAGCTTTACGATCTCCTGAAATATGAGTCGGTGCTTGGTGAAAATGTCTTCCCTTCCCGCGACGCGATCACTCCTCACAGTGGTTGTCTGGCACTATGTTTGGCTCGGAATCGACCCGACATCAGGCAAGTATCCTCACAGACCTCCAATGATTGGTGATTATGGTGGTGATGATGGTGATGATGGTGGTTGGTGTGATACTTCAGAGAATTGCGACGCTCATCCTCCTCTGCACACACTGTCCATCCATCGATCACACCTTCTTCTTTTTTTCTTCTTTTCTTTTATATTTCTTCAGTAGTAACTACTTCTGCTTGAATCATCGGTTGGATTTCCTTCCTTCAAATCAACGGCGATGCTTCCTTCTCCTATGCGATACGTGCAAACATGGTTTTTCCTTCCAACTGTCCTATTTCTACAACCACTACAGTGGCATATTAGAAAATATATAGTCCGTGGAGTTACAGATAACTCAATGGACATTCTTCGTTGATTTAACTATAAAACACGTGCATAAATTTAACTATCTGATACTTAGGTGCATTTTAGATACTTATAAACTTAACTATCTGATGCTCAGATGCATTTTGGATAGTTACAATTAACTCACCGATATATAACTTAAGTAAATCTACTAGATCTAGACACGTGTCAGCAGTAGTTTAATCATAAAATAACATTTTGCAGAGTTACAGGTCTAACTATCCGATGCTCAGATGCATTTTGGATAGTTACAGCTAACTCACCGAAAATCCACTTAAGTCACTTACCTAGAACATGACACGTGTCCTCAACTATTTTATAAATAAAAAGATATTTCGGAGAGTTATAGGGATAACTATCCAATGCCCAACTGCAATTTCGAATAGTTATAGATAACTATCTGAAAGTTCACTTAAGTCATTCATTCTGGTTTCAATACGTGTACATCTGGAAATAATAAAATATTCTCTCAAAACATAACTGTTCAGCAATTTAAACATAACTATCTGATACATAGTCGGTCTATTAAACATAACTGTCTGAGTTTGTTCGGTATGTTAAACATAACTGTCTGAATTTGTTCAGTATGTTAAACATAATTGTCCGAGTTTATTTGGTATGTTAAACATAACTATCCGAAATATCAAAAAATTCGGATACTTAAGAATTTCACAGCCTGCAACTTACCGACAGTTCATAAATGTACTAAATTAACATTAATTCTCCAAAATTAAGCAGATTCTTCAATTAAAGCATATAACAGTGCAATTATAACATAATGGCTTAATTCTCATATGATAAGCTAAATATTATGCAATTAACCATCATTCAACCGTTAATAATATGCACTTTTTCATTCTAAACACTTCCCCCATACCTAAATTTTGCTAGTCCCTTAGCAAACTAAGATCTAATTAATTAGTCTTTCAAAAACTGCTAGAATTAATTCTTCCCCTTTTGTTTTTTTCTTCTGTTCAGCATAAAAATATATTCTGTATGTTTCAGTAATCAACCTACAAAGATATTTAGAATATATGTAAATTACATACAAAATATATCATCTTCATATAGGTGTTAATTATATTATCGTTTGTTCTTCTTTTCATCATCTGTCATATTGAATTTTTCAATAACTTTTCTAGAAGAAATTTCAACAACATACGAATCAAAGTACAATCCAATTCAATCTGATTAAGACAAGTAGAATAAAGAATTGTATTTCCATTAAACAACTTCAAAAATCAATTCCAAATTCATATTTTAGCAATTCTAGATAACAGAAAATATACTCGATTCATAAGATATCTGTATTTCACAAAACACTTGTATCTTTTCAGAACAGTATATGTTTTTTTTTTTTTTTGTACTTTAAAAGTTAATTTGACAAGCTTGAATCATACAAGAGCTTTCTAATATACCCATGTAACGAGCTTTCAGTCAACAATCCCAGATCTGATCAGGATCTTAGGTTGCCAGATTTCAAGAGTCCTTTTTTTAGGTCAACAATACTTATATACCTATCTGCTCAAGTACAAAAGACTCGTGATCAAACAAGTCAATAAACTCTCAAAGTTTCTTTTTTTTTTTAAGATAAAATGCACACACAAAACAGAGCATTAATCACATACTATATATGCACATATTTCATTAATACAGATGTAGTAAAACACCAATCTCATATAATCATGCTTCTATCATTTACTAAAAATATGAATCCATAACAATAAGCTCATACTTTATCTGTAGTTTAATAAGATCTACATATAAATCATTCTACAAGTTCAATCAGTCAAAGTAAATGTATCTTTCATCATATGTGTTTCATTTAATCTAGAATTCACATCTCAGCTCCTTCAGGACTTCAGATAATTTTCTGATTAAGCATTAAATATTCTGATTTCATTTTAAAATCGTAAAACTGTTAAACTCATGAAATTCAGAAAAATCATAAGATACTATATCTAGATTTACATAAATAATAAATTCTATAGCATCTTCTATAGCCTTCTAAATATAACATTCAAGCAGTTTATAAAAATTTTATAGTCTCAATTATCGGATAGTTACAGCAAGTTCATAAAAATTTTCAATTTCCTCAAAACTTTGCAGTACCATTTTAATTCCTTTAATTAACAAACTTACATAGCTGTTACTTTAATTACCTCCCCCCCATACCTACATTTTGCATTGTCCTCAATGTAAAAGATTTGACAATAAGTACAGTAAGTGTAGCAGACATGAATAAAGTTTTGTTTGATTTAAAATTCAGGATAAGTAATTGGTTACGTACCTTGTTCCATTTGTATCTCCTTCTGCCTATTTCGATTTTTGATTCTGAAAAACTTTTCATTCCTAGACAAACACAGAATATAAAACAAAATAACATTTAACAGATATTAATAAATCAGTGTCTTGAGTGGAGCCCAGGCTCCTATGCCTTTGGTGGCTCACAAGTAAGCCAGTTGGTTTCCTAAAATAGATACCAACAAACTGGATTGATATTTTGTTTTGTTTTTTTTTTTTTTATAAAATGAACATGAAAACTTCAAAATTCCTTTTTTTTTCTAAAAATAAATGCAGAATACACAACGTTAAACACACAAAATCATAGGTTAAGAACATGATTGAAAAGTAGAAACAAATGGAATAAATGTATCAGTCCAAGC
Source organism: Cymodocea nodosa (assembly GCA_036874045.1). Classification (NCBI taxonomy): domain Eukaryota; kingdom Viridiplantae; phylum Streptophyta; class Magnoliopsida; order Alismatales; family Cymodoceaceae; genus Cymodocea; species Cymodocea nodosa. The sequence continues at coordinate 1,512,766 of CM072345.1, read as the reverse complement.
AAACTTTTTAGGCATAGTTCTTCTTGCTATTAATTCTGTTTTAATGCAGTTCTTGTTCCTTCTTAATTTGTAAACATGCAATATATTATAAATTCCAAATACGAGTGTATTACCATTAATGATATGTAATGCAGAAAGGGATCCATTTTGGTTTCAGGGTAATGTAGTAGTTTCTATTTCTACATCTATTTCAATATACTCCTCTTCCCACTTCAATTCATTCATGTCTTCCATAACCCATATTTGAAACTTCATCAGTTCATCCCACCATCTTATCAGACATAAAGTAGGATCATCTTCTTCATTATACCACATTCCTATTTGAATTTCATTAAATTCTGCAGATGGTGGTTTAGCTATTTCACTCGATATAGGTAAAATTTCTATATAATCATCATAACTGTCTATGCTCACTATGTATAAATCAGATCCATATGCTAATGATATCTCCGTGACTAAATATATATATCCATCAAGTATGACATGTGTTTGGTTAATTAATGATTTATGTCCTAGATATATCATAATGTTTTCATTCCAAGATCTGTTTAGAAAATTATACACACTTAAGCGTAAATCTTCACCCCAATTTCCTGTAGGTCTCCAATAATATAATTTTTCAGGAATTGCAGAATTTTTATCAGAAAATATTAAAGCTGACCCACAATTTTCAGTTGGTGCTTCAAATATATTAGGTCTTCCTATATTCCATTCTTCTCCTGTTATAGGATTTCTTATCAAAATATTAGGTAATGATAAACTTACATACCTTGGTCTCGTCTTGTATATGATTAATCCTTCATCTATCCCCATAATATGATTCATTCCTTCTAATGCATTGGGTGGAATTCTAGTAGTTTCTTCCATAGCCAGATATTCATGGGTATTTGAACTACAATTAAATGACCTCCATATGAATCCATCTTTAATCTTAGTCATTTTTGCAACTTGTAGTCCTTGAAAATATTTTTCTTCAATATAGTCTTTAATTTCCTTTGATACACAACACAACCTACACAGATCTCTAGCTAATAAATTACTCAGTACTTCCCTTAGTGCATCCAACGGTAATTGCATCAATTCCATTTGTCGATTCTGTATAACACAAACAAAAATTTAGCAGAAACAAAAATTAACATAACTAATGCACACCCTCATAGACTTAAGGCATAACTCAATGGATTAAGTTTGTTGAGTTAAAAAAAATTAACTTTACGATACTAATAAATAAAAATAAAAAACATATATATATATAGATAGTTGCTTCAGATATGCTGATTCATTCAGCTGCCCTCCCAGAAGAGGTATCAATTTCATTAACTATTCTATTGATAGGATTAGGTATAGCTTGTATTGGCAATCCTCCAGTAGGTCTAACTTCCATTGGTTCCTTCTGTCTAAGTGATATATTTCTTTTTTAATTTTGATTTGCAGCATTTCCAAATATAAATTCTAGACGATTGTTTACTTGTTGGATTATCTTTTCTAATTTCTCTATTCTAGCTTCTTGTTCAATTAATACTTCATAACTTATGTTCTTCTCATTTATATTTTCTCCTCCATGGAAATTGTTGTTTCTCCAAGATAAATTCGGGTGATTTCTCCAATTAGGATGATAAGAATTTCCCAAGTTATCTCTCTAGTTTCTAGCATAAATAATATCTAAGTCATTTATGTTTGTATTCTTTTCTACTAGCTTTTGATTTAATGATAACTCTTCTATTTTCTTTGTTAATTCATTTAATTTCACCTCAAGCATAGTATTGGAGTCTATTTCATGCATTTTTCTTGGCAATATTCTTTTATCTACAATAGCTTCAGTCGAATTTTCCCACTGTGTAGTTCTTTTTGCAAAATTTTCTAAATATGCCCATGCTTCTTCACTACATAATTTTAAAAATCCATTTTGACAAGTAGATTCTAATAAAGATTTCGTTGAAACATCTATGCATTCATAAATTATACCTATTAATTGTGCTTTACTCATTGCATGATGTGGACATTGAGTCAGTAAATCTTTAAATCTTTCAAAATATTTCCAAAATGATTCACCCTATTTTTGGCTACACATTAATATTTCTTTCTTCTTTTTAATCGTTTGATGTGTTGGATAATATTTTTCCAGAAAAATAGAGTAAAATTCAGTCCATGTAGAAATTGAATCAGGCGACAGAGTATATAACCATCTCTTAGCTGTATCTTTTAAAAAAAGGGATATATCTAAGTTTAATAGCATCTATACTCATGTTCGACATTTTCATCATTTGACAAACTTCGTTAAATTCTCTAAGGAAATAATAGGCATCCTCTCTTTCTAATCCATGAAAATGTGGCAATTGACTAATATAATTAGATTTCAGTTCAAACCTATCTCCCTCAAAGTTTGGCAATCGAATACATGAAGGTTCATCAACTAATTCAAGATATAGAATTTCTCCTAATGGTTTTTCTACTAGAGCAGCGATCTCTACATTCTCTTTTAAAGAAAGGTTAGCTACACCCCAAAGAATTTCGTTAAAGTTCAGTTCAGAAAATTTTTCAGTACTCCTCTACAATGAAAATTCCTAGGTAGGTGTTTTTACTAATCGTTTAGTGCTTAGAGAACGAGTCTATGTGCTCATAAATAAATAGCAGAAGATTAATTACATACCAGTCTAAAGCTTTCCATTCTATAAATATTTGTTGTCGGATGAAATTGAATCAGCTGCTTCTCCTTCCAGCTCCTCCAACGCCTTCTCCTTTCTTTTAAAAGTGCTGGTAACTCATAAATAACATTCTGTTTCATATATATACTGCATATCCATAAAGTGAATAAATCTCGTTGCAAGAACGTGTCTTGCAAAGTGCATCGTGGTTCTTATTTTTATGGGTACGTGTACCACTACTAATTTCAAATTTTGGTAACCGCTAAACCGATGAAGTTTCATTCGTGGTTAAAAGAATAACCATTCTGCTTAATCCACGAACTAACCTCGTTGAGTTACAGATTACTCAACGGAGCACAGTCGGTTACTATTGCTAACTCCATAGACTAACTTCGTTGCATTACAGATAACTCAACGGAGTGACCTTATATTATGTTACTAACCTCGTGGAGTTACGGTTAACTCAACGGACTTACTTTGTTGAGTTAACACTTGGCAACTTCTAAGCTTCACTCTTGTAAGTTTTCTATTATGTTTTTTTTCTTTGTCATTCTGCTAACTATAATAAAGTTAAATCTATGTCATTAATGCCTCATTTTGATTAAAATACATTTAAATCTGAATATTATATAAAGATTTAACTTGTAGGTCATTTTATGTTATGAAGAATTTACATTTTACCTTATAACATGCAGAAATTTTTAAGCAGTTATCTTGTCATTCAGCAAATTGTAAATTTGTTACATATTCATTCATAAAGTTCCACAAATTACATAATATTCAATAAATTCCATTCATTTCACATCCAAACACGTATGAAAATTGCATCTGAAAAATTATATTCATTAATATAAATCAATTACATTACAAGTACATCATACAATTTCATACAATTTTACACAAGTAGACAAACAATACAATTTAATCTCTATGCCTAAGTTCATCTACTTCCTTTTGGAGTTTTTCTAATTGCTGCTCTAATGGATTCATCCTCTCTACTGCTCCTGCAATTCCTCCAAAAGGTACAGCTAGTTCTGCAGCTACAAAATTCCTGTATTTTTTCACTGAAATGGTTCTAGATTTGATCCTTTTTTATGTCCATTTAGTGAAATCGATACAGTCCACCATCAGCAGTGGAATCAAATCTCCATAAAATAATTTCTTCTTCACTGTTTTCAGCTTTGAGATAAAAACTACTGACCAATTTATTTGGATCTTATTTACAACTGCATATGTGGCCCATTTGACAAATTGACTTAATTCTATTTCATGGCTCTATCGTTGATAGACATTCTTAATCAGAATGTTAGCTACCATGTGTGCTTTATCATTTAAATGCTTCAATCTGTTTAATAATGGCACACCAGGATTGATAGCTAAACAATCCTTAATTTGCTGTTCAGTCCATTCAACTGTAGTTGTATCTTCCAAAATTTTTATTCCTTCATTCTTTAAACCAAATATGTTGTGGAGAAGCTCTAGTGTTATCTGTACATCAGCTTCCTCCACATTTGAAATTAATCCTCCTCCTTCTCTTAAATTTGCATAGAAACAGGGCACTAAATTCTCATATACTACATGCCCTCTTTCTTGAGATATAAATTGCAGTAGACCTTGGAATTCAAATAGATCTTCGATTTCTTGCATTCCATCCCAATTTACTGGTCTACTGTAAATAATATTGTAACCCCTTATTTCTTGGTATTTGGTATAAGCTTCCTGACTACAAAAATGTACTTCATTCAAAATTGTTGTTTCAGTTGGGTCAAGAATGTGACTTTGTTGCTCTAGAGGGGTTTGTACTTGATCTTCCTCTAGCATAGGTTGCATTTGAACATTCTCTTCAGATTCCTGAATTTTTGCTTTTGCTTCTGTCTATGGTGGTGAGCCGGCAAAACTCTCCACTCTATCTTGAATTCTTTCCATAAATTGCTGAAGAGTTTCTTGCTCTTTAGTGGAATCTGTGAAATTATTTTTGTCCAAATGGCTTCTTTCAACCTCTTCATTTTCTACTCTTTCTTCTTCCTCCTAACTACCAATCTGTTCTGTTACTATTCTTTCTGATTCTGTAACAGATTGGGATGGAGTCATGGGCAATTCAGTTTCTGCCCTAATTTCTGTTTCTTCTTGTACAGGCTGCAAACTAATTTCAACCTGATTTTCTTCTTGTCTTAGCTCCTCTTGCTCCTCAGAATCGGATAGCAGGTTAATAAAAATTTGCACCACAAGCCCTATAAAAATTGGTACTTCAGATTTAATTTCTTCATATTCAGGCACTTTTTCTTTTCCTTTCTTTTTTCTGATTAGTTGTGCCTATTCTTCGTCTTCATCTTCTGAAATTAAATCTACAAAAATAAGCTTTGCAAGCCTTCGAGCCATAGGTACTACCTCTTCCTGTTTAACTTTGCCTATAATTACTAGTCTCGAAGGACCAGCTTCATCTCCTTTTGTAACAGGTTTGGCAGTAGTTCCGGCAGTAGCTTCTTGATGCTGTTCCACTTTAATTTTATATTGGGCTTTCAACTTTTCTGCAGCCCTCTTTTTGTACAGTGCATTAAACACCAGGTGTGCTTTAGCCACTACTAAATCTTTTGATTCTCCTTAGTTTTTTCCAACATGAACCAATTCTGCAAATTCTCTTATTTCTTCTTCAATCGAAGGCCCCATCATTTCTGCTCGTGCCAACGACTTAAATGGTGGAACTGAAGGTCCTGACTGCTATTCCTCAGGAGTAGGTCTTTCAGCAGTTGGTTCCTCCCGTTCTTCAGTTGCCTCTTCTTCATTTTCTTTCCTTTCTTACTCCTAGATCGCCCATTGAGCTCGTCTATAGATTCGTCTTTTGAACCACAACTGGGACTTACGTCGGATTAATTCTAGGGCAACTTCATTACTTGGCCTTATTTGTCTTTCCTTGCTTACAGCTATTTCTCTTACTATTTTGATTCGTGTTTCCACTATTTGAGGTATTTGTATACCCAAATCTACTAAATCACTTCTAAAATTGAAAAGTTCTGATTCTACCTTCTATAGCTCTTTCTCTCTTATCGTATTTCTGATCTTCTGCCGCGTGTGCCACTCTTCTGATTCCTTCAGAAATTCTGATGTATCAACAGCCTCTTCCTAGAATACAAGTGTCATCTTCCTCATCGTGGAGTTACACAATAGCACGGAATCGCTTTGATTTCTACTGTTCTAGATTCTAAATAATTTGTCGGATAATGCCCCCAAAACCCTAGGTTTTAGTTTAAATAAGCCTTAAGTTTAGGCGGGTAATCGGGTCATTTCCCGAACCAACTATTACTATTTTATCCGTAGTCTTAGCTACAGTACTCCGTTGAGTTACAGTTAACTCAACGGAATAAGCTCCTTGACTAACTCAAGACTCAACAAAGTAAGCTCGTTGAGTTAAGCGTAACTCAATGGACTCTACGTACAAGCAAATATAATAATAAAAATATTATAGAGAATAGTTTTTATGTTTTTTTTTTACCGGTTTAACCGATACTATGTTTCGGTCAGACCTAAATATTTTTTATTTTTTTATTTTTCTTTCGGTTGAACCGATACTATGTTTCGGTAAAACCAATATTTTTTTCTAAAAATTAATATACAATTTTTTTAATGTTCCGGTCATACCGATGGATCCAGTTGGTTGAACCGCAACTATTTTTATGTTTTATATATATTTTTAATGTTTTTTTATATATATATATATATAAACATAAAAACTAATTTCTTACTAAGTAAAGCTCGAGTAGTCCTCTACTCTAACTTCTTCTATAATTCCAAAGGAGTTTTTTGGTGTTTTCAGAATAGGTTTAAGTCTTTGTCCATTTACTTTAAATATATTCTGATTTTTAGGATTTTCAATTTCAATAGCTCCATAAGGATAAACATTTCGAACTATGTAAGGTCCTGCCCATCTAGATCTTAATTTTCCTAGATGATTATGGAGTTTAGCCATATAAAGATATACTTCTTGTCCTATTTCAAAGCTTTTAGGAATAATTTTTCTATCATACCAGAATTTAATTTTCTCTTTTTCTCTTACAATACTCAAAAAGATATACTTCTTGTCCTATTTCAAAGCTTTTAGGAATAATTTTTCTATCATACCAGAATTTAATTTTCTCTTTTTCTCTTACAATACTCAAATAAGCTTCATTTCTAAATTCTTCTAATTCAATTAGTTGCATTTTCCTATTTCAGCAACTTGATTTAAATTAGTGTTCAGAGTTTTTAATGCCTAATAAGCTTTATGTTCTATTTCAGCAGGTAAATGACAACTTTTTCCATATACTAGCCTAAAAGGTGACATACCTAAGCTTGTTTTATTAGCAGTTCTATAAGCCCAAAGTGCATCTATCAATCTATTAGCCCAATCTGTTCTAGTAGGATTTACTACTTTTTCCAAGATTAATTTAATTTGTTTGTTTGCACTTTCTACTTGTCCACTTGTTTGTGGATGATATGATGTTGCAATTTTGTGGTTTACTCCATATTTCTTCATTAAGGCTTCAAAACTTCTATTACAGAAATGAGTTCCTTTATCACTGATCATAGCTTTAGATATTCCAAATCTGGCAAATATATTTGTTCTTGTAAATTGTATTACCACTTTGTTATCATTAGTTTTTGTAGGAATAGTTTCTATCCATTTAGATACATAATCTACCCCCAACAATATGTAATTAAATTGATTAGACATAGGAAATGGACCCATAAAATCTATTCCCCACACATCAAAGATTTCAACCTAAACAATAGGATTAAGAGGCATCATATTCCTCTTTGATATTCTTCCTATTTGTTGACATCCTAAACAACTTAAGCAATATTTATGAGTATCTTTGAATAGTGTTGGCCAATAAAACCCACATTGCAGAATTTTTGCAGCAGTTTTCCCAGAACCAAAATGTCCTCCACAAGCTTGGTCATGACAGAAAGACAATATGCTCGAATATTCAGTTTCTAGAGCACACCTCCTTAAAACCAGATCAGGACATTTCTTAAATAAGTATGGGTCTTCCCAATAGTAATATTTTACTCTTGAGAAAAACAATTTCTTATTCTGTCTATTCCAATCCTTAGGTGTTAAACTAGTAACTAAGTAATTAACTATGTCTGCATACCAAGGCATTATGTTGATGGTCATTAATTGTTCATCAGGAAAATTATCCTTAATTTCAATATTTGATTTTTCTATTTGTAATCTTGATAAATGATCTGCTACTACATTCTCACAACCTTTTTTATCTTTAATTTCTAGATCAAATTCTCGCAATAATAATATCCATCGGATCAATCTAGGTTTAGTTTCTTTTTTCTTTATTAGATGTTTTAGAGCTGAATGATACGTGTATACTATAACTTTAGCTCCAATCAGATATGATCTAAACTTTTCTAAAGCAAACACAACAGCTAATAATTCTTTTTCAGTAGTTGTGTAATTAACTTGAGCATCATTTAAGGTTTTACTTGCATAATGAATCATTCTAGGAGATTTTTCTATCTTCTGTCCTAACACTGCTCCTACAGCAAAATCAAAAGCATCGCACATTAATTCAAATGGATGGTTCCAATTAGGTGCTTCAATTATAGGAGTTGAAATTAAGCTAGTCTTAAGTTTGAAAAATGCTTCCTTGCAATTTTTATCAAAGTTAAATGGAACATCTTTTAATAGATTAGTTAAAGGTCTAGCTATCTTGCTAAAGTCTTTAATAAATCTTCTATAAAAACCAGCATGTCCTAGAAATGATCTAATATCTTTTACTGATTTAGGTTCTGGTAGATTAAAAATTACTTCTATTTTAGCTTTATCTACTTCCAACCCTTTTTTAGAAACAACATGCCCTAAGACTATTCCTTGTTTAACCATGAAGTGACATTTTTCCCAATTTAAAACCAGATTTTTTTCCACACAGCGTTTTAATATTTGGTCTAAATTGCTTAAACACACTTCATATGAGTTGCCATATACAGTAAAATCATCCATAAATATTTCTAAAAAATCTTTAGTCATTCCAGTAAATATGCCATGCACACACCTTTGAAAGGTAGCTGGCGCATTGCATAATCCGAATGGCATTCTTTTAAAAGCATAAGTTCCATTAGGACAGGTGAAAGTTGTTTTCTCTTGATCCTCTAATGCTACTGGAATTTGATTATACCCTAAATACCCGTCTAGGAAACAAAAATATTCTTGCCTTGCTAATCTTTCCAGCATTTGATCTATAAAAGGTAAGGGAAAATGATCTTTCCTAGTCACAGCATTCAGCTTTCTATAGTCTATACATACTATCCAGCCTGATTGAATTCTAATAGGTATCAAGTCTTGACTTTCATTCCTAATAACTGTTAATCCTGATTTCTTGGGAACTACATGGATTGGACTAACCCACGAGCTATTAGAAATCGGATAAATTATATCATTATCTAACCATTTAACTATTTCCTTCCTGACTACTTCTTTAAGGTTTGGATTTAATCTTCTCTTAGGAATTCTAACAGGTTTAGCATTCTCTTCTAAATATATGTGGTGACAGCATAAAGTTGAACTTAACCCTTTTATATCAGTCATAGTCCATCCTATTGCTTCTTTATAACTTTTTACAACATCTTTTAATCTAACTATTTGATCCTCTTTTAAATCTGAAGCAATAATGATTGGACAGGTCCGTTTATCTTCCAAAAATATATAGGTTAATTCAGGAAATAAAGGTTTTAATTCTAAATGCTACCCATCAGAAGCTAGAGCTCCTAATTGAACATCATCATTTTTTAAATTAATTTCTTCCCGATCTCCTTCTATATTTATGCTTTCACTTTCCTCTAAAGTTTCAGAATTGATTTGCCTATTTAACTCTTCTTGAATCACATCATCTAACATATCTCCTTCATCCTCTAAAAAGTCTATGGTATGTAAGGACATTTCTAACTCCTCAAACCTTTCTGGTTTGAAAATATTTAATTGAGTATCCTCATTACCATATGCTAACTTCATTACTCCAGTTTTACAATTTATAACAACCCCTGATGTTGCTAAAAATGGCCTTCCCAAAATTAAAGATTTATCACTATTTTTATGCTTAATTGGTTGGGAATCCAAAATTACAATATCAATAGGATATATAAAATTCTTGATTTTAATTAAGACATCCTCTATTTTTCCTCTAGGGTATCTTATACTTCTATCAGCTAATTGAATAACCGTACTAGTAGGAGTTAAGCCTTCTAATCCTAAGGATGCAAATATATCACTTGGCATAACATTTATACCTGCACCTAAGTCTATTAAGGTTCTTTCTAGAATGGTATTTCCTATGGTGCATTATATAACAGGGATTCCAGGATCAGATAACTTTTTAGGAATTTGTGGCAGAAATAGGGAACTACTTTGCTCAGCAAAAAAACCTTTCTAAGAACTTTTCGCTCACTTTTCTTAGTACACCAATCCTTTAGAAATTTAGCACAAGGTGACATATTCTGCAATAAATCTAACAAAGGAATGTTAACTTGTACTTTTTCAAAAATTTCTCTGATTTTTTCTTGTTTTTCAAGAATTGTTTGTTGTAATCTTTCAGGATAGGGTGCTAAAGATTTTGATTTCAAAGACTCTTTTTCTTTCAGTTGATTTGTTTGATCATGTTTAGCTTCAATTGCAGATTCAGATTGTTCTTCAGTGATTTCTAGATTTTCAACTATTACATTTTCATTATCATTTTGATTTTTACTCTTGTCCACCTTCATATCATTTTCATTTTGAGTTCTTGGTGGTATATCAATTCCAGATCTTAATGTTACACATACATCTTCCAGATTTTCATTACTTTCATGATGTTTTTGTATATCATTTTCATGATTATGATCTTCAATTGTTTTTAGTTTTAAAGTGCATTCTTTAAATTCTCTTACATTAGTGTTTTCTATTTGTTGTATATTTTACAAGTTATGCAGGTTTATAACATTATAATTTTCATTATCCTGTTGCATAACTTGTATTTTCTTTGCATTTTTGTCTAATGCTTTTAATTTTGTTTCCAGATCATCTAATTTCATTGCATTCAATTTTTGATCAATTTTCTTTATGGTTTTTTCAGTTTCGTAAATTATATCCTTTTTAGGTTCTGAATATGCTTCCTTATAGTTTAACTAATTGACTTCTTGTTGTTGACACACAAAATATTCCAGTTTGTTCAGATTTTGCTCTATACTATGCTCCAGTCTTTCATAGCTATCCCAAAACTTCAGTGTCTCTCATCATATTACACATTCTATACTGACCATCAGTTGAGTAAACTATAGGATTCTCATACTCGGCTCTATTATATTGAGGATAATTCATTTGTTGTTCATGAGATCTAACAATCTGTAGACGTCTCAATTTCAAACAATTAGAAATGTTGTGTCCTTCAGAATTACAGAATTCACATATGCTAATTACAGGTTTTAGAAATCTTTGAGCATAAGCATATGCCATATTCTCAATTATAGAAGAAAACACACAACCCTGGCTATTAAAACGAAACAGCTCTAACAGTTACTTATATTAATTCAATTCAATTTAATTCACTTCAACTCAATTAAATTAAATTCAATTCAATTCCCCGGCAACGGCGCCATAAAACTTGTTTGGTTTTCCCAGCACTACACTAGAAAAACTTGGATTTGTTACTTCTGTTTTTTACTTAGTTAATTTATCTTTATGCATATTCTTTCTTTTAGAAGTAAACAAACAACCTTTAATACAATTTAGATATTAATTCTAATTTGTACTTTAACTGCAAGTGCACAGTGTCTATTGTATCAGTGTGACAGTACAAGTCGATCCCACAAGGAATTGCTGACAAATTTAAGAACTTTTTGATTGTTAACAATTCAAATTTATATTCAATAAGCACTCCGTTGAATTACAGTTAACTCAACGGACAAAGTTCGTTGAGTTATGGCTAACTCAACGAACTATCCTCGTGGACTTAAGTTAACTCCATGAGACTATTTCTTCTTTATAATACTATTATTTACAGAGGAATTCGGCCAACCATTGGGCGATTCCACAGATTGTAAATAACATCAATTAAGCTTTTTAATGCTAGTTAACATTGGATTTATCATTAAGCAATACTAACATTCAGATGATTCAAACAGTAACCATTAAAATCTTTAAGTTTTTTGTACGAACCAATTTCAGTAAACTGTAAAATTAAAACTAACATAAAATAATCACAAAACTAATACAGATAACATTAATCACGATACAACACAAACAATACAACACTGAAATACAACATACAAACAAAGATAAATTGTTTTTGGTATTTTTGTTTTGATGTGAACATGGAAATGGGCGAAAGGTGAAATGTAAAGTAATCTCACTTGACAGTAAATACTTCCGACACTTACAATTCTATCTCCTCTCCCTATAGAATCGCAAGTCCAGAATTGCAAGATGATCTCCTCTTCAGCATACAGGCATCAACCCGAAGCCAAGGCTAAAAGCTTTACGATCTCCTGAAATATGAGTCGGTGCTTGGTGAAAATGTCTTCCCTTTCCACGACGCGATCACTCCTCATAGTGGTTGTCAGGCACTATGTTTGGCTCGGAATTGACCCGACATCAGGCAAGTATCCTCACAAACCTCCGATGATTGGTGATTATGGTGGTGATGATGGTGATGATGGTGGTTGGTGTGGTACTTCAAAGAATTGCGACGCTCATCCTCCTCTGCACACATTGTCCGTCCATCGATCACACATCGATCACACCTTCTTTTTTTCTTCTTTTCTTTTATATTTCTTCAATAGTAACTACTTCTGCTTGAATCATCGGTTGGATTTACTTCCTTTAGATCAACGGCAATGCTTCCTTCTCTTGCGCGATATGTGCAAACGTGGTTTTTCCTTCCACCTGTCCTATTTCTACAACCGCTATAGTGGCATATTAGAAAATATATAGTTCGTGGAGATACAAATAACTCAACGGACTTTCTTCGTTGATTTAACTATAAAACACATGTATAAATTTAACTATCCGATGCTCAGGTGCATTTCAGATACTTATAAACTTAACTATCTGATGCTCAGATGCATTTTGTATAGTTACAATTAACTCACCGATATATAACTTAAGTAAATTTACCAGATCTAGACACGTGTCAGCAGTAGTTTAATCATAAAATAACATTTTGCAGAGTTACAGGTCTAACTATCCGATGCTCAGATGCATTTCGGATAGTTACAGCTAACTCACCGAAAATCCACTTAAGTCACTTACCTAGAACATGACACGTGTCCTCAGCTATTTTATAAATAAAAAGAGATTTCAGAGAGTTATAGGGATAACTATCCGATGCCCAACTGCAATTTCGAATAGTTATAGATAACTATCTGAAAGTTCACTTAAGTCATTCATTCTGGTTTCAATACGTGTACATCTGGAAATAATAAAATATTCTCTCAAAACATAACTGTTCAGCAATTTAAACATAACTATCTGATACATAGTCGGTCTGTTAAACATAACTGTCTGAGTTTTTTCGGTATGTTAAACATAACTGTCCGAATTTGTTCGATATGTTAAACATAATTGTTCGAGTTTGTTCGGTATGTTAAACATAACTGTTCGAGTTTGTTCGGTATGTTAAACATAACTATCCGAAATATCAGAAAATTCGGATACTTAAGAATTTCATAGCCTGCAACTTACCGACAGTTCATAAATGTACTAAATTAACATTAATTCCCCAAAATTAAGTAGATTCTTCAATTAAAGCATATAACAGTGTAATTATAATATAATGGCTTAATTCTCATATGATAAGCTAAATATTATGCAATTAACCATCATTTAACCGTTAATAATATGCACTTTTTCATTCTAAACAAAACACGTGTCCTTCTGAAACAACATTATAAAATATTAAAAATAAACTATCTGATAGAGTGGACATGTTTCGGATACTTATAAAGATAACTCTCTGATCCTTAAGTCATTTTGGATAGTTACACAAGTAACCTTCCAAAAAGTCACTTAAGTTAGAAAATAATAGAAAACTCAACCATCTGAAGCTTAAAACTGTTTTCGGATACTTACTGAAGATAACTCTCCGATTCTTAAGAGTTTTCAGATAGTTACATCATAACCTTCTGAAAAGTCACTTAAGTCAAGCAATGAGAGACTAACATGTGTCCTTCAGAAGAAAGTAACCGAAAATATATTAAAAACAGAGAAACAGCTAACTCTCTGGAATAAAAACCTTAATTATCCAAAACCAAAGGGATTTCGAAGACTTACCATAAAAATCATATCCGGACATAAAAAGACTTAATTCACCGAAGATAAATACTTTTCGAATAGTTACTGATATAACCGTTTGAAAAGCCAGGAGAGAGAGACATAACCATCCAATTTGTCCTGTTTTGTTCGGTGACTTATAAAATAACTCTCCGATCAATACACTGTAGACAAAATAACCTGTCGAAATCTAATTTAAAAGATTTCAAGTATATAGCAGTTAGCCAAAATTCATTTGAGTAAAAAGACATCTAAAATATGGCAGAAATAATTAAACCACATGTTTTTCATCATCAAAATTAACTGATAAATAAATGAACTAACATTCAGAAGGTTAATGGTAAAACCTTCCGAAATGACTAAAGAGACACTTAAGTGAGTTTTCGGATAGTTAAGATAGTAACTATGCAAAAGACATGCAGTTTTTGGAGAGTTAACAACAGAACCTTCCAAAAGGACAGAGAGAGAAGTAAGTGGGTTTTTAGACAATTAAGTCTGTAACTATCCGAAATATCGAATCTCTTCAAACAGTTAACCTACTATAGTACTGTCTGTTACAATAAATGAAGAAAGAAGAATTTCTTTAGATAGTTAAGTCTATAACCATCCAAAGTATTACAGTTTTTGGAAAGTTAGGAAGATAAGGCTCTGAAATTGAGAGTCCCTTCTCCAAAACATTATTTCTCTACTATAATGACTTGAATGTAATTAAAGGTTTATTAACCCTAAGTTGGGTAGTATATAAACCTTTATGATGTTGTAAAACAATGTGGTTGTTTGTGCCGAAGCTCATAGAAGAACCATCAACTCTCCGTAGGCGTAGGCTGTTGCTGAACCACGTATATCATGTATCTTCATTGTGTTATTTCTTCCTCTTACTCTTCACTTCCAATTTCGATGAGTTAAAAGGTGAGTGTTTCAGAATTGTGTCATAGAAAGCTGACTGAATGATCGGTTTTAAACGTAACAACTAGTATCAGAGCTGAAGGATTTTCAGTTTAATAGAATGATAGACGATAGAAAGCTTAGGATCGAGAAGTTCAATGGAAAAGATTTCGGATACTGGAGGTCTCAGATAGAAGACTGTTTGTATCAGAAGGATCTTCATCAACCTCTGTTCAGAACAAAACCAAAGAAGATGGATCAAGAAGAGTGGGAGTTGCTAGACAGAAAAGCTCTAGGTCTCGTCAAGTTGTCACTAGCAATGAACGTTCATTCAAACGTTGCCAAGGAGAAAACAACAGTTGACTTGATGAAAGCTTTGTCCAACATGTATGAGAAGCCATCAGCCGCCAACAAGGTATTTCTCATGCGTAAATTATTTAATCTGAAAATGCATGAAAGTGGAAATGTTACAAAGCACATTAATGAGTTAGATACTATTTTGAATCAACTGCATTCAATAGATATAGTATTTGATGATAAAGTTAGGGCCTTGATTTTATTATCCTCATTACCAGAAAGTTGGTCTCTTGTCGTAACTGGTGTAAGTAGTTCACTAGGTCATGAGAAGCTCAAAATGAGTGACATCCGGGATTTAATTTTAAGTGAGGACATTTGCAGAAAAAGTGAATTGTCAGCTTCAACTTCTACCCTTAGTGTTGAAAGTAGAGGGAGAAGTAAATCAAAACAATTTAAATCCAAAGGAAGGTCAAAGTCCAAAGATACTAGTAAAGTGAGATCAGATATCAAATGTTGGAACTACAATCAATGGGGGCACTTCAAGTCATAGTGCAAGGCTGCCAAGAAAGATAGCAAAGGGAAGGAATTAGAAGGAGCAGTTGCAAATGTTGTCTCCTACAATTCAGATGATGTCCTAGTATGCTATGTAGATAATTCAATTGACTCATGAGTACTAGACTCAGAAGCTTCATTCCACACTACCTACAGGAAGGATTTGTTGCACAATTATCGTGCAACTCCTATGAAAATGTGTACCTAGCTAACAACACAAGTTTGGATGTATTGGGAATAGGAGAGGTACACATAAAAACAAAACAATGGATATGAAAATTGCAAGAGGTCAGATATGTTCCTGATCTTGCAAAGCATTTAATTTCCATAAGTTCCCTAGATAATGATGGTTATCAGATTGCCTTTGGTGTAGGTAAATGGAAGGTAACCAAAGGTGCAAGAATTATTACCTCAGGACAAAGGACTAGCACCTTATATCTAACATCGGATCAAGATGACACTATTGCAACAGTTAGTGATATTGAAGACACTGACTTATGGCATAAAAGACTAGGACACCTTAGTGAGAATGGATTGAAGGTTTTAGTAGCAGAAGGGAAAATCCCTAAGCTAAAGAATGTCAATTTAAGGATATGTGAGAACTGCATTAAGGGAAAGTAGAAGAAAGTCAGCTTTGCCAAGACTCCTCATGATCCTAAGTCACAGAAATTAGAGATAGTTCACACGGATGTGTGGGGGCCTACCCCAATCAGTTCTTTAGGAGGTGCTCTCTATTATGTCACTTTCATTGATGATAGTACAAGGAAGATATGAGTTTATTTTCTGAAATAGAAGTCTGAAGTTTTCCAAGTCTTCAAGAAATGGAAGGCAAAAGTGGAAAATCAGAGTGGAAGAAAAATCAAATCTATCAGGTCAAATAATGAAGGAGAATATGATAGCTATGAATTTAAAATTTACTATGAGGAGCAAGGAATTAGAAGGCAAAGGATTGTAGCTGGAACTCCACAACAAAATGGATTTGCTGAAAGGATGAACATGACCTTGAATGAGCGGGCAAGATGCATGAGACTATATGCAGGTTTTCCCAAGACATTCTAGGCAGAAGCTGTCAATACAACCGCCTATCTGATAAATAGAGGACCATTTGTCCCAATGGGGCTCAAAAATCTTGAAGAATTGTGGACAGGGAAAGAAGTCAACTATGCTCACTTAAAAGTCTTTGAATCCAAGTCATTTGTCTACTTGAACAATGACAAAAGAGACAAGCTAGATTCAAAATCACAGAAATGTTATTTCATTAGCTATGGTAAGGATTATTTTGGTTACAGATTTTGGATAAAAGAAACTAAGAAAATAATCTGTGTAAAAGATGTCACATTTATTGAATCTAAGATGCACAAGCACAGAGAAAGTGTAGATGAACAACAATCAAAGCTTCAATCTGAAAGTACTGTTGAGATCAGTTTAGATAATGATGTTGAACAACCTTAGAAGAAACCTATAGAAGAAATTCAGCTTCTAGAGGTTGAACAACAAGAACATCTAGATGATCAAGAAGATGAAGTTGTCATTAGATAACTTAGAAGATCTGGTAGGGTTTCCAAACAACTTGAAAGGTATGTACCATCATTCAATTATTTGTTATTGACGAATGATGGTGAACTTGAAACATATCGGGAAGCAATTTGTGCAAGTGATGCATACAAATGGGAGTTAACAATGAAAGAAGAAATGAAGTCACTAGAGAAGAACAAAACTTGGGAGCTAACTTCATTGCTAGAAGGAAAGAAAATCCTAGGAAACATGTGGGTGTTCAGGATGAAAGAACAACTAGATGGCAGCAAGAAATATAAAGTCAAACTTATCGTCAAGGGTTTTCAGCAAATTCAAGACAGACTATACAGAAGTATTCTCTTCTGTTGTGAAGATGAATACTATAAGAATAGTCTTAAGCATTGTTGCTGCAAAAAATTTGATCTTGGAGCAAATGGATGTAAAGACAGCATTCCTACATGGTGACTTGCAAGAATAACTCTACATGATGCAGCTAGAAGGATTTATAGTAACTAGCAAGAAAAGAAAGATAATATGTAGATTGCTGAAAAGTCTATATGGTTTGAAGCAAGCACCACGACAATGGTACAAGAGATTTGATACCTTTATCTGTATCCTAGGCTTCAAAAGATGTGATATAGACTATTGCTACTACATAAAACTGTTTTATGATTGCTTCATTATTCTACTGATTTATGTAGATGATATGTTAATTGCTTATTCTAGTATGGAACAAATTAAGCAATTAAAGAGACAACTATCAAAAGAATTTGACATGAAGGATATGGGAGAAGCCAAGCAAATCTTGGGTGTGAAAATTATTCGAGATAAAGTGGCAAGCACATTAAGATTAAATCAAAGTACCTAGAAAAGGTACTGAAGAGATTTAATATCTCAAATGAGAGGAAAACTGAACTACCTCTCAGACCCCACTTCAAGTTGTCTAAAGATCAGTCAGCTAAGACTGAAGAAGAAATGACAAAAATGTCTAGAATACCATATACTTTAGTAGTGGGAAGTTTAATGTATGACATGATATGCGCAAGACCTGATATATCTCATGTAGTAGAAGTAGCCAGTAGATATATGGCAAATCCAGGAGCTAAGCATTGGTCCACTGTATTGTGGATACTAAGATATCTTAGATATTCCCTAGATATAGATCTGAATTTCAAGAAAGGACCAGTTGAATTGATTGGCTACTGTGATGCTGATTTCGAAAGAGAGTTGGATAAAAGCAGAAGTACTTCAGGCTATGTTTTCTACATAGGAAGTACTGTAATTAGCTGGAGATCCAAGCTACAAAGTATTGCTACACTCTCAACCACAGAAGCTGAATATGTTGCAGTAGTAGAGGCAGCTAAAGAAAGAATCTGGCTAGAGAATGTACTAGCTGAATTAGGGCATAAACAGAAAAGAAGTATTCTGTTCTGTGACAATCAAAGTGTCATTTATTTAGCTGAAAATTTGAAGTTTCATTCAAGGTCCAAGCATATGAGAATGAGATTTCATTTCATAAGGGAAGAGATAAAGTAGAACAGGTTAGATCTGTAGAAGATTGCTGGAGTTAAAAATGCTATAGATATGCTAACCAAAGTTCTGAATCTACAAAAATTAAGGCTCTGTATGGCCTTAATTGGTCTCCTACATAATTGAAAAGAAGGAGATGAAGAGTTGATGATTACTTGAGCTGCTATTGCAATAATCTGTAAGCCAAGAGTAGAGATTGATTTTTGCTTTGATCATTGTGTCAAACTCCAAGTGGGAGATTGTTAGGGTAGGCAGTATAAGTGTGGAGTATGCCATAAGAAGTCTAGGTTCAGTTGGAAGATTGTTAACAGTAAGTATTCGAAAATAAAGTTTCAATCGGAGGCTTTGAGCTAACTATCCAAAAGTCAGAAGATTTCGAAGGGTTACTAGTTATAACCATTTGGAATGACTTAAAAGACACTTATGTTTATGATCGAACAGTTAAGAAGCTAAGTATCCGAAAGCAGTAACTTAAGTAGATCTTCGAATAGTTAAGCAGTACCTATTCGAAAATCATAAGTTTTTGGAAGGTTAACGGTAGAACCTTTTGAAATGACTGAAGAGACACTTAAGTGAGTTTTCAGATAGTTAAGATAGTAACTATCTAAAAGCATGTAGTTTTCAAAGAGTTAACGATAGAACCTTCTGAAAGGACAGAGAGAGAGAAGTAAGTGGGTTTTCGAACAGTTAAATCTGTAACTATTTGAAATATCGAATCTCTTCAGATAGTTAACATGCTACAGTGCCGCCCGTTACAATAAATAAGGAAAGAAGAATTTCTTTGAATAGTTAAGTCTATAACCATCCGAAGTGTTGCAGTTTTTGGAAAGTTAGGAAGATAAGGCTCCGAAATTGAGAGTTCCTTCTCCAAAGCATTATTTCTCTATTGTAATGGCTTGAATGTAATTAAAGGTTTATTAACCCTAAGTTGGGTAATATATAAACCTTTATGATGTTGTAAAATAGTGCGGTTGTTTGTGTCGAAGCTCATAGAAGAACCTTCAACTCTCCGTGGACATAGGCTGTTGCTGAACCACGTAAATCATGTGTCTTCATTGTGTTATTTCTTCCTCTTACTCTTCACTTCCAATTTCGGTGAGTTAAGATATGAGTATTTCAGAATCGTGTCATAGAAAATTGACTGAACAATTGGTTTTAAAAGTAACATATCAAAGAATTATGAAAATTATATAGTTTAAAGTTTTGATAAATAACTTAAAATTTAATATTAATATTATTGACCTCATAATAAACCATAAACTATTAATAATTGAATTGATTATAATATGATAATAATCATATAAATAATAACATAATTATTAACATATAATAAATAATAAATATGATATAGATATCAACATAATTATGATAAATTGAAATATGATAATTGTAATTATAATAACAAAAAAATAATAGCATATATATTTATAATTACAGTAATAAAATATATAAATAATGATAATTATAATTATATTTTTGTATATTATAAATATAAATATAATTATAAATATTGATATAAACTATATTAATATTTATATTATTTTATATAAATTTTAAATATTTATATCATATAATATTTAAATACTATAATAATATTTATTATGTATTAACATATATGTTAATATAACATATAAGAAGAAATGTTCGATGTTTCTCGACTTTTAGATTTCTGATGATTTGAAAGTTGGAAATGACTTTTCTTTTATATTTTTGAAAGTTGAAATTTTATTTTTAATTTTTTCAGATGATATAAATATCAAAAAAGTTAAAAAATATTTTTTTAAATTTTTAATTCCTAACTTTCTTGATGTCACAAACTTCTCCTAAATTGTCTTGTTCATCTTAGATCATTTATTACCTGCTGGTTGTTAATTGAGTCTTTGGTGTTGTTAACTCTAGCTTTTGTCTTAAATTTGGACCTCTTTTTTTTTATTGTCTCAATTGTGGTTCCATAATTGGAATTTTATTTTAGTGAAACTTTATCTTTATCTAGACGAGAGTTATGATCGAGACGTGGCGGCACGTATAATTTAATTTTGTCTGGGTAGTTCGTACCTTTATTTAATGTCGCTTTCTAATTTTTTTGCCATTTGAAAATTTAAGTCCCGTAGATTATTATCGACTTGGTATTATCTTCGTGGGTAGAAGTGCAGAATTTGTCGACCACCGTAAACAATTCCTACGCTATTGTCGAAATATTGACTTGATTCACTTGGATCGTCGTCATTATTAGGAAAAATAAAAAAATAAAAACGATCACTTTGTGATCAATCATAAAGGCTCCCCGACATCCGGTTTCAGTCTCTTCCAGCACAGTTCCAGTAATACCCTTGTAATTATGACCAGAATTTCCGAAACGCCCCTCCACACCCTACACTTTTTACCCATCCACACTCATACCGTGTCCTCCAGCTGTCACCCTTCAACCCTCGTCTTCCTCCTCCAACCCATCACTTCACGCTCGCCTGCGCCACCGCAATGTCGACTTCCTCGTCCTCGTCGTCCTCCTCCTCCTCCGCCTTCACGGCGGCTGCGACGCTACTCCTCGTCCTCCTCATCCCCATTGCCATTTCTGCAGCCCTCTCCTCCCAGCAACTACCTTCCTTTCGCGAAGCGCCGGCGTTCCGCAATGGGAACGGATGCCCGCCACCGTCTCACCCATCCTCCACTATCCAAATCGCCATGACTCTTGACGCCACTTACCTCCGCGGCTCCATCGCTGGCGTCTTCTCCGTCCTCCAGCATTCCACGTGCCCCGAGAACCTCTTCTTCCACTTCCTCGCCTCCTCCCCCCGCACCCTTCGCCGAGTCATCGCCTCCACATTCCCCTACCTCTCCTTCCGAATCTACCGCTTCGACTCCTCCCTCGTCCGCGGCAAGATCTCTACCTCAGTCCGCCCCGCTCTCGACCAGCCCCTCAACTACGCCCGCATCTACCTCGCTGACCTTCTCCCTCAGTCCGTCACACGCGTCATCTACTTCGACTCCGATCTCGTCGTCGTCGATGACGTCTCCCGCCTCTGGTCCATCGATCTCGGCTCGGACGCCGTGCTCGCCGCCCCCGAGTACTGCCACGCCAACTTTACCTCCTACTTCACGTCTCGCTTCTGGACGGACCCGGTCTTCCCAGTGGTGGCGTTCGGGAACAGATCGAGGCCGCCGTGCTACTTCAACACAGGGGTCATGGTGATGGATCTGGACCGATGGAGATCCGGCGGCTACACCGAAAAGCTGGAGTGGTGGATGCGAGTACAGAAACGGAAGGCGAGGATCTACGATCTGGGGTCACTACCCCCGTTTCTCCTCGTCTTCGCCGGCGAAGTCAAGGGGGTAGAACACAGGTGGAACCAGCACGGACTGGGAGGGGACAACCTGCAAGGCTTGTGCCGGGACCTCCACCCGGGACCGGTGAGCCTCCTGCATTGGAGTGGGAAAGGGAAGCCATGGCTCCGGCTCGACTCCGGCCAACCATGCCCTCTCGACGGGCTCTGGGCTCCCTACGATCTCTATCTCCGCCGAGGACGACGTCCGACACCGGAACCATTGGCGGACGGCTGACACATTGCGCTTCGTCGACGCAGTTGCCTGGTGACGGAAACGCAGGTGGCGGCTTTCGGTGCCTCGATGGAATATACCACCGGAACCGATAATGCCGTCCAGCTAATACGGCGGAGGGTGGACAACTGGGCCTCGCCACATGGAGAAGGAAAGCCATTTCCCTCGAGATTTTTTTTTTTTTTTCCTTTTTTTTTGGAAAATATTTCATTCGAGAATTTTGGAATCAATTGATGATTGACTTCCACCTTTACGTGTTTTTTTTTAAGAAAAATTTCCTATTTATTTGTGGGACGAGGGCTGAGATCAGAGGTAAAGGTAAATAAGCCGAAATGACGCTGACAATGAAACGGATAAATGAAGAAGACAGACTACCTTCACTTGCTGCGTATGTCTTGAAATTCTATTATTCAAATTTCTTTATTTTATTCTGTCTGTGACATAAAAAATAATAACGATTTTGATATCAACTTTAGTTTTTGGTATAAATGTTTAATTCCATTTGATATCCAAATCTTTTTTATTTTAATTCTTTTGAACAAACTTTAGTTTATGCTTTAATAAAGTTGTTTGTTTTTACAACGAACATATATCCTTAATTACATATTTAATCTATATTTATTATCTGATAATATTTGGCATGCAATTTCAATTTTTTTTTTTTTTCAATCATGGTGTGTAGGTCAACATTCTTTGCTTTTTAGTAATGCATTTTCCTTTTGTAATTCTTTTATTCTTAGTCTTAAGGATATTCCATGTAAATCCTTTTCCATTAAATTACCTATTAACTACCTTTAAATAAGAATACATAGGCTCTTGCTGGAAAATGCACGATGGATGCTTTATTGGTTCACTTGTTGGGACACATGGAGATCGTGTAATTTATTTGCATAGACAGAATGCAAATGACTGGGGGGTGGGATGTTCCTTCACAACTCTAGCACAATAACTTATACATATCAAGGGAAAAATATACACAAAGAGGATACAAAATATTTGATTTCTAATTGACAAAATGTTAATCAATGGCTATATGTTTGATTTCCAACATGTAAGCTCAATAGCAGTGGAAGTCATGGAGTGGAACCATGAGAGATGGTGGGTACTTTGTTTGATTTCCAAGCAACGCAGGAGTATCCAAGAAATACATGGATAAAGGTGTATTAGGTTGAGTACTTATCAAGGATTGCATCATATCACATGCAGAATTCCACAACTCTTGCTTTTAAAGTTCACATTTGAAACTGTTCTCAAATGTAGTCTAAGATAAAATGAAAGAATTAAATTTATCAAAACCAAGATTGCTTGAGACTGACTATATGAGATTTTTCTTAATTTACAAATATGAGAAGGATAAGCTTCATTGATGAAACCAAACCAAGTGGTTGAACCATAAAGATTGATTCATATAAATCACCACGAAGAGAGGTATTTTTCACGTCAAGTTATTCAATTGGCCAATTAAAGCTAAAGTTAGAGAATAGAACAATTCCTTCCTCCCAGCGAAAGCCATTTACAACGAATCGAGCCTTGAGATGATCGAGAGTTCACGTTGAACCTTGACAACATTTTTATCTGACATCTTGGGAACTTCTTCCCTGGTAAGTTAGCTCAAGAAGAGCATCGATTACATCCGGCAGACCTCCAACCATCACGAGGGAGAGCACCCTTAAGACTCTTTCGAATAATAGATGGGACGGTAGTGTTTTGGGTTAGGCTTTTCAATATACCACTTTGAGAACTAGCGTGCATGCATGCATGCATGTAGTGGTGCAAGGGCAGTGAGCATTAGGTAAGGAAGACGTAGTGTATGAGATGTAGAAGGAGGAGATGGTGTCTCGATAGGAGGCAAATCATGAACTTGATTTTTGGTGCTAACACATTCTTCATTCGCAGGGGCGTTCCCTATAGATGTAGGGCAAGGTGTCAATGGAATAGGACACCCCTGTAGAGTTTTGAGAGTGCTCCAAACTTTTAGCTGTAGGAATACCATTGGGAGTGATGTAATCATAAAAATGCACCCAAAGTAATAAATAGCTTTAGTAGAATTAAAGTAACATGACAGATAAGGAGGATGCAACTTATTGAAAGTAATATGACCTTTGATGCCTTTAATTATAACCAACATCATCTCCTTGAAAAACACAACATGAAGTCTTCGAATCAAATTTATGGCATCTATAGTCTCTCTAAGACGATCATAGCAAGCACAACCAAAGACATGCAAGGAACCGTAATATGCCATATACATCTTATTGGTCTTTGGTCACACGCGTCGTCTCCAATCGCACGTCTCTTATCCAGACTCCTGTGTGTAAGATTTGTGTTTGTTGTTGCTTTGACTTTATTTTGTTCTTGTATGTCTCTAGTCTTGCATATTCTGGAAACTCTCTTCACATACATGGTATATCTTTCATGCCGTTGGCTTATGATTTCCTCCATTGTACAGGACATATGCATTTGTCACAAGAAGTAACAAATGTATTGTTTGTAAAAGTTCAAGAACAACATGTCATGTTGACGCACCATTCAAGAAGTGTGCCTTGTATTTACTGCCTATGATACAAAACATCTGGTTGTAATTGACTTATTATGCATTTGTATTGATTTTATTGTTAACTTTTATTTCAAGATTTAGACTTAGTTGAAGTGTATGTATTTTTTCTTTCAATTTATCATAATTGAGCCTTAAATGTAAAGTGAGTGATATTGCATTAACTACATATGAACATCTAATCATATCATTATATGATATGCTAAATAATTAATTACATTATTACTAATTAATTAAAATTATTAATAAATTAATTACAACTATATTACATTATCGACATACACAAATATATTAATTCTCAATTTTGTTACTTTCTTGCATATGCACAAATATCAAAATTTTAATTCTACCACTTTCTTGAATATCCACAAATACAACTTCAAATTTTGCTACATTCAAATTCTATTTCCAAATAAAATTTCATTTCTATTAAATTCCTTTATAGGTAAACAAATGAGCCCTTTGTCTCTTTTTCTCTTCAAGTCAAGGAGTGTCTCCAATAGTCCTCTTTCTTCAGTTGTGAAAAAAAACTCAGTAAAATTTAATGCTTAAATAGTTGGAAATTTGAAATCTAAAGTTTTGGTTCAATTTGTAAAGATATTTAGTGAATCTCGGGCACTATTCAAATAGTTTGAAGATCCTTTTAAATTTTTAGTGCATTTTCACCCAAATTTTTGTGATTTTAAGTAAATAACTTACATTCAACTTAAGTTTGACCATTTTAATTAGAAAATCAAAATTCAGAAGTGATTATTGAAATATCACAGTGGATATTTGGTAGATTTGAAGAATATTAATATACTAAGAATAACTAGAGCTAAAATTGGTGGGTATTCTTAAGATTAACTAGATATATAATTAAATCGGCTAAGTGAATTTAATGACTACTCACTAGAAATTTAATTTATAAAGTAGTAACCATCTTTACGCATATATTTTCTGTTTATTTTGTAAGATAAAATTCAATTTTGGAATTGAGTGCTTGATTTGTAAATGAAATTGAATTTAAAAATACTTTGAACTTGCGTAATGGCTAAATCAACATGATCTTGGTATAAATAATTTGATTAATTCAAATTTTGTAGTTAATTAAACCTTTTCCCGTGGAGATGACTTGCAATTATTGATGTACTATTTTGTACGTCGTGTACTTGTAGATTAAAGCTTGGATTTAAAAATCCGTCAACACTTCTCATACAACCAAATCTCATACAAAAATGAGAACATGTTTTCCTTTTCATAGAATTTATAATAGGAACTTGATGCATTTACCTATAACATATAAATTAAGCATAATAACATAATTTGCTAACCCTACAAGTAAGGAGTATACAATAGAAAAACATTATAGTACAAATAGCGCAGACATAATAATGTCAAACAACATACAATACACTTCAAGTAACATTTATAGAACATAGTTCAAGACTTCTATAACTTCTTTATCTCTTCAAGTAAGTTTTTGTGTGAGTCTTCAATCTAAAAGAAGATATCTTCTACCTAATCTACAATTGCTTCTCTAATTTCCTTAATCCTAGAGTCTATCTTTTTTTCTAGCACATCAATCCTTTGATTTAAATTAATATAACTTTTTGTGAAGTGATCATATAGCTCTTCTAACTAATCCTTCACAATCATCTCCTTTTCTAGAGAATCTTCTTCATCTACATTCTTTGGTCTACTAACTTTTTCCCTCCTTTTGACCTTAGAAAATATTACTAATTGTAATAAGCTATGCGTATAGTAGTATACCCTATTTAGTTCAAAAATCAAGTTCCAAGGCTACAGAAGTCTAATAATGGTACATTTATTAAAAAAGTCTAGTTTTCAATTTGTCAAGACTAAACATGCTCAATTGGAAAAGTTGAATGATGGTATTCTTGAATGATATGAATTTATGAAATATAGTTGTGAATGAATGTAGAACCATAATATCACAAGAGAGAAGATAAATTATATCTTTAGAATTTAAAATTTTAATAAATAAAATAAAAGTACAAAACGCTCACTATTTGTAATTCAAAACTTTTATTGATAAAGTGAGAATTTACAATCGTTTTAGTATAATTCTTTACTTGTCAATTCTGATACAATTTTTAAATTACAATTCAATTTAAAATAAAATCTAACTTATTCTAACCTTGATTGAATTGCTTTTTAGGTACACAAATAGACCCTTAGTCATGATGGTTTTTCTTCTTCTTAATATTTTACTCACAAGGAAATGTTGGGTTGATCTTTACAAAGGAAGATTTAATTCAAGGAAGTTAGCAAAGAAAAAGGTATTATAAGTACAATGTTTGCTCTTAATCTATTTACACTCTATTAATGTGATGGGTGATGTTGTTATAGCTCTATGATTTAAAAAATTAATGTCATTGTTTTGTAATTGTTAAGTAATCATAGAAGCAAATTAAGATATATTTTTCTTTCTTTATTTTCCTTACTTTCCTTTTCCCCGTTAAAAGTTGAAAGATGAAATTTTTTAGTTTGTATTAGATAACAATATATCAAACATATTAGTTAGTGATGGATAAATTACTAATTAATGCAATTGATCAATGATATACATGAGTTAATAAAACATATTTATGTATGTGTGTGTGCATGTGAAACTTACTTTAAGTATGTTTATATAGGTTACATATATATATATATAGTTTATCTAAAAAAATTTTAGTCTAACTAGGCAACACATTCAATCAAACCTACTTTAATCACTTTAACTGAAAATTATGTTAGTTTAAACTAAAAAATTTCTATTTAATTATTTATCTAATAATTAAATTAGTCTAAACCAAAAAATATTCAATCTAAACTAGCACTCACAACAATTTAGGTGTGAGTGCCAACATTTTCCTTTTTCCCTAACTATATATGCTTATGTCAAACTCATTATACTTTTTCTCTATTTTGTTATTTAGACTTAAGTAAGAAAATGTTCTTCTCATAAGGATTATAGATAAGGGTAGGGTTCAAATGTCAAGGTATGAAATAATTTACATAAACACAACACAAAATTATTTCGACCAAAATATTACGTAGTTTTTTTAATTTTCCTTTTTTATAGGTATACTCTTGAATGTATTAAGGGGGTTGTAGAGTTCATTGAATATGCTAGAATCTATAGAATTTTGGATGAGAAGATATAATGTCATGTTGTAAATGTGTCAATGAACTATGGTAAGGTGTGAAAGTATGGGAACACTTATTTTGAAAAGGAATTCTTCTAAATTACACAACTTAGACATATCATGGTGAAGGTAAAAATTCTTGAGCAACATCTAATCCAATTATGCATAATGTAGTTAGTAGTACTAAAAAAGATGATCTTGACAATGACTTCACTAAGGTATACATGATATGCTCCAAGAATTTCAATGAAGGGAAGAAACTAAAAATGAAGGATATGAAAATGTTAAGTCCTTTTATAATAGTTTGGATGATGTCAACCAAGAATTATACACTAAATATAAAAAATTTACGAGATTGACATTTGTAGTTCATTTGTTTCATATAAAATATTTGGGTTAGTGAAGTAATAAAACATTTAATATGTTACTTTCCTTACTAATAACATGTATGAGTTGAAGAAGATGATTAAGAACCTAGACCTTCATTATTAGAAAATTAATGCATGTCTAGATGGTCATGTTCTATTTTGGAAAGAAAATGTTAACTTGGAATCATGTCAAAAGTATGGAAAATCAAGATAGAAAACCAAACATAGCAATATAGCCATATTAGTTGAGACACCCTTAGGAAGTCATTTCAAGCTAACCAAGAAACAAGCATCAAAAACTAAAGAAGATAAGAATCATGTCCAAGGTTTCATACATTTTAGTAGTTGAAAGCATAATGTATGCAATGGTTTATACCAAACTTGACATAGCTCATATGGTGAGAGTTGTGAGTAGGTTTATGTCAAATCTAGAAGTTGAACAATAGAAAATAGTGAAATAGATTTTGCATTATCTAAAGAAATTTTCAAGTATGAGATTGTGTTTCAAGAAGAGTGACTTGAAATTGAAGGGATTCTATGATGCAAATTTGGAAGGTGACATTAATAAGAGTAAGAATACTTTTGAATACATCTTTACTTTGGAACACACAGTAGTTAGCTAAATGTCAAGCTTATGGAAGAATGTCTCACTCTTAATCACTAAAGTAGAGCTAATGATAATAATAGAATCAACTAAGGAGATGGTCTAATTGAAGAATTTATTGAAGAAGCTAAACAAGGAGTAAGAAGGTTGTGCACTTTTTAATGACAATTAAAGTACTATTTACCTTGGAATAAATCTCACTTATCATGATAGATCTAAGCACATTTGGATAAGGTATCATTTTATTTGGGAGTTAATTGAAGAAGAAGTGTTGCTATTGGAAAAGATAGCAGATGCCAATAATATATTAGATATATTGATAAAGAGTGTAAGTACTTAGAAACTAAGACTATATATAGACTTAGTTGACCTTTAGAAAATTTGAGTTGAGGAGGCACAATACCAATGAAGTCAATTATAGGAGAGATGCTTGAGAATCAATTTCTAAGTAGGAGATTGTTAGGAGTGAAAACTAATTATCACAAACCAAGGTGTTAAGGAGAGGAATTAAAGAAGATCTAAGTGAGTTGGATTTATTAAAGAAGATCTAAGTGAGTTAGAATGTTACTATTAAAATCCTTGTGTTTTGATAATGCAAAAATTCATATGAGAAAACAATTTGTATTTCACAAGATAGTTATAGATACAGATAAACAGGAGGAACTGATATAGAGAAAGATATAGGAAGCAAATAGATGGCAAATAAACAAATACAAGTAGTTCAAAAAATGTTGCCAAAGAAAAACAGAAACTTCAGATAGTTAAAACATAGTCTAAAGCTTTAGTATCCGAACAAAGAGGAATTTCAAAAGGTTACCAAGCCAAACATCTAAAAGTTAGCTTAAAGTAGCAAGGAAGCATTTTCGAAAGGTTACATGGCTAACTGTCTAAAAATAAGAGGACTTTTGAAAGGTTAGATAAAGACTTAAGTTTTCAGAAAGTCAAGGGAGCTAACTATCTGAAAATCCAAGAAAATTGAAAAGTTAAGAAGGATAACTATCCGAACAATTAAGTCATTTAAATACACACGTGATGAAAGTCAGAAATGTTAAAGGATAACTGTTCAAGCCTTTCGGTAAGTTATAATAAGTAACTATCCAAAAACAAAATAGAATCGAAAAGTTAGAAAAGCTAACTATCCAAACTTAAGTTGCACATGCAGAAATCAAAAGCCAACAGTCAGAAGCTTAAAAGGAAAATTAGAAAGTTAAGATATTTTGAAAAGTTAATAGTTATAATTTTTCGAACTTAAGGAGAACTCACGTGTATGACTTAAAACTCACATGTGACAATAACAGAAAGACTCTCCAGGCAAATCGAAAGGTTCTAAAGCTAATCATTCGAAAGTTAAAGACCTTTTGGTAAGTTACATTTTTCAAGTATCTGAACTTAAAGTTCTTCATGTACATAACTTAAGTTTTCACGTGACAAACTTAAAGGAAGTTTTTATCCATCAAAAGGTTATAGATATCTATCTGTCTTGTTAACTTTTGTTTGTAACTTAGTTAATTTATCTTTATGCTTATCAGTAATTCCTTTTTAGAAGTCAACAAACCATCTTTCACACAAATTAGATTTTAATTCCAATTTGTATTTTAACTGCAAGTGTACAATGTATATTGTATTTGTGTGCAAGTACAAGTCGATCCCATAGAGAATTGAGGAAGGATTGTATACTATTCCATTTTTAATAATGAAATTTATATATTCAGTAAGTACTCCGTTGAGTTATAGCTAACTCAATGAACTAACCTCGTGGAATTGAAGTAATTCAACGAAGCTATCTATCCAGTTTAATACTGTTATTTACAGAGGAATTCGGCCAACCATTAGGCGGTTCCACAGATTGTAAATAACATCAATTAAACTCTTTAATGCTAGTTAATATTAGATTTATCATTCAGCAACATTAACATTCAGATATTTCAAATAGTAACCATTAAAATCTTTAAGTATCAGGAACAATTCAATTTCAGTAAATTGTAAAACTATTTCCTATTTTCTAAATTAAACAAATATGAAACATTCAAAACATTGACAATGATAACATTAATCACGATACAAAACAAACAATACAACACTTAAATACTAACTATAAACACAGATAAGTTGTTTTTGGTATTTTTGTTTTGATATGATCATGAAAATGGGCGAAAGGTGAAATGTAAAAGTAATCTCTATCCATAGTAAAAACTTTCGTCACTACATGCGACACGATTACACCACTGAAAATTTAACCACTTACAATTCTGTCTCCTCTCCCTATAGAATCGTGAGTCCAGAATTGCAAGTTGATCTCCTCTTCATCATATTGGCATCAACCTGAAACCAAGGCTAGAAGCTTTACAATCTCCTACGATATGAGTCGGTGCTTGGTGAAAATGGCTTCCCTTCCCGCGACGCGATCACTCCTCACAGTGGTTGTTAGGCACTGTGTTTAGCTCGGAATCGACCTGACATCAGGAAAGTATTCTCATAGACTTCCGATGGTTGGTGATTATAGTGGGTGGTGGTGATGGTAGTGTGAACTTCAAGGAACTTCCATCGCTGCCTATAGTTAGCGCGATCCTCCTCCTCTACACACACACTTCATTTTTTTTCTCCTTGTCTTTTATATTTCTTAGTAGTAACTGCTTCTGTTTCAATGATCGGTTGGATTTCCTTCGTTCATATCAACGATGGTGATTTCTTCTTCCTTCCACGAGCGATTTCCTACGTGATACGTGCAATCGTGGTTTTCCTTTGAATGCCCTATTTCTATAATCGCTATAGTGGCATATTAAAAAATAAATAGTCTGTGGAGTTACAGATAACTCAACGGACTTACTTCGTTAATTTAACTATAAAGCACGTCCAATAAAGAAATAAGCTGCTAACATAATGCGTTACCTTAGTGTGTATTCATGTAACTTAACACGTACAGTTATGCTAATTTAATGAGTTAAACATGTGCATCTCATGTGATATACTAAAGCATTTAAATTCAACACGTGTAATCCAGGAAATAATAAAATATTCTTTAAGCATTTAAAACATAATTGTTCGGTACATTAAACATAACTCTCTGAAATAACAGAAAATTCGGATACTTAAGAATTTCACAGCTTACAATTTACCGACAGTTTAGAAATGTATTAAATTAACATTAATTCCCTAGAATTATGCAGATTCTTTCATTAAAGCATATAACAGTGCAATTATACATAATGGCTTAATTCTCATATGATAAGCTAAATATTATGTAATTAACCATCATTTAACTGTTAATATTATGCACTTTTTCATTGTAAATACTTCCCCCATACTTAAATTTTGCTAGTCCCTTAGTAAACTAAGATCTAACTAATTGGTCTTTCTAAAGTGTTAGATTTAATTCTTCATTTCGCTCTTCTTCAGAATAATAAATTAGATTACTATATAGATATTCTGTATGCTTCAGTAATCTATTTTAACTTTGTTTTCTCCTCTTCAACCTACAAATATATTTAGAATATATGTAAATTACATATAAAATATATCAACATTACATAGGTGTTAATTATATTATCATTTTTTCTTATCAACATCTGTCATCCTGAATTTTCTAATATGATTTCCAGAATAAATTTCAAGTACATATAAATCAAAGCACAATCCAATTCAATATGATTAAGACAATTAGAATAAAAAATTGTATCCCAAATAAACAACTTCAAAAGTCTATTCTAGATTCATACTTCAGTAATTTTAGATAACAGAACATATACTTAATTCAAAAGATATCTGTATTTCACAAAACACTTGTATCTTTCAAAACAGTATATACATATTTGTACTTTTAAAAGTTAATTTGACAAGCTTGAATCATACAAGAGCTTTCTAGTGTACCCATGTATCGAGCTTTCCGTCAAGAATCCCAAATCTGATCAGGATCTTAGGTTGCCAGATTTAAAGAGTCCTTTTCAAGTTAACAATCCTTACATACCTATCTACTCAAGTACAAAAGGCTCGTGATCAAACAAGTCAATAAACTCTCAAAATTTTTCTCTTTTTTTTTTTTCCAATATATGTACGTATTTCATTAATATAGATGTAATAAAACACCAATCTCATATAGTCTTGCTTCTATTATTTACTGAAAATATGAATCCATATCAATAAGCTCATACTTTTTTTTGTAGTTTAATAAGATCTACACATAAATCATTCTACAAGTTTAATCAATCAAATTAAATGTATCATTGACCATATGTATTTCCTTTAATCCAAAAATCAACATTTCAACTCTTTCAGGATTTCAGTTAATTTACTGAGTTTTAGTTAAACATTCTGATTTCTTTTTAAAATCATGAAACTGTTAAACTCATAAATTTCAGCAAAAACAGAAGATACTATATCTAGATTTGTATGAGTAGTAAAATTTGTAGCATGTTATATAAGATCCTAAATATAACATTCAAGTAGTTACAGTTCTTAAAAAAAATTTACAGTCTCAATTATTAGATAGTTACAACAAATTCATAAAAGTTTTCAATTTCCACAAAACTTTGTAGTGCCATTCTAATTCCTTTAATTAACAAACTTACATGGCTGTTACTTTAATTACCTCCCCCCCATACCTATTTTTTTGCATTGTCCTCAATATAAAAGATTTGACAATAAATATAGTAATTGTAACATGCATGAATATTGTTTCGTTGAGTTAATGAATAACTCCACGAATTGAGTTTAAATCTAAATTCAGGATAAGTAATCAATTACATACCTTGTTTCATTTGTATCTCCTTCTGTATATTCTGATTTTTGATTTTGAAAAACTTTTCATTCACAGATAAAAGCAAAATATATAATAAAATAACATTTAATAGATATTGATAAATCAGTGTCTTGTGTGGAACCTAGGCTCCTATGCCTTTGGTGGCTCACAAGCAAGCCAGTTGGTTTCCCAGAACAAATACCAACAAACTGGATTGATATTTTTGTTTTTATTTTTTTTTTCTAAAAATAAATGCAGACTCCACACAACATTAAAAACACAAAATCATACTTTAAGAACATGAATGAAAAGTAGTAACAAATAGAATAAACGTGTCAGTCCAAGCAAACTTTTTTGGCATAATTCTTCTTGCTATCAATTTTGTTTCAATTCATTGTATTTTTCTTTTCAATTTGTAAACTTGTAGTATATTATCAATACTAAATATAAGTGTATTTCTATTAATGAAATGAAATGCAGAAAGAGATCCTCTTCTGTTCCAAGATAGTGTGGCTGTTTCTATTTCTACATCTATTTCAATATATTCCTCTTCCCACTTCTATTCATTTAGGTCTTTTATAATCCATATTTGAAATTTCTTCAATTCATCCCACCATCTTATCAGACATAGAGTAGGATCATCATATTCATTATACTACATCCCTATTTGAATTTTATCAAATTCTGTAGATGGTGGTTTAGCTATTTTTCTCAGTATAGGAAAAATTTTTATATATTCATCATAATTATCTATGCTTACTATGTATAAATCAGATCTAAATGCAACTGATATATCTGTGACTAAATATATATATCCATCAAATATGACATATATGTTGTTAATTAATGATTTCTGTCTTAGATATATCATATTGTTTTCAGTCTAAGATCTATTTAGAAAATTATACACACTTAAGCATAAATCTTCATCCCAATTTCCAGTAGGTCTCCAATAATATAAATTTTCAGAAATGGTCGAATTTTTATCAGAAAATATTAAAGCTAACCCACAATTTTCAGTTGGTACTTCATATCTATTAGGCCTTCCTATATTCCATTCTTCTCTTGTGAGAGGATTTCTAATCAAAATATCAGATAACAGAATTGCATACCTTGGTTTGGTTCTGTATATAATTAATCCTTCATCCATCCCCATAATATGATCTATTCTTTCTAATGCATTGGGTGGAATTCTAGTAGTTTCGTCCATACTTAGATATTCATAGCTGATTGAACTATGATTATATGACTTCCATAAAAATTCATCTCTAATCTTAGTCATTTTTGCAACTTGTAGTCCATGAAAATATTTTTCTCTAACACAGTCTTTAATATCCTTTGATACACAACATAATCTACACAAATCTTTAGCTGACAAGTTACTTAGTACTTCCCTTTGTGCATCCAGCGGTAATTTTAAGAATTCCATCTGTTGTAATTCTGTATAACATAAACAAAAATTTAGCAGAGACAAAAATTAACATAACTACTTCACACCCTCATGGAGTTAGGTCATAACTCAATGGATTAAGTTCGTTTAGTTAAGTAATAACTCTACGATACTATTAACTATAAGTAAACTTACATTTTTTTTTATATATTTTTCTACTTACTATATTATACATAGTTACTTCAGTTATACTACTTCATTCAGCTACCCTCCTAGAGGCGATATCAATTTCATTAACAGTTCTGTTAATAGGGTTAGGTATTGCTTGCATTGGCAATCTTCCAATAGGTCTAACTTCTATTAATTCTTTCTGTGTAGGGAGTATGTTTCTATTTATATTTTGATTTTGAATTGCAGCATTTCCAAATACAAAATATAGACGATTGCTTAATTGTTGAATTATCTTTTCTAATTTCTCTATTCTAGATCATTGTTCAATTAATGCTTCATAATTTATATTCTTGTCATTTATATTTTCTCTTCCATGGAAATTGTTGTTTCTCCAAGATAAATTTGGGTGATTTCTCCAATTAGAGTTATACGAATTTCCAAAGTTATCTTTCTGGTTTCTAGCATAAATATTATCTAGATCATTAATGTTTGCATTCTTTTCTGCTAGTTTTTGATTTAATGATAACTCTTCTATTTTCTTTGTTAATTCAGTTAATTTCACTTCAAGCATAGTGTTTGAATCTATTTCATGCATTCCCCTTGGCAATATTCTTTTATCTGCAATAGCTTTAGCTGAGTTCTCCTATTGTGTAGTTTTTTTTGCAAAGTTTTCTAAGTATGCCCATGCTTCTTCACTACACAATTTTAAAAATCTATTCTAACAAGTAGATTCTAATAAAGATTTCATTGAAACATTTATGCCTTCATAAATTATACCTATCAATTGTGCTTTACTCATTGTATGATGTGGACATTGAGTTAGTAAATCTTTAAATCTTTCAAAATATTTCCAAAATAATTCTCCTTGTTTTTGGCTACACATTAATATTTTCTTTTTCTTTTTAATCGTTTGATGTGTTGGATAATATTTTTCCAGAAAAACAGAGCAAAATTCAGTTTATGTAGAAATTGAATCAACCGATAGAGTATATAACCATCTCTTAGTTGTGTCTTTTAAAGCAAAAGGGATATATCTAAGTTTAATAGCATCTATACTCATATTCGGCATTTTCATCATTTAACAAACTTTGTTAAATTCTTTAAGGAAATAATAGGCATCATCTCTTTCTAATCCATGAAAATGTGGTAATTGACTAATATAATTAGATTTCAGTTCAAACCTATCTCCCTCAAAGTTTGGCAATCGAATACATGAAGGTTCATCAACTAATTCAAGATATAGAATTTCCCCTAATGGTTTTTCTACTAGAGTAGTCATATCTTCATTCTCTTTTAAAGAAAGGTTTGCTACACCCCTAAGGATTTCGTTAAAGTCCAATTCAGAAATTATTTCAGTACGCCTTTATGTTGAATACTCCTAGGTAGGTGTTCTTTCTAATCGTTTAGTGCTAGGAGAATGAGTCCATGTGCTCATAAGCTCTTAACATATAGTAAAATAGTAGAAGATTAATTACATACCAGTCTGAAGTTTTCTATTCAGTAAATAGTTGTTGACAGATGAAGTTGAATTAGCTGCTTCTCCTTCCAGTTCCCCAACAAATTTTCTTTTCTCTCAAAAGTATTGGTAACTAGTAAATAACATTCGGTTCTATATTTATAATGCACGTCTATAAAGCAAATAAATCTCATTGCAAGAACGTGTCTTGGGACGTGCAGTGTGGTTCCTATTTTTCTGGATACGTGTGTGCCACTTCTAATTTCAAATTTTAGTAACTGCTAAACCCATGAAGTTTCGTTCGTAGCTAAAAGAATAACCGTTTAGCTTAATCCACAAACTAACCTCGTTGAGTTACAAATAACTCAACAGAATAGCTTCAGTTACTACTACTAACTCCACAAACTAACTTTGTTGAGTTACAAATAACTCAACGGAGTGACCTTATATTATATTATTGACCTAATGGAGTTAAGGTTAACTCAACGGACTTACTTCATTGAGTTAACATTTAACAACCTCTAAGTCTACTCCTCTTAAATACTTTTCTACTCTCCTGCATTTTTCCAACTTAAATAAAGTTAAATACATGTCATTAATGCAGCATTCTAATTAAAATTCATTTAAATCTGAATATTATATAAATATTTAACTTGTAGTTCATTTCATGTTATGTAGAATTTATATTTTACTTTGCAGCATGTAGATATTTTCAAGCATTAATCAATTATCTTTCATTTAATAATGTCATTCAGCAAATTGTAAATCTTTTAAACAATCTTGCATAATGTTCCACAAATTATATAATATTCAATATAGTTCATCCATTTCATCATTCTCAAACACGAATGAAAAATATATCTAAAAAACATATATTCATTAATATGAATAATTTACATTACAACTTAATCAGATATTTTTCATACAAATATATACAAGTAGATGAACAATACAATTTAGTCTCTTCTCCTAAGTTCATCTACTTCCTTCTGGAGCTATTCTACTTGTTGCTCTAATTGGTTAATCCTTTCTACAGCTCCTGTAATTTCTCTAGAAGGTTAAACAATCTCTACAGCTACATAATTTCTATATTCTTTCACTAAAATGGTTCTTGATCTGATCCTTTTGGATGCCCATTTAGTGAAATCGATACAGTCCACCATCAGTAGTAGAATCAAATCTCCATAAAACAATTTCTTCTTCACTATTCTCAGCTTGGAGATAAAAACTACAGACCAATTTATTTGAATTCTATTTACAACTGCATATGTGGCCCACTTGACAAATTGACTCAATTTTATATCATGGCCTTGTCGTTGGTAGACAATCTTAATTAGAATGTTTGCTATCATGTGTGTTGTACTATTTAACTACTTTAGTCTATTTGATTACAACACACCAGGATTGATAGCTAAACAATCCTTGATTTCTTGTTCTGTCCACTCAACGGTAGTTGTACTTTCCAAAAATTTTTTCCCTTCATTTTTCAATCCTAAAATGTTGTCGAGAAGCTCTAGTGTTATCTGTACATCAACTTCCTCCACGTTGGAAATTAATCCTCCTTCTCCTTCTCTTAAGTTTGCATAAAAGTAGGGCACTAGATTCTCATATACTGCATGCCCTCTTTCTTGAGAAATAAACTTTAGTAGACCTTGGAATTCAAATAATTCTTTGATTTCTTGCATTCCGCCCTAATTTACTGGTCTACTGTAAATGATATTATAACCCCTAATCTCTTGGTATTTGTCATAAGCTTCCTAACTCCAAAAATTTACTTCATTTAAAATTGTTGCTTTAGAAGGATCAGGAATATGCATTTGTTGCTCTTGAGGGGTTCATTCTTGAACTTCCTCTTCCAAATGCTGAACTTGTACTTGCTGAAAATGCTCCACAGATTCTGGCATTTTTGCTTCTGCTTTTGTCTATGGTGGTGAGCTGGCAGAACTCTCCACTCTGTCTTGAATACTGTCCAAAATTTGTTGAAGAGTTTTTTGCTCTTCAGTGGAATCTGTTGAGTTCTCTCTTTCCATATATACTTGTTTAGCTTCTTATTCATTTTTTTCTTCTTCTTCTTCCTCCTGACTACCAATCTGCATTGTCACTATTCTTTCTAATTCTGTGGCAGATTGGGATGGAGTTCTAGGCAAATCAGCTTTTGCCCTAATTTCTGTTTCTTTTATTTGTACAAGCAACAAACTAGTTTCAGCCTGTTTTTCTTCTTCTCTTCGCTTTTGCTGTTGCTCCTACTCCTCCTCAAAATCGAATATCAGGTTTACAAAAACTGGCTCTACAGCCCCTATTGACATTTGTCTTTCAGATTTAATCTCCTCTTGATATTCAAACACTATCTCTTTTCCTTTCCTTTTTCTAATTAATTGTGTCTGGTCTTCCTCTTCCTCGTCTGAAATTAAATCCACAAAAATAGGCTCTACACGCCTTTGAGCCATAGGTATTGGCTCTTCCTGTTTAACTCTTTCAATAATTACTAGTCTCGAAGGACCAGCTTCATCTCCTTTTGCAGCAGGTCTGGCAGTAGTTTCTTGATGTTGTTCCACTTTGATTTTATATTGGGCTTTCAACTTTTTTGCAGCCCTCTTTTTGTAAAGTGCATCGAACACTAGGTGTGCTTTAGACACTACCAAATCTTTTGATTCTCCTTGGTTTTTCCCAACTCGAACCAATTCTTCAAATTCTCTTAATTCTTCTTTGTTTGAAGGCCCCATAACTATCACCCTTTCTAATGGTTTAGGAGGTGGATTTGAAGGTCCTAGCTGCTGTTCCTCAGGAACAAGTCTTTCAACAATCAACTCCTCTTGTTCTTCAATTGCCTCTTCTTCATTTTCTTTCCTTTCTTGCTCCCAGATTGCCCATCGAGCTCGTCTACCTATTCGTCTTTTGAACCAGAGCCAGGACTTACGTTGGATTAATTCTAGGGCAACTTCGTTGTTTGGCCTGATTTTTCTCTCTTTGCTTACAGTAATTTCCGTAGCAACCTTTATTCTTGTTTCCATTATTTGAGGTATTTGTATACCCAAATCTACTAAAACTCTTCTCTAGTTGAAAAGTTCAAATTCTACCTTTTATAGTTCTTTTTCTCTCGTCGTATTTCTGATTTTCTGCCTCGTGTGCCATTCCTCCAAGTCTTTAAGAAATTCTGAAGTGTCTACTGCTTTTTCCCAGAACTCAAGTGTCATCTTTCTCATTGTGGAGTTATGCAACAAAACGGAATCGCTCTGATCTCTACTGTTCTAAGTTCTAAATGATTCTACGGATAATGCCCTTAAACCCTAAGTTTAATATAAATAAGCCCTAAGTTTAGGCGGGTAATTGGGTCATTTCCCATACAAAACTCTCACTCTCTCATCCGTAGAATTATGGTTAACTCCACAGACTAAGTCTGTGGACTTAACTACAGTACTCCATTGAGTTATAGTTAACTCAACAGGGTAAGTTCATTAACTAATCCTAGACTCAACGGAGTAAGTTTGTTGAGTTAAGCGTAACTCAACGAACTTCTCGTAAAGTTATATCGAATAAAAATACTTAAGATAATAATTTTTCTTCAGTCAAGATCGAAGAATTTTTGGTCTAACCACTCTTACTTTTTCCATATTTTAAAAATTCTTTGGTCAAACCGTTATATTCCTTAGTTGAACTAAAATTAAATATTTTCTTTCTTTCTTCATTTTTTCTATCGATTGAATTGATACTATGCTTCGGTAAAACCGACGTTTTTACTAAATAATATATAGAATTTTTTTTTATGTTTTTATGTTTCGATTAGACTAATGGATCCTATCGGTTGAACCGTAACAAAATTTTTTTAAATAAGTTTTTTTTTTTTTCAAGTTATATACTTAGAACTTTCTTACTAAGTAAAGCTTGAGTAGTCCTCTACTCTTACTTCTTCTACAATTCCAAAAGAACTTTTTGGTATCTTCAAAATAGGTTTAAGACTTTGTCCATTTACTTTAAATATATTTTGATTTTTAGGATTTTCAATCACAATAACTCCATAGGGATAAATATTTCGAACTATATAAGGTCCTGCCCATCTAGATCTTAATTTTCTTGGATGGTTATGGAGTCTAGTCATATAAAGATATACTTCTTGTCTTATTTCAAAGATTTTTGGAATAATTTTCTTATCATGCCAGAACTTCATTTTCTCTTTTTCTCTTATAGTTTTTGAATAAGCTTCGTTCCTAAATTCTTCTAATTCAATCAATTGTAATTTCCTATTTTCAACAACTTGATTTAAATTAGTGTTCAGAGTTTTTAATGCCCAATAAGCTTTATGTTCAATTTCAATTGGTAAATGACAACTTTTTTCATATACTAACCTAAAAGGTGACATACCTAAGCTCGTCTTATAAGCAGTTCTGTAATCCTAAAGTGCATCTATCAATCTATTAGCCCAATCTATTCTAGTAGGATTTACTACTTTTTCTAAGAATAACTTAATTTGTTTGTTGGCACTTTCTACTTGTCCACTTGTTTGCAGATGATATGATGTTGCAATTTTGTGGTTCACTCCATATTTCTTCATTAAGGCTTCAAAACTTCTATTACAGAAATGAGTTCCTCTATCACTGATAATAACTTTAGGTATTCCAAATTTGGCAATTATATTGGTTCTTATAAAATGTATTAACACTCTGTTGTCATTAGTTTTTGTAGGAATAACTTCTATCCATTTAGATATATAATCCACCCCCAACAATATATAATTAATTGATTAGACATAGGAAATGAACCCATAAAATCTATTCCCCATACATCAAAGATTTCAATCTCAACAATAGGATTAAGAGGCATCATATTCCTCTTTGATATTCTTCCTATTTGTTGACATCTTAAACAACTTAAGCAATATTTATGAGCATCTTTGAATAGTGTTGGCCAATAAAATCCACATTGTAGAATTTTTACAGTAGTTTTCCCCGAACCAAAATGCCCTCCACACGCTTGGTCATGACAAAAAGACAATATGCTCTAATATTCAGTTTCTAGAACACACCTCCTTAAAACTAGATCAAGACATTTCTTAAATAAGTATGGGTCTTCCCAATAGTAATATTTTACTCTCGAGAAAAACAATTTTTTATCCTGTCTATTCCAATCCTTAGGTGTTAAACCAGTAACTAAGTAATTAACTATGTCTGCATACTAAGGCATTGTGTTGATGGTCATTAACTATTCATTAGGAAAATTATCCTTAATTTCAATAATTGATTTTTCTATTTGTAATCTTGATAAATGATCTACTACTACATTCTCACAACCTTTTTTATCTTTAATTTCTAGATCAAATTCTTGTAATAATAATATCCATCGGATCAATCTAGGTTTAGTCTCTTTCTTTGCTATTAGGTGTTTTAAAGTTGAATGATCCGTGTATACTATTACTTTAGCTTTAATCAAATATGATCTAAACTTCTTTAAGGCAAACACAACAGTTAGCAGCTCTTTTTCAGTAGTTGTGTAATTAACTTGAGCATCATTTAAGATTTTGCTTACATAATAAATCACTCTAGGAGATTTTTCTATCTTCTATCCCACACTGCTCCTACAGCAAAATCAAATGCATCGCATAATAATTCAAATGGATGGCTCCAATCAGGTGCTTGAATTATAGGAGTTGAAATTAAGCTAGTTTTAAGCTTGAAAAATGCTTCTTTGCAATTTTTATCAAAGTTGAAAGGGACATCTTTTAATAGATTAGTTAAAGGTCTAGCTATTTTGCTAAAATCTTTAATAAATCTTCTATAAAATCCAACATGTCCTAGAAATGATCTAATATCTTTTACTGATTTAGGTTCTGGTAGATTAGAAATTACTTCTATTTTAGCTTTATCTACTTCCAACCCCTTCTTTGAAATAACATGACCCAAGATGATTCCTTGATTAACCATGAAGTGACATTTTTCCCAATTTAGAACCAAATTTTTTCCACACGGCATTTTAATACTTGGTCTAATTTGTTTAAACATACTTCACATGAAGTTCCATAAACAGTAAAATCATCTATAAATATTTTTAAAAAATCTTTAGTCATTCCAGTGAATATGCCCTGCATACACCTTTGAAAGGTGGCTGGTGCATTGCATAATCCGAATGACATTCTCTTAAAAGCATAAGTTCCATTAGGACAAGTGAAAGTTGTTTTCTCTTGATCCTCTAATGCTACTGGAACTTGGTTATATCCTGAATACCCATCTAGGAAACAAAAATATTCTTGCCCTGCTAATTTCTCTAGCATTTGATCTATAAAAGGTAAGGAAAAATGATCTTTCCTAGTTACAGCATTCAGCTTTCTATAGTCTATACACACTCTCCAGCTTGACTGAATTCTAGTAGGTATCAAGTCCTGACTTTCATTCCTAATTACTATTAATCCTGATTTCTTGGGAACTACATGGATTGGACTAACCCATGAGCTATCAAAAATCAGATAAATTATGTCATTATCTAACCATTTCACTATTTCCTTCCTGACTACTTCTTTAAGGTTTGGATTTAATCTCCTCTCAGGAATTCTAACAGGTTTAGCATTCTCTTTTAAATATATATGGTGACAGCATAAAGTTGGACTTAACCCTTTTATATCAGTCATAGTCCATCCTATTGCTTCTTTATAAGTTTTTACTACATCTTTTAATTTAACTATTTGATCCTCTTTTAAATCTGAAGCAATAATGATTGGACATGTTTGTTTTTCTTCCAAAAATATATAGGTTAATTCAGGAGGTAAAGGTTTTAATTCTAAATGTTGCCCATTAGAAGTAAGAGCTCCTAATTGAACATCCTCATTTTCTAAATTAATTTCTTCCTGATCTCCTTGTATATTTATGCTTTCACTTTCCTCTAAAGTTTTAGAATTAAGTTGCCTACTTAATTCTTCTTGAATCACATCATTTAGCATATCTCCTTCATTCTCTAAAAAGTTTATGGTATGTAAGGAAATTTCTAACTCTTCAAACTTTTCTGGTTTGAAAATGTTTAATTGAGTATCCTCATTGCCATATGCTAACTTCATAATTCCAGTTTTACAATTTATAACAACCCCTGATGTTGCTAAAAATGGTCTTCCCAAAATTAAAGATGTATCACTATTTTTATGCTTAATTTGTTGGGAATCCAAAATTACAATATCAATAGAATATATGAAGTTTTTGATTTTAATTAAGACATCCTCTATTTTTCCTCTAGGGTATCTTATACTTCTATCAGCTAACTGAATAACCGTACTAGTAGGAGTTAAGCCTTCTAATCCTAAGGATGCAAATATATCACTTGGCATAACATTTATACAAGCACCTAAGTCTATTAAGGTTCTTTCTAGAATGGTATTTCCTATGGTGCATGATATAATAGGGATTCCAAGATCAGACAACTTTTTAGGAATTTGTCGCAGAAAAAAGGAACTACTTTGCTCAGCTAAAAAGATTTTCCTTAAGAATTTTCGCTCTCTTTTCTTAGTACATCAATCCTTAAGAAATTTAGCACAAGGTGGCATTGTCTGCAATAAGTCTAACAAAGGAATGTTAACTTGTACTTTTTCAAAAATTTCTCTAATTTTTTCTTATTTTTCAAGAAATGTTTATTGTAATCTTTCAAGATAGGGTGCTAATGATTATGATTTATAAGATTCTTTTTCTTTCATTTGATTTGTTTGATCATTCTTAGTCTCATTTTTTGATTCAGACTGTTCTTCATTGATTTCTATATTTTCAGATATTATATTTTCATTATCATTTTGATTTGTGTTCTTACCCATCTTTATATTACTTTCTCTTTGAATTCTTGGTGGTATATCAGTTCCAGATCTTAGTGTTATACATACATCTTCCAGATTTTCGTTACTCTCATGATATTCTTGTATATCATTTTCATGATTATGATCTTCAATTGTTTT
This sequence comes from Cymodocea nodosa, assembly GCA_036874045.1. Taxonomy (NCBI): domain Eukaryota; kingdom Viridiplantae; phylum Streptophyta; class Magnoliopsida; order Alismatales; family Cymodoceaceae; genus Cymodocea; species Cymodocea nodosa. Next base: position 1,468,164 of record CM072345.1, on the reverse strand, counting down.
TAGTTTTAAAGTACATTCTTTAAATTCTATTAAATTGGTATTCTCTTTTATCTATATATCTTGCAAATTATGCAAATCTATAACATTATAATTTTCATTATCCTATTGCATAACTTGTATTTTCATTGTAAACTCGTCCAATGCTTTTAGTTTTCTTTCCAAATTATCTAATCTCATTACATTCAATTTTTTATTGATTTTCATTATAGTTTTTTCAGTTTCGTATATAATATCAATTTTAGGTTCTGAATATGCTTCCTTATAGTTTAATTGGTTGACTTCTTGTTGCTAACACATAAAGTGTTCTAGTTTGTCTATGTTTTGCTCTATACTATACTCCAATCTATCATACCTATCCCAAACTTCTGTGTCTCTCAATATATTACACATTCTATACTAACCATCAGTTAGGTAAACCATAAGATTCTCATTCTCTGCTCTATTATATTGAAGATAATTCATTTGTTGTTCATATGATTTAACCATCTGCAAACATCTCAGTTTCAAACAATCAGAAATGTCGTGACCTTTAGAATTGCATAATTCACATATGCTAACTACAGGTTTCAAAAATCTTTGAGTATAAGCATATGCCATATTCTCAATTATAGAAGAAAATGCGCAATACCCCTCTTGCTATTAAAACGAAACAACACTTACAGTTGCTTAGCTACTTAACTCCCCGACAATGGCGCCAGAAAACTTGTCTGTCTTGTTAACTTCTGTTTGTAACTTAGTTAATTTATCTTTATGCTTATCAGTAATTCCTTTTTAGAAGTCAACAAACCATCTTTCACACAAATTAGATATTAATTCCAATTTGTATTTTAACTACAAGTGCACAGTGTATATTGTATTTGTGTGCAAGTACAGGTCGATCCCATAGAGAATTGAGGAAGAATTATGTACTGTTCCATTTTTAATAATGAAATTTATATATTCAGTAAGCACTCTGTTGAGTTATAGCTAACTCAACGAACTAACCTCGTGGAATTGAAGTAATTCAACGAAGCTATCTATCCAGTTTAATACTACTATTTACAGAGGAATTTGGCCAACCATTGGATGGTTCCACAAATTGTAAATAACATCAATTAAGCTCTTTAATGTTAGTTAATATTAGATTTATCATTTAGCAACACTAACATTCAAATATTTCAAACAGTAACCATTAAAATCTTTAAGTATCAGGAACGATTCAATTTCAGTAAACTGTAAAACTATTTCCTATTTTCTAAATTAAACAAATATGAAACATTCAAAACATTGACAATGATAACATTAATCATGATACAAAACAAACAATACAACACTCAAATACTAACTATAAATACAGATAAGTTGTTTTTGGTATTTTTGTTTTGATATGATCATGAAAATGGGCGAAAGGTGAAATGTAAAAGTAATCTCTATTAATAGTAAAAACTTTTGTCACTACATGCGACGCAATTACACCACTGAAAATTTAACCACTTACAATTATGTCTCCTCTCCCTATAGAATCACAAGTCTAGAATTGCAAGTTGATCTCCTCTTCAGCATACTGGCATCAACCCGAAATCAAGGCTAGAAGCTTTACAATCTCCTACGATATGAGTCGATGCTTGGTGAAAATGGCTTCCTGTTTAGAATGAAAAAGTACATATTATTAACGGTTAAATGATGGTTAATTGCATAATATTTAGCTTATCATATGAGAATTAAGCCATTATGTTATAATTGCACTGTTATATGCTTTAATTGAAAAATCTGCTTAATTTTGGGGAATTAATGTTAATTTAGTACATTTATGAACTGTCGGTAAGTTGCAGGCTGTGAAATTCTTAAGTATCCAAATTTTCTGATATTTCGGATAGTTATGTTTAAATTGCTGAACAGTTATGTTTAGAGAGAATATTTTATTATTTCCAGATGTACACATGTCGAGATCTGGTAGATTTACTTAAGTTATAACTTGTTAAGTTAGCATAACTGTACGCGTTGAGTTACATGAATATACACTAAGGTAACACATTATGTTAGCGGCTTATTTCTTTATTGCATGTATTTTATGCACGTGTTGAATTTAAATGCTTTAGAATATCATGTGAGATGCACATGTTTAACTCGTTAAGTTAGCATAACTGCATGCGCTGAGTTACATGAATGTACACTAAGATAACGCGTTAGGTTAGCGGCTTATTTCTTTATTGCATGTATTTTATAGTTATTTTCCAAAATACCACTGTAGCGGTTGTAGGAACAGACAGTTGGAAGGAAAAACCATGTTTGCACATATCACGCAGGAATTCAATCGTGCAGGGAGAAAGAAATCATCGCCGTTGATCTCAAGGAAGGAAATCCAATCGATCATTCAAGTAGAAGTAGTTACTACTGAAGAAATATAAAAGAAAAGAAGAAAAAAAGAAGAAGGTGTGATCAATGGACGACTAGTATATACAGAGGAGCACCGAGCTTTCTGCAGACAGTATCGGCGATTCTCCAAAGTATCACACCAACCATCGTTATCACCACCATAATCACCAATCATTGGAGGTTTGTGAGGATACTTGCCTGATGTCGGGTTGATTCCGAGCCAAACACAGTGTCTGACAACCACTATGAGGAGTGATCACGTCGCAGGAAGGGAAGACATTTTCACCAAGCACCGACTCATATTTCAAGAGATCGTAAAGCTTTTAGCCTTGGCTTTAGGTTGATGCCTGTATGCTGAAGAGGAGATCATCTTGCAATTCTGGACTCGCGATTCTATAGGGAGAGGAGATAGAATTGTAAGTGGTTTAATTTTCAGTGGTGTAATCGCGTTGCAAGTAGTGTTGGAAGTATTTATTGTCAAGTGAGATTACTTTACATTTCACCTTTCGCCCATTTTCATTTTCACATCAAAACAAAAATACCAAAAACAATTTATCTTTGTTTGTATGTTGTATTTGAGTGTTGTATTGTTTGTGTTGTATCGTGATTAATGTTATATGTATCAATTTTATGATTGTTTTATGCTAGTTTTAATTTTACAGTTTACTGAAATTGGTTCGTACAAAAAAACTTAAAGATTTTAATGGTTATTGTTTGAATCATCTGAATGTTAGTATTTCTTAATGATAAATCCAATGTTAACTAGCATTAAAAAGCTTAATTGATGTTATTTACTATCTGTGGAATCGCCCAATGGTTGGTCGAATTCCTTTGTAAATAGCAATATTATAAAGAGATTGGCTTGCGGAGTTAACTTAAGTCCACGAGGATAGTCCATTGAGTTAGCCATAACTCAACGAACTAAGTCCGTTGAGTTAACTGTAACTCAACGGAGTGCTTATTGAATATAAATTTGAATTGTTCACAATCAAACATTTCTTAAATTCGTCAGCAATTCCCTGTGGGATCGACCTGTACTTGCACATTGATACAATAGACATTGTGTACTTGCAGTTAAAGTACAAATTGGAATTAATATCTAAATTGTATTAAAGGTTGTTTGTTTACTTCTAAAAGAAAGAATAGGCATAAAGATAAATTAACTAAGTAAAAATAGAAGTAACAAATCCAAGTTTTTCTAGTGTAGTGCTGGGAAAACACAAACAAGTTTTATGGCATCGCTGTTGGGGAATTGAATTGAATTGAGTCGAAGTGAATTGAATTAAATTGAACTAATATAAGTAATTGTTAGAGCTGTTTCGTTTTAATAGCCAGAGTTGTGTGTTTTCTTCTATAATTGAGAATATGGCATATGCTTATGCTCAAACATTTCTGAAACCTTTAATTAGCATATGTGAATTCTGCAATTCTGAAAGACACAACATTTCTGATTGTTTGAAATTGAGACATTTACAGATTGTTAGATCCCATGAACAACAAATGAATTATCCTTAATATAATAGAGTCGAGTATGAGAATCCTATAGTTTATCCAACTGATGGTCAGTATAGAATGTGTAATATGATGAGAGACACTAAAGTTTGGGATAGCTGTGACAGACTGGAGCATAGTATAGAGCAAAATCTGGACAAACTGGAATACTTTGTGTGTCAACAACAAGAAGTCAACTGGTTAAACTATAAGGAGGCATATTCAAAACCTAAACAGGATATAATTTACGAAACTGAAAAAGCCATAAAGAAAATTGATCAAAAATTGAATGCAATGAAATTAGATGATTTGGAAACAAAATTAAAAGCATTAGACAAAAATGCAATGAAAATACAAGTTTTGTAACAGGACAATGAAAATTATAATGTTATAAACCTGCACAACTTGCAAAATATACAACAAACAGAAAACACTAATGTAAGAGAATTTAAAGAATGCACTTTAAAACTAAAAACAATTGAAGATCATAATCACGAAAATGATATACAAAAACATCATGAAAGTAACGAAAATCTAGAAGATGTATGTGTAACATTAAGATCTGGAACTGATATACCACCAAGAACTCAAAATGAAAATGATATGAAGGTGGACAAGAGTAAAAATCAAAATGATAATGAAAATGTAATAGCTGAAAATCTAGAAATCACTAAAGAACAATCTGAATCTGCAATTGAAGCTAAAAATGATCAAACAAATCAACAAAAAGAAAAAGAGTCTTTGAAATCAAAATCTTTAGCACCCTATCCTGAAAGATTACAACAAACAATTCTTGAAAAACAAGAAAAAATCAGAGAAATTTTTGAAAAAGTACAAGTTAACATTCCTTTGTTAGATCTATTGTAGAATATGCCACCTTGTGCTAAATTTCTGAAGGATTGGTGTACTAAGAAAAGAGAGCGAAAAGTTCTTAGAAATGTCTTTTTAGCTGAGCAAAGTAGTTCCCTATTTCTGCCACAAATTCCTAAAAAGTTATCTGATCCTAGAATCCCTGTTATATCATGCACCATAGGAAATACCATTCTAGAAAGAACCTTAATAGACTTAGGTGCAGGTATAAATGTTATGCCAAGTGATATATTTGCATCCTTAGGATTAGAAGGCTTAACTCCTACTAGTACGGTTATTCAATTAGCTGATAGAAGTATAAGATACCCCAGAGGAAAAATAGAGGATGTCTTAATTAAAATCAAGAATTTTATATATCCTATTGATATTGTAATTTTGGATTCCTAACAAATTAAGTATAAAAATAGTGATACATCTTTAATTTTGGAAAAGCCATTTTTAGCAACATCAGGGGCTGTTATAAATTGTAAAACTGGAGTAATGAAGTTAGCATATGGTAATGAGGATACTCAATTAAATATTTTCAAACCAGAAAGGTTTGAGGAGTTAGAAATGTCCTTACATACCATAGACTTTTTAGAGGATGAAGGAGATATGTTAGATGATGTGATTCAAGAAGAATTAAATAGGCAAATCAATTCTGAAACTTTAGAAGAAAGTGAAAGCATAAATATAGAAGGAGATCAGGAAGAAATTAATTTAAAAAATGATGATGTTCAATTAGGAGCTCTAGCTTCTGATGGGTAGCATTTAGAATTAAAACATTTACCTTCTGAATTAACCTATATATTTCTAGAAGATAAACGAACCTGTCCAATCATTATTGCTTCAGATTTAAAAGAGGATCAAATAGCTAAATTAAAAGATGTAGTAAAAAGTTATAAAGAAGCAATAGGATAGACTATGATTGATATAAAAGAGTTAAGTTCAACTTTATGCTGTCACCACATATATTTAGAAGAGAATGCTAAACCTGTTAGAATTCCTGAGAGGAGATTAAATCCAAACCTTAAAGAAGTAGTCAGGAAGGAAATAGTTAAATGGTTAGATAATGATATAATTTATCTGATTTCTGATAGCTCGTGGGTTAGTCCAATCCATGTAGTTCCCAAGAAATCAAGATTAACAGTTATTAGGAATGAAAGTCAAGACTTGATACCTACTAGAATTCAATCAGGCTGGAGAGTATGTATAGACTATAGAAAGCTGAATGCTGTGACTAGGAAAGATCATTTTCCCTTACCTTTTATAGATCAAATGCTGGAAAGATTAGCAGGGCAAGAATATTTTGTTTCCTAGACGGGTATTCAGGGTATAATCAAATTCCAGTAGCATTAGAGGATCAAGAGAAAACAACTTTCACTTGTCCTAATGGAACTTATGCTTTGAAAAGAATGTCATTCGGATTATGCAATGCGCTAGCTATCTTTCAAAGGTGTGTGTAGGGCATATTTACTAGAATGACTGAATAATTTTTAGAAATATTTATGGATGATTTTACTGTATATGGCAACTCATATGAAGTGAGTTTAAGCAATTTAGACCAAATATTAAAACGCTGTGTGGAAAAAAATCTGGTGTTAAATTGGGAAAAATGTCACTTCATGGTTAAATAAGGAATAGTCATAAGACATGTTGTTTCTAAAAAAGGCTTGGAAGTAGATAAAGCTAAAATAGAAGTAATTTCTAATCTACGAGAACCTAAATCAGTAAAAGATATTAGATCATTTCTAAGACATGCTGGTTTTTATAGAAGATTTATTAAAGACTTTAGCAAGATAGCTAGACCTTTAACTAATCTATTAAAAGATGTTCCATTTAACTTTGATAAAAATTGCTAGGAAGCATTTTTCAAACTTAAGACTAGCTTAATTTCAACTCCTATAATTCAAGCACCTAATTGGAACCATCCATTTGAATTAATGCACGATGCTTCAGATTTTGCTGTAGGAGTAGTGTTAGGACAGAAGATAGAAAAATCTCCTAAAGTGATTCATTATGCAAGCAAAACCTTAAATGATGCTCAAGTTAATTACACAACTACTAAAAAAGAATTATTAGCTGTTGTGTTTGCTTTAGAAAAGTTTATATCATATCTGATTGGAGCTAAAGTAATAGTATACACGGATCATTCAACTCTAAAACATCTAATAAAGAAAAAAGAAACTAAACCTAGATTGATCCGATGGATATTTTTATTGCAAGAATTTGATTTAGAAATTAAAGATAAAAAATGTTGTGAGAATGTAGTAGCAGATCATTTATCAAGATTACAAATAGAAAAATCAAATATTGAAATTAAGGATAATTTTCCTGATGAACAATTAATGACCATCAACACAATGCCTTGGTATGCAGACATAGTTAATTACTTAGTTACTGGTTTAACACTAAGGATTGGAATAAACAGGATAAGAAATTGTTTTTCTCAAGAGTAAAATATTACTATTGGGAAGACCCTTACTTATTTAAGAAATGTCCTGATCTGGTTTTAAGGAGGTGTGTTCCAAAAATTGAATATTCTATCATATTGTCTTTCTATCATGACCAAGCTTGTGGATGACATTTTGGTTCAGGGAAAACTGCTGCAAAAATTCTGCAATGTGAGTTTTATTGGCCAACACTATTCAAAGATGCTCATAAATATTGCTTAAGTTGTTTAAGATGTCAACAAATAGGAATAATATCAAAGAGGAATATGATGCCTCTTAATCCTATTGTTGAGGTTGAAATCTTTGATGTGTGGGGAATAGATTTTATGGGTCCATTTCCTATGTCTAATCAATTTAATTACATATTGTTGGGGGTAGATTATGTATCTAAATGGATAGAAGCTATTCCTACAAAAACTAATGGTAACAAAGTGGTAATACAATTTATAAGAACAAATATATTTGCCAGATTTGGAATATCTAAAGCTATTATCAGTGATAAAGGAACTCATTTCTGTAATAGAAGTTTTGAAGCCTTAATGAAGAAATATGGAGTAAACCACAAAATTGTAACATCATATCATCCACAAACAAGTGGACAAGTAGAAAGTGCAAACAAACAAATTAAATTAATCTTGGAAAAAGTAGTAAATCCTACTAGAACAGATTGGGCTAATAGATTGATAGATGCACTTTGGGCTTATAGAATTGCTTATAAAACGAGCTTAGGTATGTCACCTTTTAGGCTAGTATATGGAAAAAGTTGTCATTTATCTGCTGAAATAGAACATAAAGCTTATTGGGCATTAAAAACTTTCAACACTAATTTAAATCAAGTTACTGAAAATAGGAAAATGCAACTAATTAAATTAGAAGAATTTAGAAATGAAGCTTATTCGAAGACTATAAGAGAAAAAGAGAAAATTAAATTCTGGCATGATAGAAAAATTATTCCTAAAAGCTTTGAAATAGGACAAGAAGTATATCTTTATATGGCTAGACTCCATAACCATCCAGGAAAATTAAGATCTAGATGGGCAGGACCTTACATAGTTTGAAATGTTTATCCTTATGGAGCTATTGAAATTGAAAATCCTAAAAATCAGAATATATTTAAAGTAAATGGACGAAGACTTAAACCTATTCTGAAAACACCAAAAAGCTCCTTTGGAATTATAGAAGAAGTCAGAGTAGAGGACTACTCGAGCTTTACTTAGTAAGAAATCAGTTTTTATGTTTATATATATATATATATATATAAAAACATTAAAAATATATATAAAACATAAAAATAGTTGCGGTTCAACCGACTAGATCCATCGGTATGACCGGAACATTAAAAAAATTGTATATTAATTTTCAGAAAAAATATTGGTTTTACCGAAACATAGTATCGGTTCAACCAAAAGAAAAATAAAAAAATAAAAAATATTTAAGTCTAACCGAAGCATAGTATCGGTTAAACCAGCAAAAAAATTGTATATTAATTTTTAGAAAAAAAAATATTGGTTTTACCGAAACATAGTATCGGTTCAACCGAAAGAAAAATAAAAAAAATTTAGGTATGACCGAAGCATAGTATCGGTTAAACCAATAAAAAAAAATAGAAAAACTATTCTCTATAATATTTTTATTATTATATTTGCTTGTACGGGGAGTCCGTTGAGTTACGCATAACTCAACGAGCTTACTTCGTTGAGTCATGAGTTACTCAACGAGCTTACTCCGTTGAGTTAAGTAACTCAACGTAGTACTGTAGCTAAGACCGCGGATAAAATAGTAATAGTTGGTTCGGGAAATGACCCGATTACCCGCCTAAACTTAGGGCTTATTTAAACTAAAACCTAGGGTTTTGGGGGCACTATCTGGCAAATCATTTAGAATCTAGAACAGTAGAAATCAGAGCAATTCCGTGCTGTTGTGTAACTCCACGATGAGGAAGATGACGCCTGAATTCTAGGACGATGCTGTTGATACATCAGAACTTTTGAAGGAATCAGAAGAGTGGCACGCGTGGTAAAAGATCAGAAATACGACAAAAGAGAAAGAGCTACAGAAGGTAGAATCAAAACTTTTCAAGTTTAGAAGAGATTTAGTAGATATGGGTATACAAATACCTCAAATAATAGAAACACGAATGTAGGATCGTATGGCTACACAAGAGTGGGGTGAATTGTGTATTTTTAATATTTTCTAAAATATAATTGAACCTTTAAAACTCAAAAACAAGTCTAGACATTGTTTTCATAAAATCATTTTTATTCAAGGTTTCAATTACAATATACAATTCAATTCTCCTCAGAAATTGTAGATGCAATTATATTTCGATACCATGTATCATCTAAACAATTTCATAACTACAAACAGAGAAAACTAATTTGCGGAATTTAAAACTTTTCTCCCTGTTTGAGATCTTTCTTCTTCTTTTTCTTCTTCAGCAATTCTTCAGTGACGAATATCTTGTCTTTTCATGCTTCACCGAATTTGCTTTCTTCTGATACTTCAAATCTTTAGTGACAGAAATCTTACCTTTTTATGCTTCACTGAACTTTCTTCCACTTGAGAGATTTTTCCCGAAGAGGTGTTTTTGATCCCTGAAAAAGATTTTTCTTTTGGTGTGCAAGGATGGTTTGATCCTTGAAAAGATTTTTTGTTTTGTGTGCAAGGATGGTTTGATCCTTGAAAAGATTTTTTGTTTTGTGTGCAAGGATAAATTGATCAACGAGAATTCTATGCCTTTTATACTGTATCTTCATTTCATGCATATCCTTCACGTTTAACCACTACCAGTTTTCCACTTCTCCACGTCTTTTCTTTTTCCTTCATCGAAACACACATGTTCTAACCCACGTTTATATTTCAAATTTTCTTTAATCATTAGTCCTGGATCTCTGAAAAATTTCCTGCAAAATAAACTTTCTCGTCCAAAAGTTTTTCATCAGTGTAATAAGAAGTCGTTACTTTAATGTTAACTAAACGAGTAACACAAGTATATATATAACTTAACATTTCTAACTTAACGAGTTCCTCATGTGCCATTTCACGTGACAAGTACTGTAGCTAACTCAACAAACTATGTCCGTGGTGTTATGCTATCTCAACGAACCATCTCCGTTGTGTTATGATAACTCAACAAACCATCTCTGTTGTGTTATGATAACTCAACGAACCATCTCCGTTGTGTTATGATAACTCAACGAACCAGTAATAAACAAATGTTTTTATAATAAGAATTTTACCACGTGCAAAAATAACAACTTAAGTTTATAACGCTAACCTAACGCGTTGCCTTAGTATTCAATATAGCAACTCAATGCGTTTAGTTATGTTAACTTAACGAGTTAAACATGTGCACGTCACGTGATACAATACAACATTCGTAACTTATAATTTCACCACGTGTATAATGCTAACTTAATGAGTTCGTCTCTTCTTTTACTCACTAACTTAACGAGTTATCACGTGACCTATTTTAACCTTTAAGCCTCTAACTTAACGAGTTCTCACGTGACCTCTATACAAACAAAACTCTAACTTAACGAGTTATCTAAACGTGCACTGTTCATGATACAGAAGATATAACATTAAAACATATCATGCTTTTCAATAAAAACACACGTTAACTTAATGTTTAGCTAAATGCAAAATTAATGCAACGAAACGACTAGCTATTAACTTCAGATCCAATACAGACAAGTATTTATATTAGTAAGCTTTTTCTGTATTAATTGATGATTTTAATTTCTTTTCACAAGCAATAGTAATTGAGCAAATATGATTATTTTCATTCAACACACATCATCAAAACAAAAATACTCAACAATGACTTAGAATAGCAACAGAAATAGTTGTAAGCAAGGAAAGACAAATAAGGCCAAGTAATGAAGTTGCCCTAGAATTAATCCAACGTAAGTCTCGGCTTTAGTTCAAAAGATTCTGTATCCTGAATTAATTGATGAACCTTCATGTATTCGATTGCCAAACTTTGAGGGAGATAGGTTTGAACTGAAATCTAATTATATTAGTCAATTACCACATTTTCATGGATTAGAAAGAGAGGATGCCTATTATTTCCTTAGAGAATTTAACGAAGTTTGTCAAATGATGAGAATGCCGAACATGAGTATAGATGCTATTAAACTTAGATATATCCCTTTTGCTTTAAAAGATACAGCTAAGAGATGGTTATATACTCTATCGCCTGATTCAATTTCTACATGGACTGAATTTTGCTCTATTTTTCTAGAAAAATACTATCCAACACATCAAACGATTAAAAAGAAGAAAGAAATATTAATGTGTAGCCAAAAACAGGGTGAATCATTCTGGAAATATTTTGAAAGATTTACTGACTCAATGTCCACATCATGCAATGAATAAAGCACAATTAATAGGCATAATTTATGAAGGCATAGATGTTTCAACGAAATCTTTATTAGAGTCTACTTGTCAAAATGGATTTTTAAAATTATGTAGTGAAGAAGCATGGGCATATTTAGAAAATTTTGCAAAAAGAACTACACAGTGGGAAAATTTGGCTGAAGCTATTGCAGATAAAAGAATATTGCCAAGAGGAATGCATGAAATAGATTCCAATACTATGCTTGAGGTGAAATTAAATGAATTAACAAAGAAAATAGAAGAGTTATCATTAAATCAAAAACTAGCAGAAAAGAATACAAACATAAATGACTTAGATATTATTTATGCTAGAAATCAGAGAGATAACTTGGGAAATTCTTATAATCCTAATTGGAGAAATCACCCGAATTTATCTTGGAGAAACAACAATTTCAAGGGAGGAGAAAATATAAATGAGAAGAACATAAGTTATGAAGTATTAATTGAACAAGGAGCTAGAATAGAGAAATTAGAAAAGATAATCCAATAAGTAAACAATCATCTAGAATTTATATTTGGAAATGTTGCAAATCAAAATCAGAATAGAAATATATCACTTAGACAGAAGGAACCAATGGAAGTTAGACCTATTGGAGGATTGCCAATACAAGATATACCTAATCTTGTCAATAGAACGGTTAATGAAATTGATACCTCTTCTGGGAGGGCAGTTGAATGAAGCAGCATATCTGAAGCAACTATCTATATGTATATATGTTTTATTTTAAGTTAATAGTATCGTAGAGTTAATTTTTAACTCAACGAACTTAGTCCGTTGAGTTATGCCTGAACTCCACGAGGGTGTGTAGTAGTTATGTTAATTTTTGTCTTTGCTAAATTTTTATTTGTGTTTTACAGAATCGACAAATGGAATTAATGCAATTACCATTGGATGCACTAAGGGAAATACTAAGTGACTTGTTAGCTAAGGATCTGTGCAGGTTGTGTTATGTATCAAAGGAAATTAAAGACTATATTAAAGAAAAATATTTTCAGGGACTACAAGCTGCAAAAATGACTAAAATTAGAGATGGATTCATATGGAGGTCATTTAATCATAGTTCAAATACCCATGAATATCTGGCTATGGAAGAAACTACTGGAATTCCACCCAATGCATTAGAAGGAATGAGTCATATTATGGGGATAGATGAAGGATTAATCATATACAAGACGAGACCAATGTATGCAAGTTTATCATTACCTGATATTTTGATAAGAAATTCTATAACAGGAGAAGAATGGAATATAGGAAGATCTAATAGATTTGAAGCACCAATTGAAAATTGTGGGTCAGCTTTAATATTTTCTGATAAAAATTCTGCAATTCCTGAAAAATTATATTATTGGAGACCTACAAGAAATTGGGGTGAAGATTTACGCTTAAGTGTGTATAATTTTCTCAACAGATCTTGGAATGAAAACATTATAATATATCTAGGACAGAAATCATTAATTAACCAAACACATGTCATACTTGATGGATATATCTATTTAGTCACAGAGATATCATTAGCATATGGATATGATTTATACATAGTGAGCATAGACAGTTATGATGATTATATAGAAATTTTACCTATACCGAGTGAAATAGCTAAACCACCATTTGCAGAATTTAATGAAATTCAAATAGGAATGTGGTATAATGAAGAAGATGATCCTACTTTATGTCTGATAAGATGGTGGGATGAACTGATGAAATTTCAAATATGGATTATGGAAGACATGAATGAATGGAAGTGGGAAGAGGAGTATATTGAAATAGATGTAGAAATAGAAACTGCTACATTGCCTTGGAATCAAAAAGGATACCTTTCTGCATTACATATCATTAATGGTAATACACTCGTATTTGGAATTTATAATATATTGCACGTTTACAAATTAAAAAGGAACAAGAACTGCATTAAAACAGAATTAATAGCAAGAACTATGCCTAAAAAGTTTGCTTGGACTGATACATTTATTCCATTTGTTTCTACTTTTCAATCATGTTCTTAAGTTGTGATTTTGTGTGTTTAACATGTGTATTCTACATTTATTTTTAGAGAAAAAAAAAAAAGAATTTTGAAGTTTTTCATGTTCATTTTATGAAAAAAAAAACAAACCAAACAAAATATCAATCTAGTTTGTTGGTATCTGTTCTGGGAAACCAACTGGCTTGCTTGTGAGCCACCAAAGGCATAGGAGTTTGGGTTCCACACAAGACACTGATTTATTAATATCTGTTAAATGTTATTTTGTTTTATATTCTGTGTTTATCTAGGAATGAAAAGTTTTTCAGAATCAAAAATCGGAATATATAGAAAGAGATACAAATGGAACAAGGTATGTAACCAATTACTTATCTTGAATTTTAAATCAAACAAAACTTTATTCATGCCTGCTACAATTACTGTACTTATTGTCAAATCTTTTACATTGAGGACAATGCAAAATGCAGGTATGAGGGGGAGGTAATTAAAGTAACAACCATGTAAGTTTGTTAATTAAAGGAATTAAAATGGTACTGCAAAGTTTTGAGGAAATTGAAAATTTTTATGAACTTGCTGTAACTATCCGATAATTGAGACTATAAAATTTTTATAAACTGCTTGAATGTTATATTTAGAAGGCTATAGAAGATGCTATAGAATTTATTATGTATGTAAATCTAGATATAGTATCTTATGATTTTTCTGAATTTCATGAGTTTAACAGTTTCACAATTTTAAAATGAAATCAGAATATTTAATGCTTAATCAGAAAATTATCTGAAGTCCTAAAGGAGTTGAGATGTGAATTCTAGATTAAATGAAACACATATGATGAAAGATACATTTACTTTGACTGATTGAACTTGTAGAATGATTTATGTGTAGATCTTATTAAACTACAGATAAAGTATGAGCTTATTGTTATGGATTCATATTTTTAGTAAATGATAGAAGCAGGATTATATGAGATTGGTGTTTTACTACATCTGTATTAATGAAATACGTGCATATACAGTATGTGATTAATGCTTTGTTTTGTGTGTGCATTTATTTTTAGAAAAAAAAAAAGAAAAAAAAAAACTTTGAAAGTTTATTAACTTGTTTGATCACGAGCCTTTTGTACTTGAGCAGATAGGTATATAAGGATTGTTGACCTAGAAAAGGACTCTAAAAATCTGGCAACCTAAAATCCTAATCAAATTTGGGATTGTTGACTGAAAGCTCGTTACATGGGTACATTAGAAAGCTCTTGTATGATTCAAGTTTGTCAAATTAACTTTTAAAGTACAAAAAAAAAAAAAACATATACTGTTCTGAAAAGATACAAGTGTTTTGTGAAATACAGATATCTTATGAATCGAGTATATTTTCTGTTATCTAGAATTGTTGAAATATGAAGAATCTGGAATTGACTTTTGAAGTTGTTTAATGGAAATACAATTCTTTATTCTACTTGTCTTAATCAGATTGAATTGGATTGTACTTTGATTCGTATGTTGTTGAAATTTCTTCTAGAAAACTTATTGGAAAATTCAGGATTACAGATGATGAAAAGAAGAACAAACGATAATATAATTAACACCTATATGAAGATGATATGCTTTGTATGTAATTTACATATATTCTAAATATCTTTGCAGGTTGATTACTGAAACATACAGAATATATGTTTATGCTGAACAGAAGAAAAAAAACAAAAGGGGAAGAATTAATTCTAGCACTTTTTGAAAGACCAAGTAATTAAATCTTAGTTGCTAAGGGACTAGCAAAATTTAGGTATGGGGGAAGTGTTTAGAATGAAAAAGTGCATATTATTAACGATTAAATGATGGTTAATTGCATAATATTTAGCTTATCATATGAGAATTAAGCCATTATGTTATAATTGCACTGTTATATGCTTTAATTAAAGAATCTGCTTAATTTTAGGGAATTAATGTTAATTTAGTACATTTATGAACTGTCGGTAAGTTGCAGGTTGTGAAATTCTTAAGTATCCGAATTTTTTGATATTTCGGATAGTTATGTTTAAATTGCGGAACAGTTATATTTAGAGAGAATATTTTATTATTTCCAAATGTACACGTGTCGAGCTCTAGTAGATTTACTTAAGTTATAACTCGTTAAGTTAGCATAACTGTACGCGTTGAGTTACATGAATATACACTAAGGTAACGCATTATGTTAGCGGCTTATTTCTTTATTGCATGTATTTTATGCACGTGTTGAATTTAAATACTTTAGAATATCACGTGAGATGCACATGTTTAACTCGTTAAGTTAGCATAACTGCATGCACTGAGTTACATGAATGTACACTAAGGTAATGCGTTAGGTTAGCAACTTATTTCTTTATTGCATGTATTTTATAGTTATTTTCCAAAATGCCACTGTAGCGGTTGTAGGAACAGATAGTTGGAAGGAAAAACCACGTTTGCACGTATCACGCAGGAATTCAATCGCGCAAGGAGAAAGAAATCATCGTCGTTGATCTCAAGGAAGGAAATCCAACTGATCATTCAAGCAGAAGCAGTTACTACTGAAGAAATATAAAAGAAAAGAAGAAAAAAAGAAGAAGGTGTGATCAATGGGCGGCCAGTGTATACAGAGGAAGAGCACCGAGCTTTCTGCAGACAGTATCGGCGATTCTCCAAAGTATCACACCAACCATCGTTATCACCAATCATCGGAGGTCTGTGAGGATACTTGCCTGATGTCGGGTCGATTCCAAGACAAACACAGTGCCTGACAACCATTGTGAGGAGTGATTGCGTCGCGGGAAGGGAAGACATTTTCACCAATCGCCGACTCATATTTCAGGAGATCGTAAAGCTTTTAGCCTTGGCTTCGGGTTGATGCCTGTATGCTGAAGAGGAGATCATCTTGCAATTCTGGACTCGCGATTCTATAGGGAGAGGAGACAGAATTGTAAGTGGTTTAATTTTCAGTAGTGTAATCGCGTTGCAAGTAGTGTCAAAAGTATTTAATGTCAAGTGAGATTACTTTACATTTCACCTTTCGTCCATTTCCATGTTCACATCAAAACAAAAATACTAAAAACAATTTATCTTTGTTTGTATGTTGTATTTGAGTGTTGTATTGTTTGTTGTGTATCGTGATTAATGTTATCTGTATCAGTTTTATGATTGTTTTATGTTAGTTTTAATTTTACAATTTACTGAAATTGGTTCGTACAAAAAAACTTAAAGATTTTAATGGTTACTGTTTGAATCATCTGAATGTTAGTATTGTTTAATGATAAATCCAATGTTAACTAGCATCAAAAAACTTAATTGATGTTATTTATAATCTGTGGAATCGCCCAATGGTTGGCCGAATTCCTTTGTAAATAGCAGTATTATAAAGAGACAGGCTCGTGGAGTTAACTTAAGTCCACGAGGATAGTCCGTTGAGTTAGCCATAACTCAACGAACTTAGTCCGTTGAGTTAACTGTAACTCAACGGAGTGCTTATTGAATATAAATTTGAATTGTTCACAATCAAACATTTCTTAAATTCGTCAGCAATTCCCTGTGAGATCGACCTATACTTACACACTGATACAATAGACACTGTGCACTTGCAGTTAAAGTACAAATTGGAATTAATATCTAAATTGTATTAAAGGTTGTTCGTTTACTTCTAAAAGAAAGAATAGGCATAAAGATAAATTAACTAAGTAAAAATAGAAGTAACAAATCCAAGTTTTTCTAGTGTAGTGCTGGGAAAACACAAACACTTCCCTTTTTGCGACGCGATCACTCCTCATAGTGGTTGTTAGGCACCGTGTTTGGCTCGAAATCGACCCGACATCAGGAAAGTATCCTCACAGACATCCAATGGTTGGTGATTATGGTGGTGGTGGTGATGGTAGTGTGGAACTTCAGGGAACTTCTATCGCTGCCTGTAGTTAGCGCGATCCTCCTTTGCACACACATTTCATTTTTTTTCTCCTTGTCTTTTATATTTCTTAGTAGTAACTGCTTCTGCTTCGATGATCGGTTGGATTTCCTTCGTTTATATCAACGATGGTGATTTCTTCTTCCTTCCACGAGCGATTTCCTACGTGATGCGTGCAATCGTGGTTTTCCTTCGAATGTACTATTTCTGTAACTACTATAGTGGCATATTAGAAAATAAATGGTCTGTGGAGTTACAGATAACTCAACGGACTTACTTCGTTGATTTAACTATAAAACACATGCAATAAAGAAATAAGCTGCTAACATAACGCGTTACCTTAGTGTGTATTCATGTAACTCAACGTATACAGTTATGCTAACTTAACGAATTAAACATGTGCATCTCACGTGATATACTAAAGCATTTAAATTCAACACGTGTAATCCAGGAAATAATAAAATATTCTTTAAGCATTTAAAACATAACTGTCCGGTACATTAAACATAACTCTCCGAAATAACAAAAAATTCGGATACTTAAGAATTTCACCGCCTACAATTTACCGATAATTCAGAAATGTACTAAATTAATATTAATTCCCTAGAATTATGCAAATTCTTTCATTAAAGCATATAACAGTGCAATTATACATAATGGCTTAATTCTCATATGATAAGCTAAATATTATGAAATTAACTATCATTTAACCATTAATATTATGCACTTTTTCATTTTAAACAATAGCTTACGAAAGGTTACAATAGGTAACTGTTTGGATTTACCTAGCACGACACTAGAAAAACCTGATTGGATCTCCAACAACGCACTAGAAAAACTTGGATTTGTTAACTTCTGTTTTTACTCAGTTAATTTATCTTTATGCCTATTCTTTTTTTTTTAGAAGTAAACAAACAACCTTTAATACAAATTAGATATTAATTCCAATTTGTACTTTAACTACAAGTGCACAGTGTCTATTATATCAGTGTGCAAGTATAAGTCGATCCCACAAGGAATTGCTTAAGAGTTGAGAACTGTTCATTTGTTAACAATCAAATTTATATATTCAATAAGCTCTTCGTTGAGTTGCAATTAAAGTTCGTTGAGTTATGGCTAACTCAACGGACTAACCTCATGGACTTAAGTTAACTCCACGAGCTTGTCTTTTCTTTTTAATATTGTTATTTACAGAGGAATTCAGCCAACCATTGGGCAGTTCCACATATTGTAAATAACATCAATTAAGCTCTTTAATGTTAGTAAACACTGGATTTATCATTAAGCATACTAACATTCAGATAATTCAAACAGTCACCATTAAAATCTTTAAGTCTTTTGAACGAACTAATTTTAGTAAACTGTAAAACTAAAACAAGCATAAAACAGTCACAACACTGTTAAAGATAATATTAATCATGATACAACACAAACAATACAACACTCAAATACAAAATACAATAGCAGATAAGTTGTTTTTGGTATTTTTTGTTTTAATATGAACATGGAAATGGGCGAAAGGTGAAATGTAAAGTAATCTCAATCGACAGTAAATACTTTTGTCACTACATGCGATGCGATTACACCACTGAAAATTAAACCACTTACACTTCTGTCTCCTCTCTCTATAGAATCGCAAGTCTAGAATTGCAAGATGATCTCCTCTTCAGCATACAGGCATCAACCCGAAGCTAAGGCTAGAAGCTTTACGATCTCCTAAGATATGAGTTGGTGCTTGGTGAAAATGGTTTTCCTTCCCGCGACGCGATCACTCCTCACAATGGTTGCCAAACACTATGTTTGGCTCGGAATCAACCCGACATCAGGAAAGTATTCTCATAGACCTCCGATGGTTGGTGATTAGGGTAGTGGTAATGATGGTTATGGTGGTGGTAACGATGGTTGGTGTGGTATTTCAGAGAATTGCCGACACTATTTGTAGAAAGCTCGGTGCTCCTCCTCTGTACACGCTGGCCATACCCATCGATCACACACACTTTACTTCTTTTTCTTCTTTTCTTTTATATTTCTTCAGTAATAACTACTTCTGCTTGAATGGTCGGTTGGATTTCCTTCATTCATATCAACGACGATGCTTTCTTCTCCCTTCGACGAGTGAATTCCTACGTGATATGTGCGATCGTGGTTTTTTTTCTTCCAACTGTCTGTTCCTGCAACTGCTATAGTGGCATATTAGAAAATAAATAGTCCGTGGAGTTACAGATAACTCAACGGACTTTCTTTGTTGATTTAACTATAAAACACCTGCATAAATTTAACTATCTGATGCTCAGGTGCATTTTGGATACTTATAAACTTAACTATCTGATGCTCAGATGCATTTCAGATACTTATAAACTTAACTATCCGATGCTTAGATGCATTTCAGATACTTATAAACTTAACTATCTGATGCCTAGATGCATTTCAAATAGTTATAAATAACTCACCGATATATAACTTAAGTAAATCTACCAGATCTCGACACGTGTCAGCAGCAGTTTAATAATAAAAAGAAACATTTCGGAGAGTTACAGGTCTAACTATCCGATGCTCAACTGCAATTTTGGATAGTTATAGATAACTCACCGAAAATCTACTTAAGTCACTTTTCCAGAACATGACACGTGTCCACAGTTATTTTATAAATAAAAAGAGATTTCGAAGAGTTACACATATAACTATTTAATGTCCAACTGCAATTTTGGATAGTTATATAGATAACTCATCGAAAGTTCACTTATGTCATGCATTATGATTTCGACACGTGTACTTCAGAAAATAAAATATTCTTTTAAAACATAACTGTTCGGTAGTTTAAACATAACTATCCGATACATGTTCGGTCTGTTAAACATAACTGTCCGAAATATGTTCGGTATGTTAAACATAACTGTCTGAAATATCAGAAAATTCAGATATTTAAGAATTTCATAGCCTACAACTTACCGACAATTCAAAAATGTACTAAATTGACATTAATTCCCTCAATTTAAGTAGATTTTTTAATTAAAGCTTATAATAGTGCAATTATAATATAATGACTTAATTCTCATATGATAAGCTAAATATTATGCAATTAACCATCATTTAACCGTTAATATTATGCACTTTTTCATTCTAAATAGTAACTATCCGAAAATCAAATAGCATCGTAAGGTTACCTTGAAGAATCTCTCTAAATAGTAACTTACCATATTTAGGACTAGTAAAGTGGTAAGTATAGTAGAATAAATCCATTGAAGAAAATTATGATTGTTATACCTTTTGGTATAAATATGATAAGTAAAGGGAAGATAAAAAACAATGATTATCATATACTTTTGAGAGCTACAAACAATATTTCATGATACACATTTCAGGAAAAGTTGAAGAAGAATAGTAAAAGCTCCTTGCACTCAAATTCTGAAAGAAAGAAAGATTATTAGTTCGTGGACTTGTACTTGAAAGTTCACTGTTGACTCAGAGCTTGCACCAAAAAGTTCAAAGGAAAAGTTGGTTCAAAGTGTGGGTTCTTACTTCTACCTGAAAGCAAGTGTTGTAAGTTATAACTTAGTGAAGCTTAAGTGAATCTTAGGGGTGGACTAGTCGAGTTGGTAAACTACCTAAAAATTTCTATGTGTCGATTATTTATCATTGTTGTGCATGTTTATTTAATACTTTTACTTACCAGTTAATCAAATCAATTAGTTAAATTAGAAAAGAATTAAATTACACATAGATCACCATTCACCCCTTCTCTAGTGAGTCATACGATCCTAACAACTATGTATCGAAAGGTTAAAGAAATGTTTTAGTGAATGGTAATTAGATAGTTGTAACTCATGATAGATTAGAACCTTAAACACTATGTACTAGAAGGTTGATGAAGTCTCTAATGATGACTATTGGAAGGTTACGATACTAGGTTCAATTTGAAGATTAAAGTGTGAGTAAATAGTACTGTGATACTATAAACCATAATGTCAGAAGTTGCAAGGGACCTATTAGTGCAAAGCATCCATTCACAAAGTATGGAAATCTAAGATACTACAAATTGGAATTTTCATAAATAGTATGAGTAACAATTTGACGTCTTTAAAAAGGGTATGGTTGTAATCTTATATTGCCTTAATTTCTATATGTATGTAAACATTTATAATTCAATGAGCTAGTGTAAAAAGGAAAGAACTAATGCCACTATAGACATAGACTATTGTCAAACTACATAAATTTTTGTATTTATTAAGAGAATGAGTTCAATGTATTTCCAATTGTTCTATGAGATCTTCTATCTTGAGTGTGTGTGCAATATAATTCAATCAATCTCAACATTTTCCACTCTAAAGGTAGAGAACAGAAAGAAAATAGATTAGAATAGAAGAAAAGGACCAAGTTAAGAAGAGTGAGTTTGCCAACTTAGGAAAAAAAAAAATTTCTTTCCACCCTATTAATTTGGAGTTAAGTTTATCAATAACCTTATTCTAGTTAGAAAAAGAAGCTTTCCTAAAATGAAGACAAAGTCTTAAATACATAATAAGGAGACATTGAACTTTACAACCAAAGAGATGGCAATATCTAGAGAGCAAATCATTAGAAATATTTATCCCCATATATAATTGATGACCTCAAGAAATTAATCTTTAGAGAAAAGATAGCCTAGAAAAAACATAAAACCCATTTCAGGTTTATAATATTTGTATCAGAAGGCTTGAGAAAAGAATATCATCACTTGCAAAATGGATGTTCATGATGTAAGAGTCATTTGGAATTTGAATTCCTTGAATGATGTTACTTTCCAAACACAATTTGAGCATTTTATATAGGAAGAATGTTATTATTATAAATAAGAGAGGGGATAAAGGGTCACCTTACTTGAGACTCTTTGGAGAATTGAAGAAACCCTTGGTTGTTTCATTGAGGATAATTTAGAATTTTGTCAAGAGGACACACATTTTAATGCATTGTGTCAACTTGTTGCCAAATCTCAATCCTTTTATATAATTGAAAAGGAAATCTCAACTAACTTTGTTAAAAGTTTTTCAAAGTTAACTTTTAGAATAAGACCTTCCTAGTTACTCTTGTGCAAGAAATGAAGGGTTTCTTACACAATAGGGAAACAATCTTACTAGTTTCTATCTGTAAGAAATGTACATTAAGTGTTACTAATGACATTATTAAGTACCAAACTTAATTTAGAAGATAAACATTTGCGAATGATCTTATTAGATCTATTAAGCAAGCCAATAAGCCTAAAACTAGACATAGGAAAGCCTCCGTGTGCTTAGAAATTAAGGAGATGAAGGTGTAGTTTATTGGCTTCA
Organism: Cymodocea nodosa; assembly: GCA_036874045.1. Classification (NCBI taxonomy): domain Eukaryota; kingdom Viridiplantae; phylum Streptophyta; class Magnoliopsida; order Alismatales; family Cymodoceaceae; genus Cymodocea; species Cymodocea nodosa. The sequence continues at coordinate 1,445,433 of CM072345.1, read as the reverse complement.
AGGTGTTGATATTGCTATTATCTTGGAAAAATTTTACCATATCAACTAAATCATCTTTAATAACATCCTAGTATTTTAAATAAAAACTTAAAGAAAAACCATCAGGCTTAGGGTAAAGTTTTGCTTTTTTTTAATAAAGTGTTGTTTGAAGTGCTTCTCAAAAACCTCCTAGATTTGATTACAACCAATTTATCATCTAAGTTGATTGAAGAGTTTTTTTTCTTTCCTCCATTTAACATACATAGTGACTTTGTGGAAGAAGGTAGTATTCAAATCTTCTTTTTTAAGCCAATGAATACAAGATTTTTACTTCCAATCTATTTCTATTTCAAAAGTAAACATTGATTACCACATTTAAGTGATTTTTGCCTAACTCTTCACTCTAAATTTAAAGGAAAAGTCTTAGCTATAATGTCAAGATTTTGAACATCAAATTCTACTTTATTAACTTATCAAGCGTAGAGGTGCAATTACACCTATTATCAAACACCCACTTCAGTAAAAATTTTGAAGTTAAGCGTGTTTAGGTTAGAGTAGTTTCAAGATAGATGACTACTTAAGAAGTTCTTGTATAACTTTCGTCTCTATAGGTACTCTTGGTATATTCCAAACTATTTGAATGTTCATAAGTAGTAATGTTGGCGCTACTTAGGCATAGGCAAGTGGTATGTATGTGTACATTCTTAATCCACGTGTCGATGTTGCATGTCTTACCTTTATTAGTACTCTTAATCGAGTTGGTGGATATAACTACTTAGAATACCTTTAATTAGGTGAAATCATCTAATAGACAAAGTATGCAGTACTTGAGAAATAAATAAAAAAAACATATCAAGTATAAGATTTCCGAATTTTTGCATACATTGCTTTAACAATGTGAATGAACTTGGTGCACTCATCATGGATGAACGTGTATGATTATTGTGCATGTTTGGGTTTTCTCTCTTGCACTATCATCTTTGATATTTTATTTTACATTGGTGACTGTACATTATACATGAAAATGAACTTCGCATATTCCTTTAAATTGTTCTACTTTCAACAAATCACATGATCGTGCACTTTAAAGGGCGATCATTTTTCCCATTACCATAAATCTAATGCACATTGCATAGCTTTGTTTTGATGTCAACGATAGATTACATCAAATCTAACGTGAAGACGTCGACCTTTACGTTTTGTTCTGAAAGATACAAGAGTTTTTGTTTGATAATAATTTTTTGGTTAATATTTTTTCCACTTTAGACATGTAATGCATTCACTTCCTCATAAAGGAATATTATTATTATTTTGACATTAAAATAAGAAATTCAACTACAAGTATGAGTCTAAAAACTCAAACTAATGTTAATTATAGATTATTTGACTTAATAAAAGCAGCATCCTTCTTACTAAATCGACCTAGAATACCTACCAAGTTGATATTCTTTAAAGTTTTTAATACAACTGTTTTTTAGTTAAAATATTCTTCATCTAAGATGGACGAAGCAAAAGAGAGGTCAAATTCTAACACGTTTTAGGAATTAGGCTAATCAAAGAAAAGTTGAAGAGAAAAATTAATTTATTTTTCTCTTAAACTTCTCAATAGGTATTTTGTTATTTATATTTTATTGTTGAATATTCATGTATGTTAGTGTATTCTTTTAAACATTCTTATATCTTTTATTCTGGGTGTAAGTTTTACTTACCGGTCTTCTAACATAAAAAGAAACAACCGATAAAACAAAAATCACCGAAAAAAAAAAAAAAAAACCGGAGTGTCGGTGGGGCCACCGAGGGCGGAAACCCACCATACACCGCTGACGCGTCTGCTGCCACCACTCTTGTCTAATCTATAAAATAATCCTTGGCGTCGCCGTCACCCTCACCTCATCTTCTTCTTCGTTCCCCCCACCCACATACCACCGCCTCGCCAATCTCCGCCCTCCCCTTGCTTGCTCTCCTTCCGCCATTCCGACTTGGAATATCCTGCTAACCCAATGGCTGCTGCCGCCGCTGCCTTTCTCGAGTCCGTCTGTGTCCCCCACGCCTCCTCCGCCTTCCAAAAGCCGGCGTTGTCGGCCTCGCCTCGGATGGCCTTGGCTTCGTCCATCTCCTCGGTCTCCGGTGTGCATGGAATGGGGCTCTTCCCGCCTGAGTTCAAAGGTTTGAAACTTGCCAGGCGTGCTGCTACTAGATCGGCGGCTGTCGTTGGCGGAGGTAGGAGAGTTGTTCGCCGCCGTGTTGTGGTCTGTGAAGCTCAGGAAACGGATTTTGATGGTAAAGATTCTGCTTCCTTGCTCTGTCTTGTCTGTTTGGAGCAGTTTACAAGATTTCTATGTGGTTTGACTGCTTTGATTAGGCTTGATTAGGCTTTTCTTTTTGTTTGTTGTGTTGAAATCATCAGTCCGTAGATTTGGTTGTTGAGTTTCATTCTCTTATTTGAAAATCGCTGAGATCCTATTATTCCCTTACTGATGGGAAATACTTCTCTGGAATAAAATCACGAGAAACATTTAGCTTTTTATTTGTTTATGCTAGTTCTTTCTCTCTGATTTCCAAAACCTTTAGGTGAGTTACTAAATTATTAGCTTATCTCCTTTTCTTTTTGACCGGGAGGGGGGCGGTAGACGAGGGTGATTCATAATTCTCTGTGTCAGTGATATAATAAACGCTATTGGCAAGAGACATGCTAGTTTTTGGGTCCTCCTTACCAGTCATGCTCGTTCACATAACGGTAGGTAACTTTCATGGAGGCGTACAGCTCCACTCCCTAGAGCCCTCTACCTAAAGTGTTTGTTTGTTTTGACTATTAAACACAGTTATTTTTCTTTATTTTGGTAGGATATTTGCTTCTGAATTTATGTTTGTATTATTGACATTTCTTGCTGCATTCGCACATAATGATGTGGACCTTTTTATGTTTATTGTGGGTACATTATCCTCGTCTGTTTTCCATCATTTATATTTGAACCATGGATAGTTTTGCGTATATGGCATCATTGTTAAATCATACTTGAACTAAGTTACTCTATATAAGTTGGAATCTGCCAAGAAAAGATGGGACGGATTCCTCATTTTTCTTAATTTACAAGAGCTGTTCTGCTTGCCTGACGTGAATGAGATGTGGATTTCTCTTCTTTTGCTTTTGAGTCCCACTAAATATGCTATGATATTCCATTTTAAGATAATAAATGTTTTGCATTCAAAGCCACGTCAAAGTGAACATATAATTCTCCGGTCATCTCATCTATTGGCATTTCATATAAAAACCATGGACTAATAGCCTATCGTGTCATTTTGCGCAAAACATAGACTACCGTGTAGTTCCTCACACAATGTTCAGCACAATTATGATAAACCAATATTCAAGGCATCTCTGTTTACTGTTTAATTGGTAAATCATAAATGAATGCTTTTGGAAACAAGGCATACAAGAAGCATGTGAAGAATGATTTGAACCTTTCATAGTTATGTGCTAAAAAGTATAGCATATCCATGATAAATAATGCCAACAGGCAACTATTTCATCACATATTCATATCTTTGGAAGAATGTCTTACTAAACATGATATTTTGGACCATATGAACTAGTCTTAAATTCTATAAACACATCATAGATGTAGATGTAGGGTGTGAATCCATATTCTATGTGGTAGTCTGCATTAATTATGTTCATATCTTTGTTTTACTAAATAAACTTGTAATTATCCTCCAAATCAATATCAATCTCAACAATAACAATAAGCTAATAATAAATAACAACAACAACGCCAATAATAAGTCTAATATTTGGTGAAAAATAGAAGTAACTGAGAAAAAGTAAATAATAGTCATCAATAGATATTATTTGTCTGTTTATAGGAAGATTGATAAGTATTTCATATTGACACATGCACAGGCAATGTCCCATTTGATGTTTATCTTCAGACAATTTCATCACCCTAATTTTAGTTGCAGTCCTATGATTTGAGTAGCTCAAGTAATTGATCTGATTTTATTCATAATCACTTTTCTCTAAGTTGGATGTAATTGTTAGATCTTCCTCCTTGATCATGGTAATGAATGCCTGAGCGTCTCAAATTTCTTGCCATTATCTTCTTGATGACATTTTAATGAATCTCATTTCCTTTCACAGACCTCGTTGGCTGTCAATCTCATGAAAGTGATTTTTCCTATCATGGTTGCAGCACTTAAAGTTTGATTCCTATAGATTTTTTACTTTTGTCTCAAGCTTGTGGATTTGCCTCTCCTTGTAATCTCTCTTGACACAATTTTTAGTGTAACCTCAGTCATCAACTCGTTCAGAGTCTCTTAACTTGCTAGTAGATTTTCCAACTAGTGTGGAATGAAAGGTAGGTGTGCTTGCCAGGTAGAAGTGAATGGAGGACTTTAGAAATCGAAAGGAGGTAGAGTAGTCTAGAAACGAATGTATATTTCTCTTCTGGAGGAAGCAATTCCTTCGTTTTGTTTGGTGGATTGGGCAAGTGTTGGACTTATGTGAAGCCCAGCAACATGGCCTTATCTTCTTCCTATACAAACTATTTGATTGGTGGATATTGACAAAATGATAAAAGCATGCTCACTCATGTTTATTGGGTGTAATGATATGCAGATGAAAGTGACTACAAGGAAAATTCTATACGTCTTTTTCCCTTTTTAAGTTTAACTGTGACCTTAAATAAGGAATAAAAAATCTAGACATGGTCATTTTTGTGCATACCGGTTAATAAATCGCTCAACTTAACAGTCATGCTTGGCACTTGGCAATGCAAGAGGCCTTATGCATTGATTCGTTTTCACTGTAGATTGATTGGCCGATATCGGGCTGTTGATGAAAGCACCCGAAGATTGTTTTCCGGGGGAATCTGCAATATTTTTTCCCGTAACTTGGACTTTTTCGTTCTTGTAAACAGTTCCAGATGTTACAACTGCCCAGTGGCAAGCCCAAGTCTTGGAGTCTGATATCCCGGTGCTTGTCGAGTTTTGGGCTCCGTGGTGTGGACCTTGCCGGATTGTTCTCCCCGTGATCAGTGAATTGTCGAAAGCTTACGCAGGAAAGCTGAAATGTCTGAAGATCGACACCGACAAATCCCCGGACATCGCAACAAAATATGGCATCCGAAGTATCCCGACCATCATGATTTTTAAGAACGGTGAGAAAAAGGATGCAGTCATTGGAGCCGTGCAGAAGACCACGCTTACCGCATGCATCGAGAAATTCTTGTAGAGCAATGCCGCGCAGGCTGTCTTCTAAAAGTTGTCATCTTGTTATCTGGTACCATTTTCCTTGTAGTTCTCTTTGGAAATTGAAGTCGTCTATGATTTGTCTGGAGATTTGTGTACAACAAACGTGTGGGTTGCAGTTGTTCGTTGTCTTCATTGGAACACATGGTGTTGCTCTCGAAAGGGGAAATTTTCTCCCTCTCCTTCGAATTGTGACTGAAATCCTCTCGTATCGTTCAACTCACGGAACTTTCTCTGTCTCCAATAGAAACTTTGGCACGATGAAAATTATTTGGAGGTGTTTGTGCACGATTTCCTGAAAATTAGAAATGACAGAAATGATAAAAGATGATAAGAAAGTTTACGTGTTTTTATAGGTTAAAAAATAACAAGAAATGATAAGAAAATGTAAAATAGAAAATGAAATAATCAAAAATGATATAAATTTTTTTAGAGATTTTACATATTTTAAATAATTTTTTGATAAAGTAAATAATAGTATAACTTTAAAGTAATATTTTAAATAATAGAATATATATTAATTATATTAAGTAATATAGTATAATATAATATAGTACATAAGTATTTTATCTAACTATAAATTTTTCATCACAAATATAATTCATTACATCATGTTCAACAAACAACATTTGAATTCCTTTCCCACATGGAATACATAATATGATCTCGTTTTATATCAACTATTATTTTTCTTTGTTCTGCATTCATATTACTAGAACTTATATTTTATTCAACAATATTATCAACAATTTCCTCAGACATATCAACATTTATTTCGACTAATTCTTCTACTAGATCTTGAAGTAAGTCTTCTCGATCTACTCTTCTAATGAAATTGTGTACAAGAAAACATGCTAATACAATTTTAACTTGTGTTTGGAATGGATATGGCATGTAACCTCGTAAAATAGCAAATCGATGTTTGATTACTTAAAACATACGTTCAATTACATTCCTTAATTGAGAGTGTCTGTAATTAAAATTCTCTATTGCATTATTTGGAGCACGATTTTGATCATATTCTAATAAATGATATCGCACACCACGAAATAGAGAAATAAATTCAGGACGATTTGAAAAGCCTACGTCTACCAAATAAAACTTACCTGCACAATGTACTATACTATTAAGTAATTTCAATAAACTAATATCTAAAATTATTAAATCTGTACACAATTATACTCATACCAAATGAGACTTGAAGCCCATGAGGTTGAGAAATAGCATCTTGTAAGATCCTTGCATTTGTAGCTGATCCTTCCCATCTTGCAAGTACATATGTAATTTCCATATCAAAGTTACAAGCTGCTAAAACATTTTGTGTTAATGCTCCCTTCCTATTCTTATATTTTGCATTTTCTTCTCCATAAATTGTTGCATTTACATGTGTACCATTAATAGCACTAATGCAATCCTACATTGAAAAATCAAATAGAATGTTAGTAATACAATGTAAACTTTTTAAACTTTGAATAAAATGAAATTTACATCTTACTTTAAAATATGGGAAAACATTCACATCATTCCGAATTCTACTGTGTTGATGATGAAGGCTTCACTATAAGTAAATCTTGTATTCTACAAATAGCATTTACAATCTCATTGAAATATGTGCTAATTGTCCAAGCGAAACGATGAAAACACTCAGTGGTAACTCCATATCTTTGGTTTTGTCCAACTATGACAAGAAAAATCGCTAGTTTCTCCTCAATAGTAACACCTTGACTATCTTCTACTACCTTTTGTCTTCTAAGTAATTCACAAAACTCCCGAAAAACATGTTGACTCAATCAATATATTTTTCGACAATGATATGCTTGGTGAGTTAGTGATAAGTCTAATAATCTCATGATATATTGTTGTCTTTCTCTACTATAGATACGTTCTATTGTATTTGGAGTAACATCTGTAATATATTGTCCTACTAATCCACATGTTTGCAAAATGGACAATAGCAACCTACGTCGTCTCCTTTCATCTCGTGCTACATTATTTGCCATATGTAAAATGACCTATACAAGTAGATGACATTTTAATAGTTAAATATTGTGTTTCAATGTAATAACCTACTAAACAGTTTAATATTCAAATATCAACATATAATGTAATAACCTACCAAATAATTCAATACTCAAATATCAAATGTAATAATCTGCCAAACAATTCAATACTAAAATATCAACATATAATGTAATAACCTGTCAAACAATTCAACACTCAAATATCAACATAACGTGTAATAATTTGTTAAACATTTCAACCACGACACACTTTTCAACTATCAACATTCACCAATAGAAACATTCATAAATGAAATAAGCATTTCGAAAATAAAACATGACTTTCAAATTTAGGGAAAACATAGAATATAACATGTTCACAACTTCTAAAGACAACTAATATAAAAACATAACACAACCAAGTGACTAGTCCTTCAAATTGTAGCGCAACCATTCAATCCGATCTTCATCAGTCTCTAGTGATAGGAAAATAGCTCTTTTCATCTCAATTTCTAGCAGCTTAACCCCAGCGAGTTTTTCTCCCTTAGTAAGACCTTCCATTTTCATCAAGTAGGGGATGCATTCTTCTATTTCTCTTCTTAATTCAAACTTATTATGAGATGGTTCATCTTGTTGCACAAACTTTTTCACAAACCCACTTATTTCATTCATTGATTGTGCAATAGATTGAGAAGATTCTACATGAGGTCGAGCTCTTTTTCGTGCCTTTCTAAATGTCTACTCCACATTACAAGGACTAGGGCTTCTAGTGCCTTCTTTGAATTCAAGATTTGATGGAGGCAGTTGAGTACTAAAAATAGGAATGGGGTCTTCAGGTTCTGTAGTTTTCTTCTCTTGCGTTTCTTGTACATCTTTAGGAATTTGACTATTCACTCCAGTAGTCATATTGCCATCAAATACTATATATAAGTCATCATAGATAGGACATGACTTTCCTGCACATGATTTACATTCTAGATGTTGCTACAAATAAAACATTTAAAAAAGTCCACTATTAGTAATAAGCTTTAGTGAAAATGTATTCTACGTAAGAAAATAAAATACTTATGTACCTAAACAAATTCATCCCATATTTCCTTCGGTATATCAGTATGACCACGAATATAATCCCACCCCCATCCACTTTGCTTTGCAATCTTTGTATAATTTTTATAGATGGTCCTCCAAGTTTTCATTCTACTTTCCACATTTTTCTTCTCAACATTGGCATTTGTTTGAGCATTATATTCAGCAATCATCTTTACCCATGTCTCTACTCTAAGCTTACCATCTTGTTGTTTTGCATTTCCTTCTTTGATTTCTGCTGCTAATATACCTAAAAAAATTCCATCTTGTTTTGTGCTCCAGTTCATGTATTTCCTTCTCTCGGAGGTCATATTTCTTGTACTATGTTAAATTTTAGTGATGATGTAAAGTTAATTGTGTAATAAAAGAAGATAATTACGTTACTTATGTAACAATTACGTGCAAACTACATTCTTATAATGAAATTTCTCAAATGATTAGAACAAATTTTGTGGAGGATTAGATCAAATTTTGTGGAGAGATGTCCTCCTCAAAGATGATTTTCTTGTGGTTTTCAATTGCTCGGATAAATAATTAAGTTAACCTATGATTATATGCACCAAGTTCTAGTCATCCAAATGAACATGAAGACTTTCAAATCGTTGTTATAAAATGCACAACTAGACCGAGAGATCATAATCAATAAATGGCTCAGTGGCACAATCAAAAAAATAAATCTCTTAACAGTGAGAGTGAGTGAGTGAGAGAGCATGCGTGGTACGAATGAAACACCGCATTCAGATCTACTAAAACACTCTAATAGTAAATCTGATAAAACACTAAATGCAGATCTGATAATAGTAAATCTAATAGTACTAAATTTGAGCTAAGTATATATTGAGCTAAGTGTATAGTACTAAATTGAGCTAAGTGTATACTAATCAGTGTATATTGAGCTAAATGTATACTAATCAGTGTACGATATTAAGTGTATACTAATCAGTGTAGCTCAGTGTATACTAATCAGATCTACTAAGCTAAGTAGAGATTCACTGAGCTCAGTGTATACGTGTAGATCTACTGATTGGTATATAGCTAATCTAATCTACGATCAGTGTATACTAATCTATTAGTATGATTTACATAAATCTAATAGTAGATGCTTTACCTGACGAAGTACGAAACGATCGTCGTATGGAGAAAAAGAGAGACATAGAGGGGGAAATCACCTCCTGGACACCAAAGTTTTTGTCAAAGAAAAGAAAATTATCCATCGGACCTGTCGTCTGCGGTCATTGGGTCACGATGTGTCCAGTTGTCCCTATGAGCGTCGATGTCGCGAGTGTCGACGTGAAGGTTGGAAACAGAGGTGCCCAAGCGTCGACGTCAAGGTCGAAGATGAGCATTCGTGTCGCGAGCATCACAATCGTGAGCATCAAGGTCACTTGCGTTGAGGTCACGAGCATCGAGGTCACGAGCGTCGATGTTGACGATCGGTGTTCTCCTCGATTTCGCCTATTGCACGGAAGAAGGTGATCGAGAGTTTACAGGAAGTGATTTCCCAACCTTATCAAGGGGAGATTGAGAAATCATCTCCCAACGAGTTATTTATATATATGAAATGTTGGGAATTACTTTCTTAATATTTTCAAAATACACAAACACATAAATCTTGGGAAACTGTTTCCCAAGATTAACTTTCCTGACCTTTCCAAGAATCTCAAACCCTCCCTTTGACTCCTTTCTCGTCTTCTCCTACTATTCCTAAGTCTCATTCTCTTCTTTGAAGCACTTGCACCCTTCGACGTCTTCCTCTCCTTGTTGTTGTTGTCTTCATAGCCTTGAAACTGATTGACACGAGACCAATGGTTTTTCCTTTTCCCAAAAGTTTAACTTTTACATGATGATGGAACTTGTATCTCACTTAAGATTGGTAGTCTTAAATCATAGAGTTTCAAGTATGATAAATTGAATTTCAATAGACATAAGATATGATCAATATATCATTTCTGTATCAGATTCACACTTTGGACAATGCTGTTACATCATTATATCATTTCTGGTAATTATCACACTTAGGTCAGACAAGCATTTGGAGACTAACGCTGGCAACGAACACAAACGTAGACTTTGTGGGCATGAGAATTTCCTCCGTCCGCTTCTTTTGTTTAAAAGAAATCTCCTCACCATCAGATTACACAACCAACGTATTCAGATAACGACGAGAAATCTTCTCACCACTCTGGTACACAATCAATGTATTCATGTAATGAAAAATCTTCTGACCACCAGAATAATCAATGGATGGTGGGAAAAAACTTTGTTTGAGTCGGAGAAATTTTTTCGCCACCTTATTAGTATGGGTGGTGAGAAATCTTCTTATCACATGAGTAATCTTAGGTTCGAAACAAATCTGTAATAAATGCAAATGTCAAGGGTATTTTGGTAAAATCTCCTTTTTTAATTTTTTTGATTATGGATTTGGTTTTCTCTCTTCCATCGATCCCTCTTTTCCTTATTGTCTCTCTCTTCAAATCAATGATCGACAGCCACATATCCGTCGAATCGACGAACTTGAGGAGAGTTGGCGTGACGAAATCAACAGGTTTCGGATAAGAAGAGAGGTTGTGGTAGTCGGAAAAATTTTTGGTGGATGCAGTGGCCATTATTGTTGCAGTGGCTGTGCAACTCCATGCGTGAGCACCCGACAGTGATTTCCAATGACACGTGTGCACGAAAAGTTGAAGGTCGATTTCTGCAAGAGAGGAGGAAGAGAATCCAGTGGTTGCGATCGATCGAGGAGGTCGACGAGCTTTGTTGGTTCGGTTTGTCAGTTAACTCGTGAAGGAAAAGAAGAGAAAAAGAATGAAAAGGAAAAAAGAGAGGGGGGGGGGGGGGGGGGGGGGGGGGGGTTGTTGGGGAAGGTCTCTTATGTTGTTAACTTCTATTTTGCAAGAACCAAAGATTCGATTCAACAGTCAGAAAGAAAGTCGTAGGAGGGAAGATTTAGGTGAGTTGAGGTTAAAATCATAAAAATTATGGTAAGTATATCATTAATCATCTTAATACATGTAATATTAGTATAATTTCCCTATTGTAATCATTATTACTTGAGAGATGATTAAATTACTTGAAATTGGTAAAATTAGTAAGATTAGAAATTATGACTTTTAACACATGTTAGTTTTGACGTGATCTTTTGATTCATATGTCATTTCATTAATTAGTGTCATGATATGTTTATTGTCATGTGTTATTAAATTTGACTACATGTTGATCTAGTCACAAGGAGTTGTACTGTGGTATTGTGTACGCAATGAGACATGCTACTCAACCTTGTCTCAAGGTTTAGGTAGTCAATAGATGATGTTTAGAGTGAAAAAGTGTATAATTCTTAAATCTTAAATTAACAATTAAGGATATACTATATGGCTAATCAGATAGGAATTAGACTATTATGTTACATTTACAAAAATCTAATGTTTAATTGAAGAATATGCATAATTAAAAAGAATTAACGTTAACTAAGTATTATTTTGGAATTATTGTAAAATATCTCCTAAAAATATTATTAAATGTTATTTACACTTATGTAGTACATGTATTATTTACATAAATCATTTTATTACATGTTTATTCTACTGAATTGTTGGATTAAACTAATCTATTGAGTTAACAATTAACCTAACGAAATTAGTTTGTTGAGTTATGTTAACTCTACAGATTAGTTATTTTATTTAATATGTGATTATGAATAATTACAAGAATTATATCAGAAACTCACATTACATGATTCATGCTTATAATCTCTATTATGGAATGAAGAAGAGATTACAACCATTGATACACAGGAAAGAAGAATTCAACTATTAATTTTTGGCATCAACAATTGATATTGAAAAAAAGTATAAAAGGATTGAAAGAAATCGAAAGAAGGGGAGGAAGAAGTGCTCACTATAGAAAGCATTAGATGTTTCTTAAGATATCTTTTTTCTATCGTCATCCACCATTCATCAGAAGTTGTGGAGATATTTCCAAAGTTAAGTTAATTTCAATCAAATCATGGTGATTGTGGAGATATCCTTCTTTCACAATTATTTCTTCATAAACATTTACACCCTTTTGGAATATAGGCTCAAAAGTTGTAAAAGCGGGTATAAGCTCTAGAGATGATTTTTCAATAATTGGTTAAGACGATAATGGTTCAAAACATGTTGGTTTAGATGATGGTAATTCTTTAACATTTTCTTTATCTTCCAATATTTTCAATTCTTCTTTATAAATTTTCTCAAAAGGTTGATCAAGATATCTAGGTTCAAATTCATATTCTTCATCATTAGCTAAGCCTTCTTCTAATAAAATTTGTTGAAAGGTATTCATTACTAGATCTTCATCTTTTAATGCTTCTTCATTTGATTTTTCATATTTGTAAACATTCTAAATTTATGAACTATCATAATGATCCCTTGAATTATAATTATCATTCCAATTACAATCATCTTGACGATTTGTGTTAATTACTTTGGAATTCTATTGAAAAGAATAAACATTAGGTTGCATAGAAAAATTATTTCTCTTAACAAAATCAAAACAATTAACATCTTCTTGATAATTATTTGGAAAATAATTATAGCAACAAGAATTATATACATCCATTATAATTTTAACAAAAACATAGATAGGGAAATATTAAAAGAAAAAGTACAGTAAATGACTAAATAGAAATAAAATTACTATGAAAGAAAATTAACAGAAATATTTAAGAAAAATTCACCCATTGTAAAAGAAATACAATCAAGTAATCCCTAGCAATGGCACCAAAAACTTGTTCATCCTCTCTTTAGTACACTACATTTAATTACTAAATAGTTAATGTTTCGTTATACTACAAGTACACATATTCAATTACAATTAAGATGCAAATACAGATTTGTCCTCAAGGATAAGATTTATTAGTTTTACTTAGGATGCTTAACAATTATTTAGAAACTTAACAATGTCATGTTTGCTCTTTCTAACTAATTGACTCTTATAACTACTTTTAGGACTCTTAATTTCTTTTAGTAAATTCTACGTAACATGTAAATTTTACTTAAACTATTTTTAACTATGTTTAACTATTGGGAATCTAAAATAAAATATTCCTACTTAATATAGATTATACTAAAATTTTATACTTATTGGTCTATCATTGGTAAATGTCTTTACCAATGATATGATCGTTGGTAAACGTCTTTACCAACAATACGATTGTAGGGTTAGTATGAACACAAAACCTCAAAGTGTGAACCCAATGAAATTAGTGTAACTATTTCTCAAATTTTGTTGATTAATAAAACAGGTTAACCAACGGACTTACTTCGTTGGTAAACTTTATAACTTTCTTAAGATAGGTTTCATTAATTGACTTTAATATTTTGATTGTTTTTTTTCTTTTCATTCACAATACAACACTAAACATAGAATTCCATGCATATTCAAGTTGATATAAACACGAACACAACATTGGAAACATAAATGTCATCACAATTTACTTTGATTTCATAGACAAATAAGGGTTTAACATAATGTGATAAAAATAATCAAAAAATAAAGAAATAACAAAAGGAGAGAACACTTAATTTGGCATTGCAACCTTCACCCTTCGAAACTTGCTTAGGTCAAGACCTTGTCTTTGTCTTTACTTCTAGACTACTAGGTTGTAAAGCTGGCAATCCTTCTTTCACAACTTACACTAAATGTCTATGTATCACTCACATAAATCCAATGGTATGAAGTTACAAAGGGAAGCAACCAATGGCAAGAGACTTTCCTTCAAGAATACGCTTAAGTTAGAGAAGTCTATAGTGACCACATCAAGGTAGAGAATGAAGAAGAAGATGTTGTCAATCTCCTCTTGGGAAGAACTAAATGGGTGGATTATGGAAGTTCTAGAACAATGTTTGACGAAGAGGGAGAGAGTGCCAATGTAGTTTCCATGTGCCCTTATATGGTGGTATCGGAACGAGACCACATTCTTATGAGTGGAGATAGTGCATTGCGTTGAGTAGTTACTGTGAATATAGCTTGCTAACTTCAATCCTTCTAGCAAATAAAAATTCTCCACGTAAATGCTATTCTTTTTCACATTAACCATGTTCTTCATTTCTTGGAATATAAGTTTATCTACTTCCTACAACTACTTTGATACATATAAATTTTCCATCGTATCCATTGATGAAAAAGAGATATGAATCTTTTAGTGTTTTGTAAATAATCAAAATTTCAATACATTCTTGACAATGGCACAAAATAACTATGATTGCAGAAATACCTAAAATGTGTCATCGTTGGTAAATTAGTTAACCAATGATTCCATCATTGGTAAACTTCTTAGCCAATGATAAACCTTTTTAATAAAAATCTGTGAAATACCAAAAATAAAATCATTAGTAAATTTGGTTACCAATGAAGTTAGTTCGTTAGTTCTTGAGTTAACTAATAGATTTGCTTACTCATATGAGATAAATTATGCATGAAACATATAATTCATAATTACATAGGTAATAAATGCAATTAACTTAAAAATCATCTTAAATAAACATATAATTGCATTCTATAGAAATACTTCTTCGTAACGTGTTTTACACCTGTATATAAATCATAATATAACATATATAAAACATTAACATGTGCAATTCACATGACAGATTCATTAGTTCGTTGGTTATTGAAATAACCAACGAACTTGTCATATCATAAAATAACCACACTTTTACATAACTTGCAATCTTTGTTAATTAACGCGATAGATATTCAATCCAAATAACTAGTTTCTATATTGTTTCACTAAATAATTCTTAATAACCTTAATAATAGAATTTATGCACCAATTAATTACATATAAAACATGCATCAGCTTGAAATTATACTTACTTATCATTCCAAATTAATCTATATTAATGGTAACTTGAATTCAACAATATGCATGACTTAACCTATAGAAGTTGCATAAATTCAAGTCTAAACAATTTCTCTATGGTTTCTTCTACCCTTTCTCTTTTTCTCTCAAAATATTTCTCTAGGGCATATTGATCAATGAGAATTCTACACCTTATATAATCAATTTCCATTGCAACAATATCTTCCACGTTCATACATGATCAACATCCACTCTTCACGTCTTCTATTTCAAATTTTGAAATACACATGTTCTGTTCTACAATTTCCTCTCAAATTTTCTTGAATCATCAATCTTGGATCCTGTTTGGTTGTGAAAGGTTAGATCAGACAACTAGTCCCTGACAACGGCACTAGAAAACTTGTTTTTGTTAACTTCTATTTTTAACTTGGTTAATTTGTCTTTATGCTTATATCAATAATTTCTTTTTAGAAGTAAACAAACAACCTTTCACACAAATTAGATATTAATTCCAATTTGTATTTTAACTGCAAGTGCATAGTGTATATTGTATTTGTATGCAAATACAAGTCGATCCCATAGAGAATTGAGTAAGAATTGTGTAATGTTCCATTTTTTTTTTATATTATAAAACTTAATGTGTTTGGTAATCACTTCGTTGAGTTACAGTTAACACAACGGACTAGTTCGTGGAGTTATGGCTAACTCAACGGACTAATCTCGTAGACTTAAGTTAACTCTACGAGCCTATCTTTTCAGTTTAATACTACTATTTACAAAGGAATTCGGCCAACCATTGGGCAGTTCTATAGATTGTAAATAACATCAATTAAGCTCTTTAATGCTAGTGAATATTAGATTTATCATTAAGCAACACTAACATTCAAATATTTCAAATAGTAACCATTAAAATCTTTAAGTATCTAGAACAAATCGATTTCAATAAACTGTAATATTATTTTCTATTTTTTGAATCAAACAAACATAAAACATTCACAATACTAACAATGATAACATTAATCACAATACAAAACAAACAATACATCACTTACATACAAACTGTAAACACAAATAAGTAGTTGTTTTTGGTGTTTTTGTTTTTAATGTGTTCCTAAAGATGAATGAAAGGTGAACTGTAAAAAAAATCTCTATCGACAGTAAAAACTTCTATCACTACATGCGACGTGATTACACCACTGAAACTTAATCACTTACAATTCCGCCTCCTCTCCCTATAGAATCATGAGTCCAGAATTGCAAGATGATCTCCTCCTCAGTATACCGACATCAACCCGAAACCAAGGCTAGAAGCTTTATGATTTCATGAGATATGAACCGGTGCTTGGTGAAAATGGCTTCCCTTCCCGCAACACGATCACTCCCCACAATGGTTGTCAAGCACTGTGTTTGGCTCGGAATCGACCCGACATCAGGCAAGTATCCTCACAAACCTCTATTTAGAATGAAAAAGTGCATATTATTAATAGTTAAATGATGGTTAATTGCATAATATTTAGCTTATCATATGAGAATTAAGTCATTATATTATAATTGCATTGTTATAAGCTTTAATTAAAGAATTTGCTTAAATTGGGGGAATTAATGTTAATTTAGTACATTTCTGAACTGTCGGTAAGTTGCAGGCTGTGAAATTTTTACGTATCCGAATTTTCTGATATTTCGGACAGTTACATTTAACATACCGAACATATTTCGGACAGTTATGTTTAACATACCGAACATGTATCGGATAGTTATGTTTTAAACTACCGAATAGTTATGTTTTAAATGAATAGTTTATTATTTCCTAAAGTACACGTGTCGAAACTATAATGCATGACTTAAGTGAACTTTCGGTGAGTTATCTATAACTATCCGAAATTGTAGCTGAGCATCGGATAGCTATATGTGTAACTCTCTGAAATCTCCTTTTATTTATAAAATAGTTGTGGACACGTGTCATGTTCTGGGAAAGTGAATTAAGTGGATTTTCGGTGAGTTATTTATAACTATCCGAAATGCATCTGAGCATCGGATAGTTAGACCTGTAACTCTCCGAAATGTTTCTTTTATTATTAAACTGTTGCTGACACGTGTCGAGATTTGGTAGATTTACTTAAGTTATATATCGGTGAGTTATTTGTAACTATCCGAAATGCATCTAGGCATCGAATAGTTAAATTTATAAGTATCTGAAATGCATCTGGGCATCAGATAGTTAAGTTGTAAGTATTTGAAATGCACCTGAGCATCGGATAGTTAAAGTTATGCACATGTTTTATAGTTAAATCAACGAGGAAAGTCTGTTGAGTTATCTGTAACTCCACAGACTGTTTATTTTCTAATATGTCACTGTAGCGATTGCAGAAACAGGACAGTTGGAAGAAAAACCACGATTGCACGTATCGCATAGGGAGAAGAAAGCATCGTCATTGATATGAATGAAGGAAATTCAACCAACCATTCAAGCAGAAGTAGTTACCACTGAAGAAATATAAAAGAAAAGAAGAAAAAGAAGTAAGGGTGTGTGATCGATGGGTATGACCAGTGTGTAGAAAGGAGGAGCACCGAGCTTTCTGCAGGTAGTGTCGACAATTCTCTGAAGTACCACACCAACCATCCTTACCACCATAATCACCAACCATCGGAGATCTGTGAGGATACTTTCCTGATGTCGGGTTGATTCCGAGCCAAACACAGTGCTTGACAACCACTGTGAGGAGTGATCGCGTCGTGGGAAGGGAAGCCATTTTCACCAAGTGCTGACTCATATCTCAGGAGATCGTAAAGCTTCTAACCTTGGCTTCGGGTTGATGCATGTATGCTAAAGAGGAGATCATCTTGCAATTCTGGACTTGCGATTCTATAGGGAGAGGAGACAGAATTGTAAGTGGTTTAATTTTCAATGGTGTAACCGCGTCATATGTTGTGATGGAAGTATTTACTGTCAATTGAGATTACTTTATATTTCACCTTTCACCCATTTCCATGTTCATATTAAAACAAAAATACCAAAAACAACTTATATGTGATTCTATTTTGTATTTGAGTGTTGTATTGTTTGTGTTGTATCGTGATTAATATTATCCCTGTGAGTGTTATGATTGATTTATGTTTGTTTTAGTTTTACAGTTTACTGAAATTGGTTCGTTCAAAAGACTTAAAGATTTTAATGGTTACTGTTTGAATTATCTGAATGTTAGTATTGCTTAATGATAAATCCAGTGTTTACTAACATTAAATAGCTTAATTGATGTTATTTACAATTTGTGGAACTGCCAAATTGTTGGACGAATTCCTCTGTAAATAGCAGTATTAAAAAGAAAAGACAAGCTCGTGGAGTTAACTTAAGTCCATGAGGTTAGTCCATTGAGTTAGCCATAACTCAACAAACTTTGTCCGTTGAGTTAATTGTAACTCAACAAAGGGCTTATTGAAGATATAAATTTGACTGTTAATAAACAGAACAGTTCTCAATTCTTAAGCAATTCCCTATGGGATCGACCTGTACTTGCACACTAATACAATATACATTGTGCACTTGCAGTTAAAATATAAATTGGAATTAATATCAAATTTGTATTAAAGGTTGTTTGTTTACTTTTATATAAAAAAATAGAATAGGAATAAAGATAAATTAACTACGTAAAAATAGAAGTTAACAAATCTAAGTTTTTCTAGTGCGTTGTTGGAAATCCAATCAGATTTTCTGGTGTCGTGCTGGGTAATCAAACAACCTCCGATTGTTGGTGATGGTGGTGTTGGTGTTGGTATTGGTGTTGGTGTGGAGCTTCAGGGAACTTCTGATGTTGCCTACAGTTAGCGCGGTTCTCCAACACACTTTTCACACATTTTTTTCTACGTCTTTTATATTTCTTACAATAGTAATTGCTCTCGCTTAATTGATCGGTTAGATTTCCTTCATTCATATCAACGATGGTGATTTCTTCTTCATTCCACGAGTAAATTCCTACGTGATATGTGTAATCATGGTCTTCCTTCAAATGTCATGTTTCTGTAACTGCTATAGTGGCATATTAGAAAATATATGGTCCGTGGAGTTATAGATAACTTAACGGACTTACTTCATTGATTTAATTATAAAACACGTGCAATAAAGAAATAAGCTTCTAACATAACGCGTTACCTTAATGTGTATTCATGTAACTCAACGCGTACGGTTATGCTAACTTAACGAGTTAAACATGTGCATCTCATGTGATATACTAAAGCATTTAAATTCAACACGTGCATCATTCTAACTTAACGAGTTCAGATATATAACTTACAGTTTGCACTCACTAACTCAACGAGTTGTTACTATGTACCTGCAATATAACTCTCCGAAATACTAGACAATTCAGATACTTAAGAATTAAAAACCAGCAACTTACCGACAGTTCAAAAATGTACTAAATTAACATTAATTCCCTGAAATTATGCAGATTCTTTCATTAAAGCATATAATAGTGCAATTATAACATAATGGCTTAATTCTCATATGATAAACTAAATATTATGTAATTAACCATCATTTAACCATTAATATTATGTACCTTTTCATTCTAAACACTTCCCCTATACTTAAATTTTGCTAGTCCCTTAGCAAACTAAGCTCTAATTAGTTGGTTATTCTAAAGTGCTAGAATTAATTCTTCACCTAGTTCTTCTTCAAAGTAATAAATTAGATTACTATATAGATTTTCTGTATGTTTCAGTAATCTGTTTTAACTTTGTTTTCTCCTCTTCAACCTGCAAATGTACTTAGAATATATGTAAATTACATACAAAATATAGAAGCATCACATAGGTGTTAATTATATTATCACTTGTTTTTCTTTTCAACATCTGTCATCTAGAATTTCCCAATATGATTTCCAAAATAAATTTCAAGTACATATGAATCAAAACACAATCCAATTCAATATGATTAAGACAAATAGAATAAAGAATTGTATCTCAAATAAAAACTTCAAAAGTCTATTCTAGATTCATACTTTAGCAATTTTAGATAACAGAACATATACTCGATTCAAAAGATATCTGTATTTCACAAAACACTTGTATCTTTTCAAAACAGTATATTCATATTTGTACTTTAAAAGTTAATTTGACAAGCTTGAATCATACAAGAGCTTTCTAGTGTACCCATGTATCAAGCTTTCAGTCAACAATCCCATATCTGATCAGGATCTTAGGTTGCCAGATTTAAAGAGTCATTTTTCAAGTCAACAATCCTTACATACCTATCTACTCAAGTACAAAAGACTCGTGATCAAACAAGTCAATAAACTCTTAAAGTTTTTTTTTCTCCAGAAATAAGTATGTATTTCATTAATACAGATGCAATAAAACACAAACCTCATATAGTCCTACTTCTATTATTTACTGAAAATATGAATCCATGTCAATAAGCTCATACTTTTCTGTAGTTTAATAAGCTCTACACATAAATCATTCTACAAGTTTAATCAATCAAATTAAATGTACCCTTGATCATATGTATTTCATTTAATCCAAAAATCAACATTTCAGCTCTTTCAGGATTTCAGATAATTACTGAGTTTCAGTTAAGCATTCTGATTTCATTTTAAAATCGTGAAATTGTTAAACTCATAAAATTTAGCAACAACATAAGATACTATATCTAGATTTGTATGAATAATAAAATTTGTAGCATCTTATATAAGATTATAAATATAATGTTCAAGTAGTCACAGTTCTTAAAAATTTTATAGTTTCAAATATCGGATAGTTACAACAAATTCTTGTTCAAAAAATTTTCAATTTTCGCAAATAGAACTTTTGCAGTACCATTATAATCCTTTAATTAACAAAATTACATGGTTGTTACTTTAATTACCTCCCCCCCATACCTACATTTTGCATTGTCCTCAATGTAAAAGATTTTACAATAAATATAGTAATTATAGCAGACATGAATATTATTTCATTGACTTAGCATCTAACTCAACGAACTTAGTTGAAATGTAAATTCAGGATAAGTAATCAATTACATACCCCGTCCTTTTGTATCTCCTTCAATATCTTCTAATTTTTGATTCTGAAAAACTTTTCATTCACACATAAAAGCAAAGTATATAACAACATAACAATTTAACTTGTTAAATAAGTGTCTTGTGTGGAACCCAAGCTCCTAAGCCTTTGGTGGCTCACAAGCAAGCCAGTTGGTTTCCCAGAACAAATACCAACAAACTAGATTGATATTTTGTTTTTTTTTTTATTAAACTAAAATTAAGAAATTACAGAATACACACAACATTAAAAGCACAGAATCATAGTTTAAAAACATGATTGAAAAGTAGTAGCATGTAGGATCATATGGCTACACAAGAGGGGGGTGAATTGTGTATTTTTAATATTTTCTAAAATATAATTGAAACTTTAAAACTCAAAAAATAAGTCAAGACATTGTTTTCATAAAATCATTTTTATTCAAGGTTTCAATTACAATATACAATTCAATTCTCCTCAGAAATTGTAGATGCAATTATATTTTGATACCATGTTTCATCTGTACAATTTCATAACTATAAACAGAGAAAACTAATTTACGAAATTTAAAATATTTCTCCCTATTTGAGATCTTTCTTCTTCTTCTTCTTCTTTCTTCTTCAACAATTCTTCAGTGACGAATATCTTGTCTTTTTATGCTTCACCGAATTTGCTTTCTTCTAATACTTCAAATCTTCAATGACGAAAATCTTACCTTTTATGCTTCACTGAATTTTCTTCCACTTGAGAGATTTTGCCCGAAGAGGTGTTTTTGATCCCTAAAAAAGATTTTTCTTTTGGTGTGTAGGGATGGTTTGATCCTTGAAAAGATTTTTCATTTTGTGTGCAAGGATGGTTTGATCAACGAGAACTCTATGCCTTTTATACTATATCTTCATTTCATGCATATCCTTCACGTTTAATCACTACCAGTTTTCCACTTCTCCACGTCTTTTTTTTTTCCTTCATCGAAACACACGTTCTAACCCACGTTTATATTTCGAATTTCCTTTAATCATCAATCTTGGATCTCTAAAAAATTTCCTGCAAAATAAACTTTCTCGTCCAAAAATTTTTCATTAGTGTAATAAGAAGTCGTTACTTTAATGTTAACTAAACGAGTAACACAAGTATATATATATAACTTAATGTTTCTAACTTAATGAGTTCCTTATATGCCATTTCACGTGACAAGTACTGTAGCTAACTCAACAAACTAAGTCTGTGGTGTTATGCTAACTCAACGAACCAGATTAACCTTTCCTTTAGAAGGTTAAACGATAACTCACCGAAAACAGTTTAAGTTTCGGATAGTTATAGATGTAAGTCACCGAAAACTCTTTATATTATAAAACTAGTGAGACACGTGTCAAGACCTGAAAACATGACTTAAGTTACCTTTCGGATAGTTACGACTGTAAGTCTTCGAAAAACTTTAACTCACTGATTCAGTAATATACAAATGTTTTTATAATAAGAATTTTACCACGTGTAAAAATAACAACTTAAGTTTATAAGGCTAACCTAATGCGTTGCCTTAGTGTTCAATATAGCAACTCAACGCGTTTAGTTATGTTAACTTAACGAGTTAAACATGTGCACCTCACGTGATACAATACAACATTCGTAACTTATAATTTCACCACGTGTATAACACTAACTTAACGAGTTCGTCTCTTCTTTTACTCACTAACTTAACGAGTTATCACGTGACCTATTTTAACCTTTAAGCCTCTAACTTAATGAGTTCTCACGTGACCTCAATACAAACAAAACTCTAACTTAACGAGTTGTCTAAATGTGCACTGTTCATGATACAGAAGATATAACTTTAAAACATATCATGCTTTTCAATAAAAACACACGTTAACTTAACGTTTAGCTAAATGAGAAATTAATGCAACAAAACGACTAGTTATTAACTTCAGATCCAATACAGACAAGTATTTATATCAATAAGCTTTTTTTGTATTAATTGATGATTTTAATTTCTTTTCACAAGCAATAGTAATTGAGCAAATATGATTATTTTCATTCAGTACACATCATCAAAACAAAAATACTCAACAATCTTCCCCTTTTTGATGATGACAAAACCATATTAAATCAATTATTAAATATGTTTAACTCAACAAAGCACCTTCGTTGGGTTAACTTTTAATTCAACAAACAAGTTTGTTGACTTAAGTTCACTTAAGCTTATTTCTATTGTTTGTGTAAATTTTACCTCTCAGAACTAAAACTCTCAGATGTCAATAATTATATAAGTATCAGTTTTCTAATTATCATTTGTCAGATTACAATAACCATTAAATAGCATCTCCTTTTATAATATATATATGCAATTAAGATCATAATCATCTTTTTATAATATTTCTCCCCCTTTTTGTCATTAATCAAAAAGATAATTACAGAGAATATATATATATAAGAGAATTACAACAACGATTTCTGTAAACAAGAATAATAATTGAACACATTTACAGAAAAATATATTGTTCAAAAAATCAAACAAGTAATACAAACATTACATTTTGTATTCAGAAACAAACAAAAAATAGTTATCGACCCCTCCTTAGTATATCACTTATAGCATTACATATTTTATCTCCTAGATGCCTAATATCATTTCTGATGTCGTTAAGCACTGCATCTAAGTCAAGAGGTAACTGGGTTTGCTGTTCTGCTTGAACTGAATAACTTTATTGTTGTTGTTGTATATGGTCTATATCAGGTTGTTGTTGTTGTTGTCATTGAGGTTTATGCATGGCCTGGAATTTTTGCAAATCTTTGACACTAAATGCTCTCATGCCTTTAGTTTCAGAGGGCCAGTTGGATAAAGTCAATTGGCTTGCAAGGATTCTACATACAGCATCACCATAAAATAACTTTGAACTCATATGTTGTAGTTGAGACATAAAAACATCAAACCAATTTATTTGAATTCTATTCAGCAAGCCATAAGTTGCATATAAACAGCTTCTACTGACTTCCAAATTGTGTCCAACTCTCTGAAATAAATTTGCATGCAATATATTTGCAATAAACCTTGCCTTTGCATTCAGATTTTCCATTAATCTCATTTTAGAATATAAATCTGGAATTTTTGATAAAGACTGAATGTTCCATTCCAGTTGTCTTATCATGTCAAATCTGTTGGTAACAACAACACCTTCATTCTTTAATCCTAAAACTTCAAAAATTAACTCAAGAGACAATATAAACTCTTATTCATTTATTTGAGTTTTCAAAAAATTTCCATTCTTGTCTAGATTGCTATAAAAAGCTGCAATAAGCTCTGTGTATTGCTTCCATTTCATTCCTACTAGCAAGAATTTAATGAGGCCTTGAAACTCAAACAGATCTCTTATTTCCATCAAATTTCTGAATTTTATTGGACGAGCTTGCAGAATCTGACATGTAATTAAATTATTGTATTTCTGTAATGCTTCTTCAGATCTAAAATGAATTGCATTACCTTGAATGTTTAATATTGTACACAAAGAAGGTGATACCTGAAGCCGTGATTCAGAGTTTAATTCATCTTCAAGAACCTCTTCTTCAAAATGAATGTCATGTTGTTCCTCTTCCAAAATATTATCTTGAAGCTGCTCAGGTAAGTTTGATTCTTCAGCTTCAACAGTGTTAGGAACATTGTCAATATGCTCAACATTCATCTATTCAGTCTCTATAGAATGTTCAGAGTTCAATTTTTCCACAAATTCTACAACCGGTGTATCTGTCTGTAATTGTTCATTTTGTTTAACAGATAATTCCATTGATTCATGTTGTGAATTCTTAGACTCTGCTTCTATAGATTCTGTAGAAGGCTGGTTAACTTTTAGCTCTTCTAGAGCCTTAACATTTTCAATATCTACTACTCTAGACAATTCAGCTTGTGAACTAGTTATTACTTCAATATTGTCAATTATATTTGCAATAACTTGTTCGCTGGCAGGTGCCTGATACTCTGATTTGTCAATATCTGCATCATCAGGACTTGTACTAATAGAAAAACTTGAGCTCATATTTGACTTGGATTTCTAGCAAGTTTTCTAGCAAGGGAAAATAAAGTCTCATTATCTTCATTAGTTTCAGTATGCTCAGAACTGATGAGTTTATCAGATGCACAATACGGTACAATGTCTAGATATACATTGTCCTTTGGAAATAAATTTTCATCTGATTTTTCTTTTTCAATAGACTTTGTTTCCTTAGACATAATTTTTCTGACTTTTCTTCTTCTATAACATTTTTGTTTCTCCTTTTCAAGTATTGCTGTTTTCTTTTCAAATTGCTCCATAAAAGTTTTCTGCTTTAATTCTTCTAAGGCACTTTCTATTGCGACGGCCTTTCGAAGACTGTCGACTTTTGTTTTGTCTACAACAATATCTGATTCTACTTGTTTTGAATATAAAGGAGTAGAGATAGCTGATTCATGCTCTTCCTCAAATGCATGTAGTCTTGTACCATTTATAGGAGTTTGAGGAGTTCTATTTGATGAACCTACACCTTTTTCCAAATATTTTGCATATTGTTCCAAAAATGCAATCTCAGCACACTTCATTCTGTATTCTCTATCAAATTTACTATGAATACCCATATATACAATATTTGCATCAGTATTTTGAAGTTCTTGTCTAACTTCATTTAGTATACCTTCAAGAAAGAAATATTCACTATAAATTTCTGCTAACCTTTTGTCCACTCGAAATATTTTCTTGAACAAGTACGAGGAACTTCATCATTCTCTATTTCTTTTCCTTTTGCATCTCTTCTGCTTTTGCCTTTTCCTCTGCCACGACCTTTGTAGAACTTGGAGACCATCGTCGTAGGTTGTAACAACAACAAGTGGGAAAGATTTTCTTGACAAAGTTTACAAATAACCTAAGTCCCCATGTAATGAGTGTTTAAATAGGGTTTTTAGGCGTATAACTCAACGTGAAGAGAAGTTAGGTTTAGAAATTAAATAAATATTGAATAAAGTTTATTCAATCAAAATACTCGAAATATTCAAGTACAACTCGTTGAGTTAACTAACCTAACGAGTAAAACGCTGTTTAGAGGTAGTTTTACATGTTTCCTTATCTAACATAACATCTAGTTAGTACACTTAAAACAATTTTCGGATGCTTCCAACTGAAACATTCCGAAAACCACACATATGCTAAACTTAACATTATCTTGAGAACATTGTAAACTTTTTGAACATTTTGTCTTTTGAATCTAAAATAGTTTATTTGACTTTTTTAGTTATTTCATCAAGATTTTAAGAGGACAGTAATTTAGATTAACTAAGATTTGTATTCTAAATTATATTAATCTGTTTTCGACAATGTTAATCCTCCCCCTACAAATATACTTCAAATATATTCAATCAAAATACAAAATATACTTGTAGTGACAATAGATGTTAAGTATAACTATACTTTTAAATTTTCTTTTCAGAGACTTCTATTATCCTGACATCATCAAAAATGATTTCCAGAATCAATTCCTACTGTATATGAATCAAAACACAACTTTGAACTCAATGAGATTAATTCAAGGAGAATAAAAGAATGTATCTCAAGTAAACGTTTTCAAAGGTACTGATGTTGATTCAATAAATCAACAGTCATATTGGTAGAAATTATATGCGATTCAAAGATATCTGTAATTAATGAAACAACTTTTCTTTCCAAAACAGTAAATATTGATAATTTTCATTAAAAGTTAATTTGAAAAGCTTGAATCATACAAGAGCTTTCTAATGTACCCGTGTAATGAACTTTCAGTCAAGAATCCCATATCTGATCAGGACCTTAGGTTGTCAGATTTAAAGAATCCTTTTTCAGGACAACAATCCTTACATACCTATTTGCTCAAGTACAAAAGGCTCGTGATCAAACTGGTCAATAAACTCTCAAAGATTTTCACTTTGTAAGCACTTTTCATTTTAAGCACAGTATATATGTATTCCATTAATACAGATGCAATAAAACACAAATCTCATACAATTTTTACTTCTATGATTGTACTGAGAATATGAATCAATTTCAATAAGCTTATACTTTTGATTAACAGTTTAAGATGAGTTACATATAACTTATTCTACAAGTTTAATCAATTAAGTCAAATTTATGCATGATCATATGCATTTTCCTTGATTCAAAGAAAACATTTAATCAAAATTTTAGAATGTCAGAAGTATTTAATGTTTTTCATTTACATTTCCACTTAAAATCGTAAAAACCATTAAAATTGATAAACTACTTAAAATCAATAAGATACTACTATTATTTTACAATAAATACATAGTATCTTAAGTAGCAGTTTAGATATTACTTTAGATATTTATAATAAGTATATAATATCTATGAGGTGAACAACATCATCAATAATATTTATCTTTTTATGTGGAGTTTAAGCATTTTACACATCACATAGCCTACAAATACCTAAATTTAATCTAATGTTGCAGAATGTATTTTCATTTAGAGGTTTTGTAAATATATTAGCTAATTGATTTTTACTAGACACAAATTCTAATTTAATTTTTCCTTTAATTACGTTATCTCTTAGAAAAAGATGTCTAACCTCTATATGCTTTGCTCTTAAATGTAATACAGGATTTTTGGAAAGATTTATTGCAGAACTACTGTCACAATAAATCTCAATTGTAATATAAGATAATCCAAAATCTTCTAAAGTTTGCCTTATCCACAGAATCTGAGTGCAACACAGTGCAGCAGCAACATATTCAGCTTCTGTATTAGAAAATGCTACACAATTTTGCTTTTTACTAAACCATGACATCAAATTATTTCCCAATAATTGACATGTGCCACTGGTACTCTTTCTATCAAATTTAGATCCTGCATAATCAACATCAGTATATCCTATAAGATCTATTGAACTATCCTTAGAATAATATAGTCTGAAATTTTTAGTTCCTTGTATATATCTAAATATTCTTTTAATTGCAATTAAGTGTGATTCTTTAGGATTAGATTGAAATCTAGCACAAACACACACAGCAAACATAATATCAGGTCTACTAGCAGTCAAATAAAGTAAAGAACCAATCATACTTCTGTATTTTCTTTGATCTATAGATTTTCCTATGTCATCAATATCTAACTTTAAAGTAGTACTCATAGGAGTTCCACGAATCCTTGTATCATTAAAATTAAATTTCTTAAGCATTTTATCTGTATATTTTTTCAGATTTAAAAATATACCTTTATCTATTTATGACACAGCAAATTAAATCCTAGGTTTTCTACATATAGTACATTCAAAATAACACAAGTAGGAGTTATTTGAACATTGCCCATACCTATGATTTTATCTTTGCTTTTGTTTCCAAATGTTACACTTCCTTTCATGGTATTTGTAAAATTTTGTAATAGACTTTTCTGTCAGGTTATGTGACTTGACGCTCCACTGTCCAAGATCCATTTTGATGTTGTTTCCTCCTACAACACAAATTAAGAAAAACTTTTTCTTGGTACCCAATGTTGTTGAGGACCAAGTTCATTAAACGTATATTTCTTCTTTTTGTTTAAAAATAGTTTAACATTATCATTTATATTCTTATTAGTTGTAAGTACTATTGATTTATCATTAGCATCATACTCACATATAACATTATTACTTTTACAATCATTCTTTTTATTTTCAGATGTAGTATAATCAAGACCAAACAGATTTTTATCAGATGTTAATTTATTTTGGTTATACTTATACATTTCAATAAGTTCATACCAAGATTTTCTACTTGTATTAAAATTTTTCGTACATACAAAATCTTTTTCCGCATAAGAATTTTTAGTTTTATCACATGCAGAATGAGTAATTGGTCTAATACCAGTGTATTGAATTACATGCTTAGGTTTCTGAATTTTCAGTTTACTATAATTGTCTGAAATTTTAGAAACATTAGAAATTGAATTTCTAGAACAAGAAACAAGATTTTTAGAAACATTTGTAGTCATGTTAGAAGTACAATTTGACAAATCACATTGATTTATATTATTACTGCATGATTCATCCCTTGAAATACCTACTTCTACTTATTTATTACCTTGTTTCATAATAAAAGGAATTTTACTCTTAGATTTACTTGAACTGCAACTAATAAATCCTTTATTGGCTTGAGATTCAGGATATTCAGGATAATCAAATCCTAAGCCAAATTTATAAGACACCGCAGGGGTACTAGTTTGTTTGTCTAACTTAGATTGACTTAAATTCCATTTCTCAATGGAAGAATTTAAATCTTGCCCTCTCAGTTTTAATTTATCTATCTCTAATTCAAGTTCATTTATATTGTTTCTCAACATTTCATTTTCAGATTCTATCTTTAATTTTTCAGCATTTATATTTTGTATTTGTTCATGCAAGATACATTCACTAAATCTAAATTTTTGCAAATCTCTAGCATGATTTTCATTATCACATTTAAACTTTTCTAAAGTAGTAGACACAAAACAAGTTTCTTCTTCCATAATGGATGAAGATTTTCTAATATTCTTATTTTCCTGTTTACATACTTTAAGTTTTTGTAATAATGCATGATAAGCACATAATAATTCATCAAAGTTGAAATCTGAATGACTTTCAGGATCAGATATTACCTCAGACTCATTTGCCATGAAGCACACATGAGCAACGTCTTCTAACTCTTGTTCTTCTTCTGAATGTGAAGATTTTGATTCTGATTCCTTAGATTCAGACTCTTCAGATGTGTCATCCCAAGTGACCTTCAAAGCCTTTTTCTTGTAAAACTTTTTCTGAGTTTTCTGAGCTGTCTTCTTCTGATTTGTCTTACTTTGCTTTTCATTTTTCCTCATAGGACAATCTGGAGAAAGATGTCTAGATTTCTTATAGTTATAACATACATACTTTCTAGATGAAGAATTCTTGTCATTCAGTGATTTTGACGTTGAGGGTTTATCATTTTTGTTCTTTTGTTGTTTCCTAGCTTTCCATGGTTTCTTGAATTTCCTAGTTAGCAAAATCAAATCCTCGTCAGAATCAGTAGATATATCAGAATCTAAATTAAGAAAAATTACCATTTCCAGTAGCCATCTTACCTTAGATTTTTCAACCTATTTGATTTTAAACATTCTAAAAGCTTTAAAACAACTTGAGTCTTAAATCAAGAAAGTTAGACGTATGCTCAGATATTAATTTCTGTTTAAAAACAAGGAAGGTAGAATTAGCAATGATATTAAATAAGTTGGTATAGATTTTATATCAAAGATTATTAACAAAGCTCTGATACCACTTGTAGGATCGTATGGCTACACAAGAGGGGGGTGAATTGTGTATTTTTAATATTTTTTGAAATATAATTGAAACTTTAAAACTCAAAAACAAGTCGAGACATTGTTTTCATAAAATCATTTTTATTCAAGGTTTCAATTACAATATACAATTCAATTCTCCTTAGAAATTGTAGATGCAATTATATTTCGATACCATGTTTCATCTATACAATTTCATAACTACAAACAGAGAAAACTAATTTGTGGAATTTAAAACATTTCTCCCTATTTGAGATCTTTCTTCTTCTTCTTCTTCTTTCTTCTTCAGCAATTCTTCAGTGACAGATATCTTGTCTTTTTATGGTTCACCGAATTTGCTTTTTTCTGATACTTCAAATCTTCAGTGACGAAAATCTTACCTTTTTATGTTTCACTGAATTTTCTTCCACTTGAGAGATTTTGCCCAAAGAGGTGCTTTTGATCCTTGAAAAAGATTTTTCTTTTGGTGTGTAGGGATGGTTTGATCCTTGAAAAGATTTTCATTTTGTGTGCAAGGATGGTTTGATCAACGAGAACTCTATGCCTTTTATACTGTATCTTCATTTCATGTATATCCTCCACGTTTAATCACTACCAGTTTTCCACTTCTCCATGTCTTTCTTTTTCCTTCATCGAAACACACACGTTCTAACCCATGTTTATATTTCAAATTTCCTTTAATCATTAGTCTTAGATCTCTGAAAAATTTCCTGCAAAATAAACTTTCTCGTCCAAAAATTTTTCATCAGTGTAATAAGAAGTTGTTACTTTAATGTTAACTAAACGAGTAACATAAATATATATATATAACTTAACGTTTCTAACTTAACGAGTTCCTCATGTGCCATTTCACGTGACAAGTACTGTAGCTAACTCAACGAACTAAGTTCATGGTGTTATGCTAACTCAACGAACCAGCTTAACCTTTCTTTCGGAAGGTTAAACGATAACTCACTGAAAACAGTTTAAGTTTCGGATAGTTATAGATGTAAGTCACCGAAAAACTCTTTATATTATAAAACTAGTGAGACACATGTCAAGACCTGAAAACATGACTTAAGTTACCTTTTGGATAGTTACGACTGTAAGTCTTTGAAAAACTTTAACTCACTGATTTAGTAATACACAAATGTTTTTATAATAACAATTTTACCACGTACAAAAATAACAACTTAAGTTTATAACGCTAATCTAACGTGTTGCCTTAGTATTCAATATAGCAACTCAACACGTTTAGTTATGTTAACTTAACGAGTTAAACATGTGCACCTCACGTGATACAATACAACATTCGTAACTTATAATTTCACCACGTGTATAACACTAACTTAATGAGTTCGTCTTTTCTTTTACTCACTAACTTAACGAGTTATTACGTGACCTATTTTAACCTTTAAGCCTCTAACTTAACGAATTCTCACGTGACCTCTATACAAACAAAACTCTAACTTAACGAGTTGTCTAAATGTGCACTGTTCATGATATAGAAGATATAACTTTAAAACATATCATGCTTTTCAATAAAACCACACGTTAACTTAACGTTTAGCTAAATGAGAAATTAATGCAACGAAACGACTAATTATTAACTTCAGATCCAATATAGACAAGTATTTATATCAATAAGCTTTTTCTATATTAATTGACGATTTTAATTTCTTTTCACAAGCAATAGTAATTGAGCAAATATGATTATTTTCATTCAGCACACATCATCAAAACAAAAATACTCAACATAGCAAATGGAATAAACGTGTCAATCCATGCAAACTTTTTAGACATAATTCTTCTTGCTATTAATTCTATTTTAATGCAATTTACTTTCCTTTTTAACTTGTAAACTTGCAGTATGTTATCAATACTGAATATAAGTGTATTACTATTAATAAAATGAAATGCAGAAAGGGATCCTCTTGTGTTTCAAGATAATGTAGTTGTTTCTATTTCTATATCTACTTCAATATATTCTTCTTCCCACTTCAATTCATTTAGGTCTTGCATAATCCATATTTGAAATTTCTTCAATTCATCCCACCATCTTATCAGACATAAAGTAGGATCATCATATTCATTATACCACATTCCCAATTGAATTTGATCGTATTCTGAAGTAGGTGGTTTAGCTATATCACTCGATATAGGTAATATTTCTATAAAATCATCATAACTGTCTATGCTTACTATGTATAAGTCAAATCTAAATGCAACTGATATATCTGTGACTAGATATATATATCCATTAAGTATGACATGCATGTTATCAATTAATGATTTCTGTCCTAGATATATCATAGTATTTTTAGTCCAAGATCTATTTAGAAAATTATACACACTTAAGCATAAATCTTCATCCCAATTTCCAGTTGGTCTCCAATAATATAATTTTTCAGGAATGGCTGAATTTTTATCAGAAAATATTAAAGCTGACTCTTCGTGTTTTTCCAGCACTACACTAGAAAAACTGGATTTGTTACTTCTATTTTTACTTAGTTAATTTATCTTTATGCCTATTCTTTCTTTTAGAAGTAAACAAACAACCTTTAATACAATTTAGATATTAATTCCAATTTGTACTTTAACTGCAAGTGCACAGTGTCTATTATATCAATGTGTAAGTACAGGTCGATCCCATAGGGAATTGCTGACGAATTTAAGAAATGTTTGATTGTGAACAATTCAAATTTATATTCAATAAGCACTCCGTTGAGTTACAGTTAACTCAACGGACTAAGTTCATTGAGTTATGGATAACTCAACGGACTATCCTCATGGACTTAAGTTAACTTGATGAGTCTATCTCTTCTTTATAATACTGCTAATTACAGAGAAATTCAGCCAACCATTGGGCGATTCCACAGATTGTAAATAACATCAATTAAGCTTTTTAATGCTAGTTAACATTGGATTTATCATTATGCAATACTAACATTCAAATGATTCAAACAGTAACCATTAAAATCTTTAAGTTGTTTTGTACGAACCAATTTCAGTAAACTGTAAAATTAAAACTAACATAAAACAATCATAAAATTGATACAGACAACATTAATCACGATACAACACCAACAATACAACACTCAAATACAACATACAAACAAAGATAAATTGTTTTTGGTATTTTTGTTTTGATGTGATGGGCGAAAGGTGAAATGTAAAGTAATTTCACTTGACAGTAAATACTTTCGACACTACTTGCAACGCGATTACACCACTGAAAATTGAACCACTTACAATTTTGTCTCCTCTCCCTATAGAATCACAAGTCCAGAATTGCAAGATGATCTCCTCTTTAGCATACAGGCATCAACCCGAAGCCAAAGCTAAAAGTTTTACGATCTCCTGAAATATGAGTCGGCGCTTGGTGAAAATGTCTTCCCTTCCCGCGACGCGATCACTCCTCACAGTAGTTGTCAAGCACTGTGTTTGGCTCGGAATCCACCCGACATCAGGCAAGTATCCTCACAAACCTCCGATGATTGGTGATTATGGTGGTGATACGATGGTTGGTGTGATACTTCGGAGAATCGCCGATACTGTCTATAGAAAGCTCAATGCTCCTCCTCTATATACACTAGTCGTCCATCGATCACACTCTTTTTTTTCTTCTTTTCTTTTATATTTCTTCAGTGGTAACTACTTCTGCTTGAATGGTCGGTTGGATTTCCTTCCTTTAGAACAACGGCGATGATTTCTTTCTCCTACGCGATTGAATTCCTGCGTGATACGTGCAAACGTGGTTTTTCCTTCCAACTGTTTGTTCCTACAACCGCTACAGTGGCATATTAGAAAATATATAGTCTGTGGAGTTACAGATAACTTAACGGACTTCCTTCGTTGATTTAACTATAAAACACGTGCAAAAATAACAACTTAAGTTTATAACGCTAACCTAACGTGTTGCCTTAGTGTATTTTCATGTAACTCAACGCGTGCAATTATACTAACTTAACGAGTTATAACGTAAGTAAATCTACCAGCTCTCAACACGTGTCAGCAGTAGTTTAAACATAAAATAACATTCCGGAGAGTTACAGGTATAACTATCCGATGCTCAGATGCATTTTCGGATACTTAGGAATTTCACAGCTTGCAATTTACCGACAATTCATAAATGTACTAAATTAACATTAATTCCCCAAAATTAAGCAGATTCTTCAATTAAAGCATATAACAGTACAATTATAACATAATGGCTTAATTCTCATATGATAAGCTAAATATTATGCAATTAACCATCATTTAACCGTTAATAATATGCACTTTTTCATTCTAAACACTTCCCCCATACCTAAATTTTGCTAGTCCTTTAGCAAACTAAGATTTAATTAATTGGTCTTTCAAAAAGTGCTAGAATTAATTCTCCCCCTTTCGTTTTTTTTTTTTTCTTCTGTTTAGCATAAACATATATTCTGTAAGTTTCAATAATCAACCTGCAAAGATATTTAGAATATATGTAAATTACATACAAAGTATATCATCTTCATATAGGTGTTAATTATATTATCGTTTGTTCTTCTTTTCATCATCTATAATCCTGAATTTTCCAATAAGTTTTTCCAGAAGAAATTTCAACAACATACAAATTAAAGTACAATCCAATTCAATCTGATTAAGACAAGTAGAATAAAGAATTGTATTTCCATTAAACAACTTCAAAAGTCAATTCCAAATTCATATTTCAGCAATTCTAGATAATAGAAAATATACTCGAATCATAAGATATTTGTATTTCACAAAACACTTGTATCCTTTCAAAATAGTATATGGTTTTTTTTTTTTTTGTACTTTAAAAGTTAATTTGACAAGCTTGAATCATGCAAGAGCTTTCTAATGTACCCATGTAACGAGCTTTCAGTCAACAATCCCAGATTTGATCAAGATCTTAGGTTGCCAGATTTTCAGAGTCCTTTTTTAGGTCAACAATCCTTACATACCTATCTGCTCAAGTACAAAAGGCTCGTGATCAAACAAGTCAATAAACTCTCAATTTTTTTTTTTTTTAAAAAAAATATATAAATGCACACACAAAACAAAGCATTAATCACATATTGTATATGCATGTATTTCATTAATACAAATGTAGTAAAACACTAATCTCATATAATTCTGCTTCTATCATTTACTAAAGATATGAATCCATAACAATATGTTCATACTTTATCTGTAGTTTAATAAGATCTACACATAAATCATTCTACAAGTTCAATCAGTCAAAGTAAATGTATCTTTCATCATATGTGTTTCATTTAATCTAGAATTCACATCTCAGCTCCTTCAGGACTTCAGATAATTCTCTGATTAAGCATTAAATATTCTGATTTCATTTTAAAATCGTGAAACTGTTAAACTCATGAAATTCAAAAAAATCATAAGATACTATATCTAGATTTACATAAATAATAAATTCTATAGTATCTTCTATAGCCTTCTAAATATAACATTCAAGCAGTTTATAAAAATTTTACAGTCTCAATTATCGAATAGTTACAGCAATTTCATAAAAATTTTCAATTTCCTCAAAACTTTGTAGTACCATTTTAATTCCTTTAATTAACAAACTTACATGACTGTTACTTTAATTACCTCCCCCCCATACCTACATTTTGCATTGTCCTCAATGTAAAAGATTTGACAATAAGTACAGTAATTGTAGCAGGCATGAATAAAGTTTTGTTTGATTTAAAATTCAGGATAAGTAATTGGTTACATACCTTGTTCCATTTGTATCTCTTTCTGCATATTTCGATTTTTGATTCTGAAAAACTTTTCATTCCTAGATAAACATAGAATATAAAACAAAATAACATTTAACAAGTATTAATAAATCAGTGTCTTGTGTGGAACCCAGGCTTCTATGCCTTCGGTGGCTCACAAGCAAGCCAGTTGGTTTCCTAGAACAGATACCAACAAACTGGATTGATATTTTGCTTTGTTTGTTTTTTTTTTTTTTTTTATAAAAATAAATACAGAATACACAACATTAAACACACAAAATCACAGCTTAAGAACATGATTGAAAAGTAGAAACAAATGGAATAAATGTATCAGTCCAAGCAAACTTTTTAGGCATAGTTCTTCTTGCTATTAATTCTGTTTTAATGCAGTTCTTGGTCCTTTTTAATTTGTAAACATGCAATATATTATAAATTTCAAATACGAGTGTATTACCATTAATGATATGTAATGCAGAAATGGATCCTTTCTGGTTCTAGGGTAATGTAGCAGTTTCTATTTCTACATCTATTTCAATATACTCCTCTTCCCACTTCCATTCATTCATGTCTTCCATAATCCATATTTGAAATTTCATCAGTTCATCTCACCATCTTATTAGACATAAAGTAGGATCATCTTTTTCATTATACCACATTCCTATTTGGATTTTATTCAATTTTTCAGATGGTGGTTTAGCTATTTCACTCGGTACAGGTAAAATTTCTGTATAATCATCATAACTGTCTATGCTCACTATGTATAAATCAAATCTATATGCTATTGATATCTCTGTGACTAAATAAATATAACCATCTAGTATGACATGTGTTTGGTTAATTAATGATTTCTGTCCTAGATATATTATAATGTTTTCATTCAAAGATCTGTTCAGAAAATTATATACACTTAAGCGTAAATCTTCGCCTCAATTTCCTGTAGGTCTCCAATAATATAATTTTTCAGGAATTGCAGAATTTTTATCAGAAAATATTAAAGTTGACCCACAATTTTCAATTGGTGCTTCAAATATATTAGGTCTTCCTATATTACATTCTTCTCCTGTTATAGGATTTCTTATCAAAATCTCAGGTAATGATAAACTTGCATGCCTTGGTCTCGTCTTGTATATGATTAATCCTTCATCTATCCCCATAATATGACTCATTCCTTCTAATGCATTGGGTGGAGTTCCAGTAGTTTCTTCTATAGCTAGATATTCATGGGTATTTGAACTACGATTAAATGACCTCCATATGAATCCATCTCTAATCTTAGTCATTTTTGCAGCTTGTAGTCCCTGAAAATATTTTTCTTTAATACAGTCTTTAATTTCCTTTGATACATAACACATCCTGCACAGATCTTTAGCTGACAAGTTACTTAGTATTTCCCTTTGTGCATCCAACGGTAATTGCATTAATTCCATTTGTCGATTCTATAAAATAAAAACAAAAATTTAGTAGAGACAAAAATTAACATAACTACTGCACACCCTTGTGGAGTTAAGGCATAACTCAACGGACTAAGTTCGTTGAGTTAAAAATTAACTCTACGATACTATTAACTTAAAATAAAAATAAAAACATATATACATACAGATAGTTGCTTCAGATATGCTACTTCATTCAGTTGCCCTCCCAGAAGAGGTATCAATTTCATTAACCGTTCTATGGATAATATTAGGTATAGCTTGTATTGGCAATCCTCTAGTAGGTCTAACTTCCATTGGTTCCTTCTGTCTAAGTGGTATATTTCTATTTTAATTTTGATTTATAGCATTTCCAAATATAAATTCTAGACGATTGTTTACTTGTTGGATTATCTTTTCTAATTTCTCTATTCTAGCTCCTTGTTCAATTAATACTTCATAACTTATGTTCTTCTCATTTATATTTTCTCCTCCCTGGAAATTGTTGTTTCTCCAAGATAAATTTGGGTGATTTCTCCAATTAGGATTATAAAAATTTCCCAAGTTATCTCTCTGGTTTCTAGCATAAATAATATCTAAGTCATTTATGTTTGTATTCTTTTCTACTAGCTTTTGATTTAATGATAACTCTTCTATTTTCTTTGTTAATTCATTTAGTTTCACCTCAAGCATAGTATTGGAATCTATTTCATGCATTCCTCTTGGCAATAATCTTTTATCTGCAATAGCTTCAGCCAAATTTTTCCACTGTACAGTTCTTTTTGCAAAATTTTCTAAATATGCCCATGCTTCTTCACTACATAATTTTAAAAATCCATTTTGACAAGTAAATTCTAATAAAGATTTCGTTGAAACATCTATGCCTTCATAAATTATGCCTATTAATTGTGCTTTACTCATTGCATGATGTGGACATTGAGTCAGTAAATCTTTAAATCTTTCAAAATATTTCCAAAATGATTCACCCTGTTTTTGGCTACACATTAATATTTCTTTCTTCTTTTTAATCGTTTGATGTGTTGGATAGTATTTTTCCTAAAAAATAGAGCAAAATTCAGTCCATGTAGAAATTGAATCAAGCGATAGAGTATATAACCATCTCTTAGCTGTATCTTTTAAAGCAAAAGGGATATATCTAAGTTTAATAGCGTCTATACTCATGTTCGGCATTCTCATCATTTGACAAACTTCATTAAATTCTCTAAGGAAATAATAGGCATCCTCTCTTTCTAATCCATGAAAATGTGGCAATTGACTAATATAATTAGATTTTATTTCAAACCTATCTCCCTCAAAGTTTGGCAATTGAATACATGAAGGTTCATCAATTAATTCAGGATACAGAATCTCTCCTAATGGTTTTTCTACTAGAGTAGCCATCTCTACGTTCTCTTTTAAAGAAAGGTTAGCTACACCCCAAAGAATTTTGTTAAAGTTCAGTTCAGAAAATTTTTCAGTACCCCTCTGCAATGAAAATTCCTAGATAGGTGTTCTTACTAATCGTTTAGTGCTTAGAGAATGAGTCCATGTGCTCATAAATAAATAATAGAAGATTAATTACATACTAGTCTGAAGCTTTCCATTCTATAAATATTTGTTGTCGGATGAAGGTTGAATCAGTTGCTTCTCCTTCCAGTTCCTCTAACGCTTCCTCCTTTCTCTTAAAAG
Organism: Cymodocea nodosa; assembly: GCA_036874045.1. Taxonomy (NCBI): domain Eukaryota; kingdom Viridiplantae; phylum Streptophyta; class Magnoliopsida; order Alismatales; family Cymodoceaceae; genus Cymodocea; species Cymodocea nodosa. The sequence goes on along the minus strand of CM072345.1, from coordinate 1,406,160 downwards.
TGCTGGTAACTCGTAAATAACATTCTGTTTCATATATATACTGCGCATCCATAAAGTGAATAAATCTCGTTGCAAGAACGTGTCTTGCAACGTGCATCGTGGTTCTTGTTTTAATGGGTACGTGTACCACTACTAATTTCAAATTTTGGTAACCGCTAAACTGACAAAGTTTCATTCGTGGTTAAAAGAATAACCGTTCTGCTTAATCCACGAACTAACCTCGTTGAGTTACAGATTACTCAACAGAACACAGTCGATTACTGTTGCTAACTCCACGGACTAACTTCGTTGAGTTACAGATAACTCAACGGAGTGACCTTATATTATATTACTGACCTCGTGGAATTACGGTTAACTCAACGGAATTACTTCGTTGAGTTAACACTTGGCAACTTCTAAGTTTCACTCTCGTAAGTTTTCTATTCTCTTTTTTTTTATTTTTCTTTGTCATTCTGCTAACTGTAATAAAGTTAAATCTATGACATTAATGCCTCATTTTGATTAAAATATATTTAAATCTAAACATTATATAAAGATTTAAATTGCAGGTCATTTTATGTTATGTAGAATTTACATTTTACCTTATAACATGCAGAAATTTTTAAGCAGTTATCCTATCATTCAGCAAATTGTAAATCTGTTACATATTCATAAAGTTCCACAAATTACATAATATTCAATAAATTCTATTCATTTCACATTCAAATAAGTATGAAAATTGCATCTGAAAAATTATATTCATTAATATGAATCAATTACATTACAAGTACATCATACAATTTCATACAATTTTACACAAGTAGACGAACAATACAATTTAATCTCTATGCCTAAGTTCATCTACTTCCTTCTGGAGTTTTTCTAATTGCTGTTCTAATTAATTTATCATCTCTACTGCTCCTGCAATTTCTCCAGAAAGTACAACTAATTCTGCAGCTACAAAATTTCTGTATTCTTTCACTGAAATGGTTCTAGATCTTATCCTTTTTGATGTCCATTTAGTGAAATCAAAACTATCCACCATCAGCAGTGGAATCAAATCTCCATAAAATAATTTCTTCTTTACTGTTTTCAACTTGGAGATAAAAACTGTAGACCAATTTATTTGGATCTTATTTACAACTACATACGTAGCCCATTTGACAAATTGACTTAATTCTATGTCATGACCCTGTCATTGATAGACATTTTTAATCAGAATGTTAGCTACCATGTGTGCTTTATCATTTAAATGCTTCAATCTGTTTAATAATGGCACACCAGGATTGATAGCTAAACAATCCTTAATTTGCTGCTCAGTCCATTCAACTGTAGTTGTATCCTCCAAAATTTTTGTTCCTTCATTCTTTAAACCAAATATGTTGTGGATAAGCTCTGGTGTTAATTTATCTTTATGCCTATTCTTTCTTTTAGAAGTAAACAAACAACCTTTAATACAATTTAGATATTAATTCCAATTTGTACTTTAACTGCAAGTGCACAATGTCTATTGTATCAGTGTGCAAGTACAGGTCGATCCCACAGGGAATTGCTGACAAATTTAAGAAATGTTTGATTGTGAACAATTCAAATCTAAGTTCGTTGAATTATGGATAACTCAATGGACTATCCTCGTGGACTTAAGTTAACTCCACGAGCTTGTCTCTTCTTTATAATACTACTAATTACAGAGGAATTCGGCCAACCATTAGGCGATTCCACAGATTGTAAATAACATCAATTAAGCTTTTTAATGCTAGTTAACATTGGATTTATCATTATGCAATACTAACATTCAGATAATTCAAACAGCAACCATTAAAATCTTTAAGTTGTTTTGTACGAACCAATTTCAGTAAACAGTAAAATTAAAACTAACATAAAACAATCATAAAATTGATACAGATAACATTAATCACGATACAACACCAACAATACAACACTCAAATACAACATACAAACAAAGATAAATTGTTTTTGGTATTTTTTTTTTGATGTGATGGGCGAAAGGTGAAATGTAAAGTAATTTCACTTGACAGTAAATACATCCGACACTACTTGCAATGCGATTACACCACTGAAAATTGAACCACTTACAATTCTGTCTCCTCTCTCTATAGAATCGCGAGTCCAAAATTGCAAGATGATCTCCTCTTCAGCATACAGGCATCAACCCGAAGCCAAGGCTAAAAGTTTTACGATCTCTTGAAATATGAGTCGGCGCTTGGTGAAAATGTCTTCCCTTCCTGTGACGCGATCACTCCTCACAGTGGTTGTTAGGCACTGTGTTTGGCTCGGAATTGACCCGACATCAGGCAAGTATCCTCACAGACCTCCGATGATTGGTGATTATGATGGTGATACGATGGTTGGTGTGATACTTCGGAGAATCGCCGATACTGTCTACAGAAAGTTTGGTGCTCCTACTCTGTATACACTAGCCGTCCATCGATCACACTCTTTCTTTTTTTTCTTCTTTTCCTTTATATTTCTTCAGTGGTAACTACTTCTGCTTGAATGGTCGGTTGGATTTCCTTCCTTTAGATCAACGACGATGATTTCTTTCTCCCTGCGCGATTGAATTCCTACGTGATACGTGCAAACGTAGTTTTTCCTTCCAATTGTCTGTTCCTACAACCGCTACAGTGGCATATTAGAAAATATATAGTCCGTGGAGTTACAGATAACTCAACGGACTTCCTTCGTTGATTTAACTATAAAACACGTGCAAAAATAACAACTTAAGTTTATAATGCTAACCTAACGCATTGCCTTAGTGTATTTTCATGTAACTCAACGCGTGCAATTATACTAACTTAACGAGTTATAACGTAAGTAAATCTACCAGCTCTCAACACATGTCAGTAGCAGTTTAAACATAAAATAACATTCTGGAGAGTTATAGGTATAACTATCCGATGCTCAGATGCATTTTCAGATACTTAAGAATTTCACAACCTGCAATTTACCGACAGTTCATAAATGTACTAAATTAACATTAATTCCCCAAAATTAAGCAGATTCTTCAATTAAAGTATATAACAGTGCAATTATAACATAATGGCTTAATTCTCATATGATAAGCTAAATATTATGCAATTAACCATCATTTAACCGTTAATGATATGCACTTTTTCATTCTAAACACTGACCTACAATTTTCAGTTGGTACTTCAAATCTATTAGGCCTTCCTATATTCCATTATTCTCTTGTGATAGGATTTCTAATCAAAATATCAGGTAACAAAATTGCATACCTTGGTATGGTTCTGTATATAATTAATCCTTCATCCATCCCATAATATGATCTATTCCTTTTAATGCATTGGGTGGAATTCCAGCAGTTTCTTCCATATTCAGATATTCAAAACAGATTGAACTACGATTAAATGACTTCTATAAAAATCCATCTCTAATCTTAGTCATTTTTGCAACTTGTAGTCCATGAAAATATTTTTCTTTGACATAGTCTTTGATTTCCTTTGATATGCAACACAATTTGCACAGATCTTTAGCTAATAGGTTACTCAGTACTTCCTTTAATACATCTAGTGGTAATTTCATCAATTCCATCTATTATGATTCTGTATAACATAAACAAAAATTAACACAGACAAAATTAACATAGCTACTTGTTTGGATCTCCAGCACGGTACCAGAAAACTTGATTGGTTACCTAGCAATGCGCTAGAAAAACTTGGATTTGTTTACTTCTGTTTTTAATTAGTTAATTTATCTTTATGCCTATATCACTGAATTCATTTTTAGAAGTAAACAAACAACCTTTCACACAAATTAGATATTAATTCCAATTTATATTTTAACTGCAAGTGCACAATGTCTATTGTATTAATGTGCAAGTATAGGTCGATCCCATAGGGAATTGCTTAAGAATTGCCAACTATTCCATTTTTTACAATCAAATTTATATATTCAATAAGCTCTCCGTTGAGTTACAGTTAACTCAACAGACTAAGTTCGTTGAGTTATGGCTAACTCAACGGACTAACCTCGTGGACTTAAGTTAACTCTACGAGCCTGTCTTCCCTATTTAATACTGCTATTTATGGAGAAATTCGGCCAACCATTGGGCGGTTCCACAAATTGTAAATAACATCAATTAAGCTCTTTAATGTTAGTAAACACTGGATTTATCATTAGGCAATACTAACATTCAGATAATTCAAACATTAATCATTAAAATCTTTAAGTCTATTGAACGAACCAATTTCAGTAAACTGTAAAACTAAAACAAACATAAAACATTCACAACATTGACAAAGATAACATTAATCACAATACAAAACAAACAATACAATACCCAAATATAAAATACAAACACAGATAAGTTGTTTTTGGTATTTTTGTTTTGATATGAGCATGAAAATGGGCGAAAGGTGAAATGTAAAGTAATCTCAGTTGACAATAAATACTTCTGTCACTACATGCGACGCGATTACACCATTGAAAATTAAACCACTTACAATTTTGTCTCCTCTCCCTATAGAATCGCGAGTCCAAAATTACAAGATGATCTCCTCTTCAGCATATTGGCATCAACCTGAAACCAAGGCTAGAAGCTTTACGATCTCTTGAGATATGAGTCGGTGCTTGGTGAAAATGGCTTCCCTTCCCGTGACGTGATCACTCCTCATAGTGGTTGTCAAGCACTATGTTTGGCTTGGAATCGACTCGACATCAAGAAAGTATCCTCACAGACCTCCGATGATTGGTGATTATGGTGGTGGTGGTGATGGTTGGTGTGGTACTTCAGAGAATTGCCGACGCTGCCTGCAGAAAGCTTGGTGATCCTCCTCTATACACACTGGCCACACACATCGGCCACACACCCTCTTCTTTTCTTTTATATTTCTTCAGTGGTAACTGCTTCTACTTTAATGATCGGTTAGATTTCCTTCATTCATATCAACGACCATGATTTCTTCTCCCTTCGACGAGTGAATTCCTGCATGATATGTGCGATCGTGGTTTTTTCTTCCAGCTGTCTTATTCCTGCAACCGCTATAGTGGCATATTAGAAAATAAATGGTCCGTAGAGTTACAGATAACTCAACAAACTTACTTCGTTGATTTAACTATAAAACACGTGCATAAATTTAACTATCCGATGCTTTGGTGCATTTTGGATAGTTACAGACTTAATTATCTGATGCTTAGATGCATTTCTGATAGTTACAAATAACTCACCGATATATAACTTAAGTCAATCTTCTAGATCACGACACGTGTCATTAGCAGTTTTATAATAAAGAAATATTTCAAAGAGTTACAAGTCTAACTATCTGATGTCCAGATGCATTTCAGATAGTTAGAGATAACTCACCGAAAATCCACTTAAGTCATTCTTCCAGAACATGACACATGTCCAACAGCTATTTTATAATAAAAGGAGATTTCAGAGAGTTATACATATAACTATCCGATGCCCAGCTGCAATTTCGGATAGTTAGAGGTAACTCACCGAAAGTTCACTTAAGTCATGCATTATGGTTTCGGCATGTGTACTTCAGGAAATAATAAAATATTCTTTTAAACATAACTGTTCGGTAATTTAAACATAACTCTTTGGTACATTAAGCATAATTGTTCGGTACGTTAAACATAGCTATCCAAAATAACAGAAAATTCGGATACTTAAGAATTTCACGGCCTGCAATTTACCGACAATTCAGAAATGTACTAAATTAACATTAATTCCCTGAAATTAAGCAGATTCTTTCATTAAAGCATATAATAGTGCAATTATAACATAATGGCTTAATTCTCATATGATAAGCTAAATATTATGCAATTAACCATCATTTAACCATTAATATTATGCACTTTTTCATTCTAAACACTACTTCACACCCTCGTGGAGTTAGGTCATAACTCAACGAACTTAGTTCGTTGAGTTAAGTAATAACTCTATGATACTACTAACTATAATTAAACTTTCACTTTTTTCTTTTTATAATTTTCTACTTACTATATTGTACATAATTACTTCAGTTATACTATTTCATTCAGCTACCCTCCTAGAAAAGGTATCAATTTCATTAACAGTCTTGTTAATAGGATTAGGTATTGCTTGCATTGGCAATCCTCTAGTAGGTTTAACTTCCATTGATTCTTTCTATCTAGGGGGGTATATTTCTATTTATATTTTGATTTTGAATTGCAGCATTTCCAAATACAAGATCCAAACGATTGTTTAATTGTTGGATTATCTTTTCTAATTTCTCTATTCTATGTCCTTGTTCAATTAAAGCTTCATAACTTATATTTTTGTCATTTATATTTTCTCCTCCCTGAAAATTATTGTTTCTCCAAAATAAATTCGGGTGATTTCTCTAATTAGGGTTATATGAATTTCCAAAGTTATCTTTCTAGTTTCTAGCATAAATAATATCTAAATCATTAACATTTGTATTCTTTTCTGCTAGTTTTTGATTTAATGATAACTCTTCAATTTTCTTTGTTAATTCAGTTAATTTAACTTTAAGCATAGTGCTTGAATCTATTTCATGCATTCCCCTTGGCAATATTCTTTTATCTGCAATAGCTTCAGCTGAGTTTTCCCACTGTGCAGTTCTTTTTGCAAAGTTTTCTAAATATGCCCATGCTTCTTCACTACACAATTTTAAAAATCCATTCTGACAAGTAGATTCTAATAAAGATTTCATTGAAACATCTATGCCTTCATAAATTATACCTATTAATCGTGCTTTTAAAGCAAAAGGGATATATCTAAGTTTAATATCATCAATACTTATGTTCGGCATTTTCATCATTTGACAAACTTTGTTAAATTCTCTAAGGAAATAATAGGCATCCTCTCTTTCTAATCCATGAAAATGTGGCAATTGACTAATATAATTAGATTTCAGTTCAAACCTATCTCTCTCAAAGTTTGGCAATCGAATACATGAAGGTTCATCAACTAATTTAGGATACAGAATTTCTCCTAATGGTTTCTCTACTAGAACAACCATATCTTCATTCTCTTTTAAAGAAATGTTAGCTATACCCCTTAGGATTTTGTTAAAGTCTAATTTAGAAAATACTTCAGTACGTCTCTATGTTGAAAAATCCTGTGTAGGAGTTCTTACTAATCGTTTAGTGCTAGGAGAACGAATTCATGTGCTCATAAACTCTTAACATAAAGTAAAATAACAGAAGATTAATTACATACCAGTCTAATGCTTTATACTTAGTAAATAGTTGTTGAATGAAGTTGAATCAGCTGCTTCTCCTTCCAGTTCCCCAACGAAGTTCCTTTTCTTTCAAAAAGTGCTGGTAACTCGTAAATAACATTCTGTTTTATATTTATAATGCATGTCCATAAAGTAAATGAATCTCGTTGCAAGAATGTGTCTTGTAATGTGTAGTGCGGTTCCTATTTTTATGGGTACGTGTGTCACTTCTAATTTCAAATAACCGCTTAATCTACGAAGTTTCGTTCGTAGTTAAAAGAATAATCATTTAGCTTAATCCACGAACTAACCTCGTTGAGTTATAGTTAACTCAATGGACAAGCTTCAATTACTATTGCTAACTCCACGGACTAATTTCATTGAGTTACAGATAACTCAATGGGGTGACCTTATATTATATTATTGACCTCGTGGAGTTAAGGTTTACTCAATGAACTTACTTCGTTGAGTTAACACTTAGCAACTTCTAAGCTTACTCCTCGTATTAACTTCTATATTTTTCTCTCCTACATTCTGTTAACTTAAATCAAGTTAAATACATGTCATTAAACTCATTTGAATCTGAACATTATATAAATATTTAACTTACAGCTCATTTCATATTATGCAGAATTTATATTTTACTCTGCAACATACAGATATTTTCAGCATTAACCAATTATCTTGCATTTAATCCTATCATTTATAAAATTTGTAAATCTTTTAAATAGTTTTGCACATTGTTCAAATAGTTATATAATATTCAAGATAATTCATCTATTACATCATTCTCCAATATTAATACAAAAACATCTAAAAAACATACATTCATTTATATGAATAATTTTCACTACAATCAGTTAGATATTTTTCATACAAGTTTATACAATTACAAGTAGACGAACAATACAATTTAATCATTTCTCCTAAGTTCATCTACTTCTTTCTAGAGTCTTTCTACTTGTTGCTCTAATTGATTAATTCTTTCTACAGCTCCTATAACTCCTCTAGAAGGTTCATCTATCTCTACAGCTACATAATTTCTGTACTCTTTCACTGAAATGGTTTTAGATCTTCCTTTTGGATGTCCATTTAGTGAAATCGATATAGTCCACCATCAATAGTGGAATAAAATCTCCATAAAATAATTTCTTCTTCACTATTCTCAGCTTGGAGATAAAAACTACAAACCAATTTATCTGAATTCTGTTTACAACTACATATGTGGCCCATTTGACAAATTGACTCAGTTCTATATCATGGCATTGTCGTTGGTAGACATTCTTAATCAAAATGTTAGTTATCATGTGTGCTTTACCATTTAGCTGCTTTAGTCTATTTAATAATGACACACTAGGATTGATAGCTAAATAATCCTTTATGGTCTGTTCTATCCACTCAACTGCAGTTGTGCTTTCCAGAATTTCCAATCCTTCATTTTTCAATCCTAAAATGTTATGGAGAAGCTCTAATGTTATCTGTACATCAGCTTCCTCCACATTGGAAATTAATCCTCCTCCTTCTCTTAAGTTTGCATAAAAGTAGGGTACTAGATTTTCATATACTGCATGCCCTCTTTCTTGAAAAATAAACTGCAGTAGACCTTGGAACTCAAATAAATCTTTGATTTCTTGCATTCCGTCCTAATTTACTGGTCTACTGTAAATGATATCACAACTCCTAATCTCTTGGTATTTATTATAAGTTTCTTAACTCCAAAAGTGTACTTCATTTAGAACTATTGTTTCAGTTAGGTCAGGAATATGCATTTTTTGCTCTAAAGGGGTTTGTTCTTGAACTTCTTCTTCCATAAGCTGAACTTGAACTTACTAAAGATGCTCCACAAATTCTGGCAGTTTTGCTTCCACTTTTGTCTATGGTGGTGAGCCGGTAGAACTCTCCACTCTGTCTTGAATACTATCCAAGATTTGCTGAAGAGTTCTTTGCTCTTCAATGGAATCTATCGAGTCATCCCTTTCCATATGTAATTGTTCAGCTTCTTGTTCATTTTCTTCTTTTTCTTCTACCTCCTAACTGCTAATCTGCAATGTCACTACTCTTTTTGATTCTGTGGCAGATTGGGATGGAGTTATGGGCAAATCAGCTTCTGCCCTAATTTCTGTTTCTTCTTCTTGTACAGGCTGCAGACTAGTTTTAGCCTATTTTTCTTCTTTTTTTTGCTCTTGTTGTTGCTGCTGCTCATCCTCAGAATCGGATAGCAGGTTTATAAAAATCAGCTCTACAAGCCCTACTGATCTTGGTATTTCAGATTTAATCTCCTCTTGATGTTCAGGCACTATCTCTTTTCCTTTCCTTCTTCTGATTAATTATGCCTGATCTTCCTCTTCTTCTTCTGAGATTAAATCTACAAAAATGGGCTTTGTAGGCCTTTAAGCCACAGGTACTGGCTCTTCCTGTTTAACTCTTTCCATAATTACTGGTCTCGAAGGACCAGCTTCATCTCCTTTTGCAGCAAGTCTGGTAGTAGCTTCTTGATGTTGTTCCACTTTGATTTTATATTGGGCTTTCAACTTTTCTACAACCCTCTTTTTGCACCATGCATCAAACACTAGATGTGCTATAGCTACTACCAATTCTTCTAGTTCTCCTTGGTCTTTTCCTATTTAAACCAATTCTTGAAATTCTCTTCTTTCTTTTTCAATAGAAGGCCCCAAAATTGCTGCTCGTTCTAACAGCCTTGGTGGTGGAACTGAAGGTTCTAGCTGTTGTTCCTCAAGAACAGGTCTTTCAGCAGTCGGCTCCTTTTGTTTTTCATTTTCTTTCCTTTGTTGCTCTTGGATTGCCCACTAAGTCTGTTTACTTATGCGTCTTTTGAACAAAAGGCGGGACTTATGTTGGATTAGTTTTAGGGCAACTTTGTTAGTTGGCCTGATTCTTCTCTCTCTACTTACAGCAATTTCCGTAGCAACCTTAATTCTAGTTTCCATTATCTAAGGTATTTGTATACCCAAATCTACTAACACTTTCCTCCAATAGAAAATGTCAGATTCTACCTTTAGTAGGTCTTTTTCCCTTGTCGTATTCCTGATTTTCTACCTCGTGTGCCATTCCTTTGAATCTTTGAGAAATTCTGATGTATCAACTATATTTTCCCAAAACTTAGGTGTCATCTTCCTCATTGTGGAGTTACACAACAGAATGGAATCGCTCTGATCTTTACTGTTCTAAGTTCTAAATGATTCTGTGGATAATGCCCCCAAACCCTAAGTTTAGTATAAATAAGTCCTAAATTTAGGTAGGTAATCGGGTCACTTCTCACACAAATTCTAGCTCTCTCATCTATGGAATTACGGTTAACTCTACGGACTAAGTCCATGGACTTAACTATAGTACTCCATTGAGTTAGAGTTAACTCAACGGGGTAAGTTCGTTAACTTATCCTAGACTCAATAGACTTCCCGTAAAATAATATCTAATAAAAAATGCATATAATAATAATATTTACTATGGTCAAAATCGAAGAATTTTCGATCGAGTCGATCTTACTTTTTCCATATTTTAAAATTTTCTAGTCAAACCATTATATTCCTTGATTGAACCTAAATTACATATTATTATTATTTCTCTATTGGTTGAACTGATATTGTACTTCGATAACATCGACATTAAACTAAATATAATATAAATATCTTTTCCTTTTTTTTCTTTTTTTTATATTTTTATGTTTCGGTCAGACCGATGGATTCTATCAATTAACTCGCAATAATTTTTTTTAAATATATATATATATATATATTTTGGTAAAATCGATAATTCCTTTTGATTTAACTGTGATTATATTTAAATAAGGTTTTTTTTATTTATTAAGTCAAGCTCGAGTAATCCTCTACTTTTACTTCTTCTATAATTCCAAAGGAACTTTTTGGTATTTTCAAAATGGGCCTAAGTCTTTGTCCATTTACTTTAAATATATTCTGATTCTTCATATTTTCAATTTCAATAACTCCATAGGGATAAATATTTCAAACTATGTAAGGTCCTACCCATCTAGATCTTAATTTTCCTAGATGATTATGGAGTCTAGTCATGTAAAGATATACTTCTTATCCTATTTCAAAGGTTTTTGAAATAATTTTCCTGTCATGCCAGAACTTTATTTTCTATTTTTCTTTTATAATTTTTGAATAAGCTTCATTCCTAAATTCTTCTAATTCAATCAATTGTATTTTCCTATTTTCAGCAGCTTGATTTAAATTAGTGTTCAAAGTTTTTAATGCCCAATAAGCTTTATGTTCAATTTCAGTTGGTAAATGAAAAACTTTTTCTATATACTAGCCTAAAGGGTGACATACCTAAGCTTATCTTATAAGCAGTTCTGTAAGCCTAAAGTGCATCTATTAATCTATTAGTCCAATCTGTTCTAGTAGGATTTACTACTTTTTCTAAGATTAACTTAATTTGTTTGTTTGCACTTTCTACCTGTCCACTAGTTTGCGGATGATATGATGTTGCAATTTTGTGGTTTACTCAATATTTCTTCATTAAGGCTTCAAAACTTTTATTACAGAAATGAGTTCCTCTATCACTGATAATAGCTTTAGGTATCCCAAATCTGGCAATTATATTAGTTCTTATAAATTGTATTACTACTTTGTTATCATTAGTTTTTGTAGGAATAACTTTTATCTATTTAGATACATAATCCACCCCCAACAATATATAATTAAATTGATTAGACGTAGGAAATAGACCTAAAAAATCTATTCCCCACATATCAAAGATTTCAACCTCAGCAATAGGATTAAGAGGCAACATATTCCACTTTGATATTCTTCTTATTTGTTAACATCTTAAACAACTTAAGCAATATTTATGAGCATCTTTGAATAGTGTTGGCCAATAAAATCCACATTGTAGAATTTTAGCAGTAGTTTTCCCTGAACCAAAATGCCCTCCACATGCTTGGTCATGGCAAAAAGACAATATGCTTTGATATTCAGTTTCTGGATCACACCTCCTTAAAACCAGATTAGGACATTTCTTAAATAAGTATGGGTCTTCCAAATAGTAATATTTTACTCTTGAAAAGAATAATTTCTTATCCTGTCTATTCCAATCTTTAGGTGTTAAACCAGTAACTAAGTAATTAATTATGTCTACATACGAAGGTATTGTGTTGATGGTCATTAATTGTTCATTAGGAAAATTATCCTTAATTTCAATATTTGATTTTTCTATTTGTAATCTTGATAAATGATCTGCTACTACATTCTCACAACTTTTTTTATCTTTAATTTCTAAATTAAATTCTTGTAATAATAATATCCACCGAATCAATCTAGGTTTGGTCTCTCTTTTTTTATTAGGTGTTTTAAAGCTAAGTGATCCGTGTATACTATCACTTTAGCTCCAATTAGATATGATCTAAACTTTTCTAAGCAAACACAATAGCTAACAGTTCTTTTTCAGTAGTTGTGTAATTAACTTGAGCATCATTTAAGGTTTCGCTTGCATAGTGAATCACTCTAGGAGATTTTTCTATCTTCTGTCCCAACACTGCTCCTACAGTAAAATCAAATGCATCACACATTAATTCAAATGGATGGCTCCAATCAGGTGCTTGAATTATAGGAGTTGAAATTAAGCTAGTTTTAAGCTTGAAAAATGCTTCTTTGCAATTTTTATCAAAATTGAATGGGACATCTTTTAATAGATTAGTTAAAGGTCTAGCTATTTTGCTAAAATCTTTAATAAATCTTCTATAAAATCTAGCATGTCCTAGAAATGATCTAATATCTTTTACTGATTTAGGTTCTAGTAGATTAGAAATTACTTCTATTTTAGCTTTATCTACTTCCAACCATTTCTTTGAAACATGTCCTAAGACTATTCCTTATTTAACCATGAAGTGACATTTTTCCTAATTCAGAACCAGAATTTTTTTCACACAACGTTTTAATACTTGGTCTAAATTGTTTAAACACACTTCATATGAAGTTCCATAAATAGTAAAATCATCCATAAATATTTCTAAAAAATCTTCAATCATTCTAGTGAATATGCCTTGCATACACCTTTGAAAGGTGGCTGGTGCATTGCATAGTCCGAATGACATTCTCTTAAATGCATAAGTTCTATTAGAACAAGTGAAAGTTGTTTTCTCTTGATCCTCTAATGCTACTGGGATTTGGTTATATCCTGAATACCTATCTAGGAAACAAAAATATTCTTGCCCTGCTAATTTTTCTAGCATTTGATCTATGAAAGGTAAGGGAAAATGATATTTCCTAGTCACTACATTCATCTTTCTATAGTCTATACACACTCTCCAACCTGATTGAATTCTAGTAGGTATCAAGTCTTGACTTTCATTCCTAATAACTGTTAATCCTGATTTCTTGGGAACTACATGGATTGGGCTAACCCATGAGCTATCAGAAATCGGATAAATTATGTCATTATCTAACCATTTAACTATTTCCTCCCTGACTACTTTAAGGTTTGGATTTAATCTCCTCTTAGGAATTCTAATAGGTTTAGCATTCTCTTCTAAATATATGTGGTGACAACATAAAGTTGCACTTAACCCTTTTATATCAGTCATAGTCCATCCTATTACTTCTTTATAAGTTTTGACTACATCTTTTAATTTAGCAATTTGATCCTCTTTTAAATCTGAAGCAATAATGATTAGACATGTTCATTTTTCTTCCAGAAATATATAGGTTAATTCAAGAGGTAAATGTTTTAATTCTAATTGTTGCCCATCAAAAGCTAGAGCTCCTAATTGAACATCATCATTTTCTAAATTATTTTCTTCCTAATCTCCTTCTATATTTATGCTTTCACTTTCTTCTAAAGTTTCATAATTGAGTTGCCTATTTAACTCTTCTTGAGTCACATCATCTAGCATATCTCCTTCATCCTATAAAATATCTATGGTATGTAAGGACATTTCTAACTCAAACTTTTCTGGTTTGAAAATATTTAGTTGAGTATCCTCATTACCATATGCTAACTTCATTACTCTAGTTTTACAATTTATAACAACCCCTGATGTTGCTAAAAATGGTATTCCCAAAATTAAAGATGTATCATTATTTTTATGCTTAATTTGTTGGGAATCCAAAATTACAATATCAATAGAATATATGAAGTTTTTGATTTTAATTAAGACATCCTCTATTTTTCCTCTAGGATATCTTATACTTCTATCAGCTAATTGAATAACAATCCTAGTAGGGATTAAGCCTTCTAATCCTAAAGATGCAAATATATCACTTGGCATAACATTTATACCTACACTTAAGTCTATTAAGGTTCTTTCTAGAATGGTATTTCCTATGGTGCATGATATAACCAAGATTCCAAGATCAAATAACGTTTTAGGAATTTGTGGCAGAAATAGGGAACTACTTTGCTCAGCTAAAAAAACTTTCCTTAAAATTTTTCGCTCTCTTTTCTTAGTACACCAATCCTTAAGAAATTTAGCATAATGTGGCATTTTCTGTAATAAATCTAACAAAAGGATGTTAACTTGTACTTTTTCAAAAATTTCTCTAATTTTTTCTTATTTTTCAGGAAATGTTTATTGTAACCTTTTAGGATAGGGTGCTAATAATTGTGATTGAAAAAATTGTTTTTCTTACATTTGATTTGTTTGATCATTTTTAGTCTCATTTGCAGATATAGATTTTTCTTCATTGATTTCTATATTTTCAGATATTACATTTTCATTATCTTTTTGGTTTTTGTTCTTATCCACCTTCATATTATTGTCGTTTTGAATTCTTGATGGTATATCAATTCCAGATCTTAATGTTATACATACATTTTCCCGATTTTCATTACTTTCTTGATGTTCTTATATATCATTTTCGTGATTATGATGTTCAACAGTTTTTAGTCTTAAATTACACTCTTTAAATTCTCTTGCATTGGTATTCTCTTTTGTTTGTATGTCTTGCAAATTATGCAAATTTATAACATTATAATTTGCATTTGTGTTGTTCTATTGCATTACTTGTAATTTCATTGTATATTCATCCAATACTTTTAGTTTTCTTTCCAGATCATCTAATCTCATTGTATTCAATTTTTGATCAATTTTCATTATGATTTTTTCAGTTTCGTAAATGATATCAATTTTTGGTTCTTAATATGCCTCCTTATAGTTTAATTGGTTGACTTCTTATTGCTGACACATAAATTGTTCCAGTTTGTCCATGTTTTGCTCTATGCTACGCTCCAGTCTGTCATACCTATTCCAAACTTCTTGATTTCTCAACATATTACACATTATAAGCTGACCATTAGTTGAGTAAACCATAGGATTCTCATACTCAAATCTATTATAGTGAAGATAATTTATTTGTTGTTCATGTAATCTAACCATCTGCAATTGTTTCAGTTTCAAACAATTAGAAATGTCATGACCTTCCAAATTATAGAATTTACATATGCTAACTACAGGTTTTAGAAATCTTTGAGCATATGCCATATTCTCCATAGAAGAAAACACACAACACTTTTGCTATTAAAACAAAACAGCACTTACAGTTGCTTAGGTTCTCAATTCCCCAACAATGGTGCTAGAAAACTTGTTTGGTTGTGAAAGGTTAGATCAGACAACTAATCCCTAGCAAGAATGCCAGAAAACTTGTTTTTGTTAACTTCTGTTTTTAACTTGGTTAATTTGTCTTTATGCTTATATCAATAATTTCTTTTTAGAAGTAAACAAATAACCTTTCATACAAATTAGATATTAATTCTAATTTGTATTTTAACTGCAAGTGCACAGTGTATATTGTATTTGTATGCAAGTACAAGTCGATCTCATAGAGAATTGAGTAAGAATTGTGTACTGTTCCATTTTTTTTTTATATTATAAAACTTAATGTGTTCAATAATCACTTCGTTGAGTTACAGTTAACACAACGGACTAGTTCGTGGAGTTATGACTAACTCAACAGACTAATCTTGTGGACTTAAGTTAACTCCACGAGCCTATCTTTTCAGTTTAATACTGCTATTTACAGAGGAATTCAGCCAACCATTGGGCGGTTCCATAGATTGTAAATAACAACAATTAAGCTCTTTAATGCTATTGAATATTAGATTTATCATTAAGCAACACTAACATTCAAATATTTCAAATAATAACCATTAAAATCTTTAAGTATCTAGAACAAATCGATTTCAATAAACTGTAATACTATTTTCTATTTTCTGAATCAAACAAACATAAAACATTCACAATACTAACAATGATAACATTAATCATAATACAAAACAAACAATACAACACTTACATACAAACTGTAAACACAAATAAGTAGTTGTTTTTGGTGTTTTTGTTTTTAATGTGTTCCTGAAGATGAATGAAAGGTGAATTGTAAAAAAAATCTCTATCGATAGTAAAAACTTTTGTTACTACATGCGACGCGATTACACCACTAAAAACTAAATCACTTACAATTTTACCTCCTCTCCCTATAGAATTGCGAGTCTAGAATTGCAAGATGATCTCCTCCTCAACATACTAGCATCAACCCGAAACCAAGGCTAGAAGCTTTACAATCTCTTGAGATATGAACCGGTGCTTGGTGAAAATAGCTTCTCTTGTCGTGACGCGATCATTCATCACAGTAGTTGTCAAACACTGTGTTTGGCTCAGAATCGACCCGACATTAGGCAAGTATCCTCACAGACCTCTAATGGTTGGTGATGGTGATGGTGGTGTTGGTATTGGTGTTAGTGTGGAGCTTTAGGGAACTTCCGATGTTGCCTGTAGTTAGCGTGGTTCTCTAACACACTTTTTACACATTTTTTTCTACGTCTTTTATATTTCTTACAGTAGTAACTACTTCCGCTTAATTGATCGGTTAGATTTCCTTCATTCATATCAACGATGGTGATTTCTTCTTCATTCCACAAGTGAATTCCTATGTGATATGTGTAATCGTGGTCTTCCTTCAAATGTCTTGTTTTTGCAACTGCTACAGTGGCATATTAGAAAATATATGGTCCGTGGAGTTACAGATAACTCAATGGACTTACTTCATTGATTTAACTATAAAATACATGCAATAAAAAAATAAGCTGCTAACATAACGTGTTACCTTAGTGTGTATTCATGTAACTAAACGTGTACAATTATGCTAACTTAACGAGTTAAACATGTGCATCTCACGTGATATACTAAAACATTTAAATTCAACATGTGCATCATTCTAACTTAATGAGTTCAGATATATAACTTATAGTTTTCACTCACTAACTCAACGAGTTGTTACTGTGTACCTGCAATATAACTCTCTGAAATAACAAATAATTTGGATACTTAAGAATTAAAAACCAGCAACTTACCGACAGTTCAGAAATATACTAAATTAATATTAATTCCCTGAAATTATGTAAATTCTTTCATTAAAGTATATAATAGTGCAATTATAACATAATGGCTTAATTCTCATATGATAAACTAAATATTATGTAATTAACCATCATTTAATCGTTAATATTATGTACTTTTTCATTCTAAACAAATCATTTGAAAAATTTCTTACAAAATAAACTTTCTCATCCAAAATTTTTCATCAAGTGAAATAACAAGATGTTATGTTAATACCAACTAAACTTGTAACTTAACGAGTTTAGCATGTGACATACATGTGATATATTCATTTAAAAATGTGATAACCAACAAAGTAAATTTGTTGATTATTGGGTTAACCAACAAACTTATATTGAATGTTTAATCAATAAATAATTTTATCACGAGCAAAAATTATAACTTTATAAGTTTATAATGTCAACCTAACGTGTTGCCTTAGTATTTAATTAAGCAACTCAACGCATGTAGTTATGTTAACTTAATGAGTTAAACATGTGCAACTCACGTGATACAGTATAACATTTGTAAACTTACATTTCAACACATGCATAATGCTAACTTAACGAGTTCAGATATGTAATTTAACATTTTATTTGCTAACTCAACGAGTTCTCACATAACATTTTTAACTAAAAAGATGCTAATTCAATGAGTTGTTACCATGCACTTTACATGATACAAATATGTAAAATTAAAATATATTATGTTTAATACTATAAAAATACATATTAACTTAATGACAAGTTGTACACAAAGTTAGTATAACTTAGTGACAAGTTATGTAACTTAGCATAATTAGAAATCCATTATAGGTAAGTATATAATTTTAAACTTTTTTTTATATTAATCGATGTTCTTAATTTACTTTCTCAAATAACAAAATTAATTAATTAAATATGATTATTAATGTTTTTACACATATCATTAAAATATAATATTCAACACAAGCCTCACATAGATCAATATTATCTAATTTAAAATTAAGTAATTACTTAGGAGTTTGGTCTTTTATGTGAAAGGTGTCCTAGTCTATGATCTCTAACATTTCTATCAATAATAGAAGAAAAATTACACTTAGCCTGATTGTATTACTTCCAACTTCAAGATGTAAAAGTCCCCTATTTGTTTAGGTACTCCAATCACCATCTTGATTAATAGGTCCTATAAAACACACCAATCAGGAAAGAAAGCAATTTAACAATTTAAATCATTGGTGATTATAGCTATTGACATTAAGTTAACCTTGAAGTTAGGAACATGAAGTACATTTTGCAGTTTTAGATTTTCATTGAGTTTTACAATTCTTATTCTATTGACAGGAATTCTTTGATGATTTGGGAGTTTGATAAACATACTATTATTCAAGTTGTTAAGAGATTTCATGCAATTTGTTCCTGGTGAAATGTGGTCGGTAGCACCATTGTCAATTATCCAAGAATTGCAAGCATTAGAAGAGTCATACATTTCTACTGTCATCTAGAATGCTAATCAACTTGACAAACTATTCAGACCTTAACTAATTCAAACTTTGTATGGCCTCTTCTTGCCCCCACAATTCTATATTTATTAGCCACTCTTTCAGTTTTGTTACTATTGTTGATATTTTTGTTGTGTAACTTGTCATCTGGTGGGAATCCTATGAGCCAATAATACTTTTCCTTGGTATGTCCAAGCCTTTCTGCAATTGGTTCAATGTAAGTTAGTTTTCTTGTTTGAGTTGGAGCCCTTATCAACATAATTCTTCATTTTCCTGGTAGCAAGGGCGAAATTTGCATTAGTATTTCCTATACATAGTTCTCTTTTGCTTTTCTTCTTATAAGACAGTGATGTAGGCTTGGTTCATGCTCGACAAAGAAAGGGTGGCCAAAATTTAACTTCTTTATTGTGTTGTGGGAGTCTCTCAAACCCATTAAAAATTGGACAAGTTGGTCATGATGTTCCCTTTCTACATTGGTCCTTAAAACGGGGTAGTCGATTCTATTAATACAGCTATCAATGATGGTATAGACGCTGAGTTCATCCCACAAGCATCTAAGTTGTCCAAAATAGGTTGTTACAGTCCTAGTTTTTCAAATTAGCAATCTCTCTTATACTTTGATAGATTCTAGCAATGCTCTTATGTTAGTACATTTTCCTCAGATCATTCCAAATGTCATGCACGGTTGTACGGTAGAAGCTGATTCTAAAGATCTCAAGCTCAATAGGGTTATAGAATAGGACATAACCATATTGTTACACCTTACCCATTGGGCATATTCTGTAGGGAACTTTTGGCTATTTAGGACTTCTAAAGTTCCATATATAAAACCGAGTTTATGGTTGGCACTAATTGCCAACAAAATGGCATGGCTAGATTAATCAAGTAGGTGAATAGATGATATGGGTTAACATCTTGTTCGTTAACCGATGGGGCATATCAGTACTGCGAGTAGCCATTAAAAACACTGCAAGGAGCAAAATGACAAGATTAATTAAGTAGGTATTGTGAAATAAGTCCCAGCAGGCTTAACCACAGACAGATAACGAGCATTTAATCATGCTAAAGGCAAGAAGTTAGTAAACAACGAAGAAACATATCGTACTTGCAACACATGAATTTTCCTTCTCTTGCTGTTAAGTATTTTCTGTTTTCGCATCATTTGGATTTTAGTTTGCATTGATAAGCACAAAATCATCAGAAAGATATTAAGGATGTGTAAACACGTCGAACCAAACCAGATCTGCCTTCTGGTTTGTAGATCGTCGTCTGGTGATCCATCAAGTCCTCTTGTCCGGTGCCGCCACAAAGGTTGGTTTGTGAATGTGTGACATAGAGAAGAAAATAATATGGTTTTCCAAAGAGATCCGCATATGATATAGAATTTGATCATACCGAGAATTTTGAAGTTACGTATTGACTCAAAGTAAATATCACGGCTTTTTCATAATGTTATTGTTATTTTTTTTATTAATACTAAGTATAGTGGAATACTAATATCATATATAACTTACCATTGTAATTAGATATATATATCAGCTTATGCATATAACCTTCCATTATAAATTGGCGCGTACCAATTACGGTCCCCCACAATGTTATAAATGACGTATCATTTGATAAAAATCTAGCCAATAAAATTTCCGATTTAAAAAAGTACGCAAGTTTTGCCATTATAAAAGAAAGAAATTTAACGTACTTAATTTTAAATAAGTCAACAGGAAGTTAGAACGTATACCATCCATCAGAAAAAAGAATTTAATATTTATTGACCAACAATGATACAGACGAGACTGTATTTACTAAAAGTCTCGGGTGGTTAGGAAAAAATAGAATTTATATTTATGTCATGAACGTAGAACTTGAATTTATTGTAAATTAATTTTGAATTAAACTTTGACAAAATATTAAAGTAGGCCTACGATATAAACCACTCGTAGACATATAAAATATAAAAAGTTCATGTGAGGTATTGTATTCGTTAAAAGTTTTACAACCATAAAAAAGAAATAAAATTTGAACTTAACGTATCGTACGATTGTATTCCTTAAATCAGTCGAATTCAATTTGTAGAATATAGTTATAAATGAATCCAAGCTTCCTTCTAAATCTTAAAAAAAAAAGAAAAAAAGATCAGTTAAATAAGATTTCTACTTATTTTTCTAGACAATATTATAAATAAATTCTTTGAAAAAATAAATTATTTTTTTTAAGAATATAAAGTTTTTAAAATGAATCTCATGAAATCTATCATTATATCTTCTCGATTTTTTGATATTATTAATATTTTTTTAAAAAAAGTCTCCGGAAATTAATTTTAAATTGAACTTTCAGCAATTGTCTATTATTATTAAATTGTACTCTGTTTATGCATACATCTGGCCCATTAATTTTAAAAAAGATCTCTCTTTTTTCCCGGAAATCGATGGGTTTCAATTTTTGCAAAAGAAAACAAAAGGAGGGAGGGAAACACCAACCACAAACTGTGACAATTTATAAGGGAATGAAATTATTTTCGTTCATTGATGGGTCCAACTGATTCATTCAAAGATAAACCGTGGTTTTTGAGATCGAATGATAAGGCCAAAGATGAGATTTTGCAATCCCACCCTTCCGAAAATTCCAAATTTCTGTTACAGTTTTTTTTTTAAAATTTTAGTAGTATTTTTTAACTTTTAATTCACCAAGACGTAGCATTTTCAACTTTCTTCTCAACAGCAGTGCTTATTTTTTGAATTTTATCTGAGTTTGAAATTTGATTAACTCGATCTTTTCATACATTATGTACATTTTTTCCAAGAAGAAGAAATCAATATCCAATTATCCATCTTTTTTTTAAAATTATTCTTATTCTTCTTCTTCTAGTTTTTTTTTTTTTTTTTTTTCTAATATATCCATAATATTTTTTCGAGATAATAATCACACCATTATAAATATATATTGAAAACTGCAATGGGTTTATTCCAACCCGGTCGCATCCTTCTCCCCCCTCTCCTTTCCTGCTGCTCCGCTCGTCTCCTCCTCCTTCGTTCCTGCCACGCCATCGCCTTCCTTCCTTCGCGCCTCTCGTCTCCCTGCTGTTGCCGCCGGAGCCTTGAATATCCTATCGGTAGGCGCGGAACCTGTGCTTCTTCCTTTCCCTTCTCCATCATCATCTTTGCTCGTAGTGGAATAGACTGGAAGGACTTTTTTGATTTCTGGTTTGGTTTTCTTGGTGATTAGGTTTTTGAATTGATCCTTCAGTCATGAGTCCGTTTTTCGTACGGCGGATGTTGGATTTCCGAAATTTTTTATGTCAAAAGCCTGTAGAAGTCTTTTTATTCATTCCTTTGCGTTCTGGGGACGAAAACATGACATGGATGGAAATAAGATCGGTCCTAATATTTTGGAACTTGCGTTTTCCCTTTTCTTTTCGTTGGGATGAGATGTTTCTGGTCATTTCTCGATGGTTTTGTCCAGTTTCATCGGTAACCGTAGGAACCCTTCGTCTTCTAGAATTACAGAACTTATCGATTTGTGCTTATGTTGCCTATTTTTTCCCCGAATCTTCTGGGTAATTACTGGATTGGTTATCACTACTGTTTGTGTTCAACATCGCTGTTCCCTTCTACGAAGTAAATCCATTTTCCACTTTTGTAGTCTATCGATCGTCATCATTGTCTTCGTCTGACGCACATGGTGCGTCTTATCTTCGCAATTCCTTTCTTTACTTTAAAAATAGGTTTTCGATATTCTTTCCCCCCTTCAGTGGCATCGTGATTTAGATACTGGTGACAGAGTTTGAGGAGAAACAAATCGATCCCTTTTTGTTTATTTTTTCGCCGTACCTTCCGTCTAATGGTCCTTGGGACTTTTCCCGGTTGCGTCGCCCCTAGATTCCCCTTACGAAGGGGGCGGTGGTTGGCCGCTGGCGGTGCGGCTTCTTGTTGACCGACTCCTCTCCGCGAGAGGTCATCTTTTATTAAAATTTCAAAGATTTTTGTTTCAGAAAATTTGGTTTAATTTTACGGCAATTCTTCTTTGGCACGGTCGTTAACTTGTTGTATGATTAAAACAAGAACTTCTCTGTTCCATGATTGTTCTTTAATTTTTTTTTGCTAACTTTATTGTTTGACTTATGGGTTACTTCTTTTACCCGCGAGAGAGATTGAAGCATGTTTCTTTTGTTTGGAATTGATGCAAAGTTTGGTTAAAGGGCCTAGAACACCAGTGAAGAACGTGAATTCTTGTAATTTTGGTTAATTTCTTTAGAGTTTGGTTGAGTTATTCTTGAAATTCTCGCTTAAGGTGTGTGATTGATGACGGTCACGCAACCGGTCGATCGTACATCATCTTTGCTCTTTTCCGGACTCCCGGAAACGCCTTTTTTTTTTTTTGAAACGCTGTGTTTTTTTTCCCTTTTGGTCCTTCGGTGGTTTAGCAGATTCCGTCGACTGGCCGTTGTTGACATCTCTCCCTGAGATAATTAATATTCTGGGTCCTTTATGAGCTGGAGCTTGCCAAATACTACTGCTAGGCTTCCTCACCGGCATTTTCTTTTACCTTTTTTTATGTCATCGGTTTTTTATTTTTCTAGTTCATCAGATTGGGCTTCTCATCAGATGTGTCACGCACGTTCAATTGGGTGGGTTAGATCCAGAGGTCTTGTTAATTTTTCCCATATCGTTCCTGGTGTAGTGTTTCCTCTCACATTTTCTTCACAAATTCGAACATTAGGGAAGTCCCTTTTGCTAGTGCACGACGTTTGTCCTTGGTAGGTGATGACTGGGATAGGGCATCTAACCCTTTTGCAGCTTTTCTCATATCATGTGAGCTTGTGGGGTTGAGAGGAGGGTAAATGGTGCAGCTGGTCCAATTCCAGCCCTCCTCTTCTGATGGATAAGGATGTGGTGCGTGTGCATAGTCGTCGATCGATCGCCCGTCTGTTCCTGACATCATCTGCCACAAACCAGTTTACCTGTTGATGCTGATTTCACTGTTGGACAGCATTCTTTGCCCAACCGCCCACAGGAAGACAATTAAATTGGTCCCCCCACCCCTCCTTCGTTTCCCCCAAAAAAAACTCGTGCTTTTTTTGCAGTTTTGCTAATTAAATCGATTTGTTTTAAAAACCACTAGTTATTTTACAGTGGACTCTAACGTTGTCCACATGCCCTCATTTCAATCACCTAAAAGATGCCCTAATAATATAGCCTGCACCAGCTTCCGCTCTATTTTCCTCCCCGTCTTCAGTGTCCAATCTCCGATTTTGGTTTTCCTTGCAGAGGATTGATTGATGGAGTCACACCTGGAACAGCAGCCCATGTCGGAGACGGAGGGCTTCCAGGAATCACCAAGAAAATGTGGAGCAGGCTCCGTTCAGTCGGCAAACGCTTGCTTCGACTGCAACATATGCCTGGAATTCGCCGTGGACCCGGTTGTCACTCTATGCGGCCACCTCTACTGCTGGCCGTGCATGTACAAATGGTTGGAGCTGGAGAGCACCACTCCACGGCAGTGCCCGGTATGCAAAGCTACGCTCTCCGAGACGACGCTTGTCCCACTCTACGGCCGTGGCAAGTCCACCGGCGACAAGGCTTCTTACATCGACATCCCTCGTCGGTCGTCGATCCTGCACCGTCGTAGGGGGACATTGGCCACTCCCCTCGTAGAACCCGACTTCTCACAGACAGCAGCATTACACAGACGGCGCCGACACCGAAACGCCTCCCAGCAGCAGCACCACCACCACCACATCGACGCAGCCGCTCCGCAGCAACAACCGCTCGACGTCTCCCCTCTCTTCGGAAGCGCGGCGGTGGCCGTGCTTCCCTGGTTTTTCGGCGAGAATGTGAATGTCACCACGGGGCCACCGTACTCGAACAGGTACCACCTCGTGGGCGACGCCGGCAGCCAGGGTCAGCGGCGGCAGGAGATGCTGGCCAGGAGGTCCCTCCATCGGATCTTCGTCTTCCTGTTCTGCTGCACCGTGTTGTGCCTTATCTTGTTCTAACGGATGGAACGAATCCCCCTCCCCTTGCCAACCATCTCTTCTAGATTAAAAACTTGCCAATAAGAGATGGTAAAGCGTTTGTATGTAAATCACAGGGATTTTTAGTTGTCGTCATATCTACACCTTCAAGCTGTAATTTTCTTTTCTTTTT
This sequence comes from Cymodocea nodosa, assembly GCA_036874045.1. Classification (NCBI taxonomy): domain Eukaryota; kingdom Viridiplantae; phylum Streptophyta; class Magnoliopsida; order Alismatales; family Cymodoceaceae; genus Cymodocea; species Cymodocea nodosa. Next base: position 1,381,008 of record CM072345.1, on the reverse strand, counting down.
TTTCATGCGTCAGTGTAGAAATACCAAAAGGCTGGCTTTGCCTCCGCATCTGTATGCTCGGGCCCAAGTGCACCCTTTCCTTGACCTTGCGCATAAAATGTGTCTCGGAGTGTAAAGAAAATGTAAGAAAAGTGTTTGCCTCAACAGAAATTCTTTCAGAGGCATATCTTATAGTATTATATATATTTTTTCTAAGTTTAATTTTATTTATATGATTAGATAATCTCGTTAAAATTTCATGTTATACTCATTAAGATATTTTGACTAAAAAAATCAATGATCGAAAATTGACGTATATTTGAACCTTTAGAACATGGTTTTTAAACCTTTAATTCCTTTACTTTCATGTATTTACTTGCAAATACCAGGTACATCATTAAAGAAATAAGTTCTCTGAAGTCACTCACCTAAGCTGGAAGTATTTTAGGCACCTAAGGTCTTTTATCCTAGTTTTAGGTATACCGGTGAGGAAATCGGTATACCGAAAAGGATGCTAGGTGACTTCCACATACTAATCGATTGGGCGACATGCCAAAAATGCACAAGTCAACTCAGGACATATTTTCAACATATTAGTAGTAGAATTGGCATACCAAATAATTTCTAGTAGTAGTAGGTGTAGGGTTTATTAGCATATCATTTCTAAGAATAGTATACCGACCTAAACCTTCGATATGTTAAAAACATTTTTCTCAAGAAATTTTGATGATATAAAACTTAATATATATATATATATATATATGAAAAATACTGCTAGTATTCATAGAAAACTTTCTACAGATGCAACCTGTAACGCCTACAAGGGCTGTCATGTGGTTTTTATTTTACTATTATTTTTCATCTTCGTATTTTTTTCTTCCTTGACCATGTAAGCAGCACATGTGATGATGAACAACAAGCGACATGTAGCGCAATAGAACTGTTAAGTTAATGTTACGTATGGTGGAGCGATGCAGGGGTGGCACGACGATACACAAACAACACAAGTTGGTGAAATAACAAGGCATGGAGGCAAGTAAGGAGGAAGGTGAGGTGCAGACAAAGTAGGCAGCAGCCACAGGTGGCACGATGTGAGTAGGCAGGTGAAGCGCGGTGATGTACATAAGCAGAGTTCGACGGTGCGAGAGGTCAAGTAAAATAAATGTATGCACTTAGATTGAACACTTGAATGACCTATTTATGCATTTATATTTAGTTGTACTATCACAAAATTAGCATACCATTTCTAAGAAACGGAATACCAATTTTTGGGCTAAAATTGTAGTCAACCTTTAGAGATAGATTGAGATACAAATTTTAGCATAGACGTACCATCTTAACCATTCAACCAAAAATGACAATACTAATTACCAATCCCAAAAGACCATTTTGGAGGGCAAAACCTATAGTTGCTCACTGGAGCAGGAACGTAAGACTCATAGTGTTCAACATACTCAATTTCATCATCGGTATATTCATCCAACTAGCTGTTAGGAAAATAGCGTACCGAAATATAAACAACACATCAAGTCCACAAAAAATAGAAAGCGAATCTACTTGTTGTGCCTTCTCTTTTGGTTTTTTCTTTTGACGACGACGATGATGATGATGATAATATTAAGATTAAAAACCACTAATTATGTAACCATAATCACCAGAATTTAAAATACTTAGTTTACAGTATAACAACAACAATATAAAAAGACAAAACATTAAATAGCAAGAAGATCTGTGAAGGCGCAAATCAAGTATTTCCTGTGCCTAAACATTAGTGCCATCAACGTTCTTAGTATTAACTTTTTAACCACCAGAACCATCCCAAAACCTACAACTAATTTTTCTAATCAAAAAGAAATTATGCTGTCGAATATTGAGACAGGAAGGTCAAAAATCAGATTATTCATTTTAATCCAACAAATCTAAATAAAAGACGGTAAGAAAGAACTCCAGGTATTAATATTACTTGAAAGACGGCAACTAAGTTAATACTCATAAAAACCAAAACGTCATCCTCCATTTCTCGAGATATTGTAAAATTAGTGGACCAAAAAAATGCCATTTGAAGAGGGATTCCAAGCAATCTGATCTCAGTTAGAGGATAGATTGATAGAGGTAATAATAGAACAAAGTTTTAAGCACAGAATCCTTCAGATCGGAGTGCAGTAAACTATCAAGTTTTCTCTTTAAACACAGAGAATTTAGAACTTTTGCAACCGAGTATTTATGGTACTTCACAAGTTGAGGTAATTTTGGAAAATCTCTTACGCAGTCGGAAGCTCGAAGCTGGAATCCACCACTACTCTTTGAACCTTCCTGTAGTTGACGCGACACAGAATAGGAGTGTCGGAATCCACGGCGATGAGGACACGGAGTCCACCGAGAACTGGGTAATACCTGGGAAGATGAGGAAGTATTCGATGATCCCCTTCGTTGATGCTACCCGTTTTTTAATAGACGTGAAGGGGCTCCTGGCTGGGACATCTTAAAAGCCATTAATGGTAGGCAGCACTTGGGCCGCCTCCTCGATCTGGTGGCTTTTCCGTGTGAGCAGCCGGCGGTGCCATTGCATGGACTGCATGATCAACTATACGTGACCGTAGACATGTCAATTGGGCTGGGCCATCGTGGGCCAGCCCGGCCTGGCTTGTAGTGGGCTGGCTCGGCCCGGTTCGATTTTAAAACTTTGTAATATATAATTATAATATTTTTATTATTAATATTTAATAATAGAATATACAAACGAACGTTGGCAACCCACGAGGCAGTAACGTTCGTTTCGTAAAACAAGCATTGCCAGCATTCATAAATGGACGTAGGTTGCCACGTTTGTTTACAAACGTTCACTTGCCAGCGTTCGATAAATGATTCAACGAACGTTCCTTGTAAATAAAAAAAAAAAAAAAAAAAGGAAGGAGAGAGGAAGGATAATAGATGACGAGTGAAATCTATAAATGAGATAGAGTAGAGGTTTTTTTACAACTCATATTTATTTAATCTTTTCTTTCATAAAACACAAGTTCATCTTTTACATTTCATCTTTATTCAATGGTTCAACTCTTAAATTAAATTCTTTGCAAAAATAACACATAACTTCAATAATTTCAACTTCAATAATGTTCTCAATGATGATTTTGAGTAAGAACAATAATACTCTTAGGCTCAAACTATAAAAGATAAAACATTAACTTCAACTACTACTACTAAATCAAGAAAAATATCAAATTTATAGTTAAAGTTCATAATAAAAACAAAAGTCTCAGAAGACAACACTATGGTGTAGAGGACTTACTATAACATTTGTAATGCAAACTTCTCATACAAACATTCAAACGGTATAACTTATTTATCTAGACATTTAAGTAATTACTCATCTAAAAATATTGAAAAAAATAAAATGGTTCAAACACAAAATAGTTTGACACCGAAAATAATATCACAATGATATTATAATCCTAAGAATGCTAGAGAATTACAAGCTAAATTTATTACTATTTAAAATTTACCTATTAATTTTGATGATAGTTAACATTTTCAAGAATATATTTCACAAGCTTATTATCCACAATTTAAAAAAATTTCTAAAAATACAACTAGGCAAGATATTATTGAACTTTATAATAAACTTAAAATAGAATTAATTAATATAATAGGTTCTATTAACACATCTATAGCATGTACATCTGATATTTGAGAATGTAGAATTAAAGTAGGATATATTACTGTTATTGCATATTTTATTGATGATAATTGAGTTTTACAAAAAAGATTAATAGAATTTAGAAGAATAAATCATCCACATAATACTTAAAATATTTTTTCTACTATTATGGAATTTTTGAATTTTATGAAATTAAAGAAAAAGTAGGTAGTATTACATTTAATAATGCATCTAGTAATAATACAACTATCCCTATGTTTAAAAGTAAATTACCTCTACCAAATGGTTATGATTTATTTCACCACAGATGTATATGTTATATAATTAATCTTATAATTCAAGTAGTTGTTGAAGAATTAAAACATTTTGTAGAAAATATTAGAAATACATTAGGTTATATTTTATCTAGTGGTAGATGACGATAAAAATTTAATCATGTATGTGATTCATTTGAATTATGTAGGATCGAATGTTACACAAGAGAGGAGGTGAATTGTGTTTTTTAACAATTTTAAATATAATCGAAACTTCAATCTTAAAATAATTTGAAATACTATTTTATCCAATACTTTATATTTAAGATTTCAATTACAATTTACAATTCAACTCTCCTTAAAAATTTTAGATACAATGATATAACGATACAATACTTCATCTAATTAATTTCATAATTACAAATACAGAAAAAGTAAATTATGGAATTAAAAATATTTCTCCCTATTTAAGATTTTCCTTTACTTCTCCTTCTTCTTTTTTTGTAAATCTTTAATGACAAATATTTGAAATGTTGCTCCTTATCGAAGTTGTTGAATTTCCTTTCTTCTGAGAGTTTTTCTCTTGAGAGGTGTGTCCCTATAAATATATTTCTTTAAGTATGTAGGGATTATTTGATCAATGACAATTTTATCTTATATAATCAATTTCCATTACATGCATATCTTCCACATTCATCCATGATCAATATCTACTCTTCATGTCTTCTATTTTATTTTCAAATTCAAATTTTGAAATACACATGTTCTAGTTCATATTTTCCTTTCGAATTTTCTTGAATCATCTTTAATTATCGATCCTTTGAAAAATTTCCTACAAAATAAATTTTTTTGTCTAAAATTTTTCATCAAGTATAATAACAAGATGTTGTGTTAAAACTAACTAAATACGTAAAATAGAATAGACTTATAACTCAACGTGTCTAACTCAACAAGTTCAACATGTGACATACTTCATTGGGTAAGGTGATAACTCAATGAACTACTTTGTTATGTTATAGATAACTCAATGAATCAATATATGAGTATTTAAACAATAATATATTTATCACGTACATAAATAATAACAGTATAAGTTTATAATACTAACCTAATGTGTTACTTTAGTATTCAATTAAGAAACTCAACACATGTAGTTATGTTAACTTAACAAGTTAAAAATGTGCAACTTACATGATACAATATAACATTTATAAATTTTAAATTCAATACGTGCATAATGCTAACTTAACGAGTTTAGATATACAACTTAACATTTTGTTTGCTAACTCAACGAGTTCTTACGTGATATTTTTACAAAAAGAATGCTAACTCAATGAGTTGTTATTGTACACTATATATGATACAAATAATTAAAATTAAAATCTATCATGTTTAATACTATAAAAATACATGTTAACTTAATAACAAGTTGTATAAAAAGTTAGTATATCTTAACAACAAGTTATGTAACTTAGCATAATTTCAGATCTATTATAGACAAGTATATAACATTAAACTTTTTCTATATTAATTAATGTTCTTAATTTACTTTCACAAATAACAAAATTAATTGATTAAATATGATTATTTACATTTTGCACACATCATCAAAACATAATACTCAACAAATTACCACATAAAACATTTACAATGGATGTCCTTCATAGGTGGAATTCATTATATTTAATGTTAAATAATTGTTTACCTTATAAAGAAGTTATAAAAACTTATTATAATGATAGAATAGATGACAATACAACACCACTAAAAGAAAATGATTTTGCAATAGTTAATTATTTTATTAAATTTTTAAAATCATTTTATAATGCAATAGAACATTTATCAAGAGTATATTATTCTACATCTGTTTATGTAATTCACCATTTATGTAATATAGCAAGAGTTTTTAATAATTATGGTAATTATCCATTTTTTACACTTATAGTTTTAAAAATGAAAGAAATTTTTTTGAATAATTGGAATAAGATACCTCTCTTATATACATTAAGTACTTATTTAGATCTTAGGACTAAAATAAAAGTTCTTAAAAAATGTATAATTGCAATACAAAATTGTTTAAATATAAAAGTTCATGTAACAATTGAACATATAGAAGAAAGTTTAAATAATATGTTTGATATGTATTTTATAAAATATGAAATACAACAAACACAAAGTACACCTTATTTTTCAAAACCATCATCATTAGTTGATTATAGTTTATTTGTTGATGATTATAGTGATTTTAGTAGCACAACAAATGGGCAAGAATTAATTATATTTAATAATGCTAATCATAGATGTTTAATAAGAGATAATGTTGGTTTTCTAGATTTTAATGTAATAAATTAGTGGAAAATACAAAAAGACACATTTCCTATTTTATCATTAATGATTAGAGATTTACTGGTAATTCCAACTTCTTCTGTAACATGTGAACAAACATTTAGTATTAGTAGTAATATATTAGATGATAGAAGAGCAAGATTAAAAGATGATATTTTAGAAGCATTGACAATTACTAACAAATAGTACAAATACCAATGATACAAACATAGAACATAATAAATACGTGGATGTAAACATAAATGTTAATGTTCCTTAAGGTGGACGATTGATGAATGACAAGCTCTTTATTTAAAATCAAAGAACTTCAACGCTACATGCAACACAATTACACTATTAAAAACTTAACCACTTATTTTCAAGTGCTCTTCTTCCTACTGGATTGCGAACCTAGACTTTTGTAAGATGATATTCTCTTTAGTAAATTAGCATCAACTCGACACCAAGGCTGAAAGCTTTCATCATCTTCTGAAAGATGATTCGATGCTTGGTGAAGAAACATTTCTTTCATATGACACGATCACTCATTCGTAGTGGTTGTCAATCATCACAATTTGATTGGAATTAACCCGACTCTAGAAATCATCTTAAAAATAAAAATATATGAAATATATTTTATATTGTAACAATTATCACAAAAGACTCTATCTTATATTATTTATAACAAATTTTGTTATTTTTTATCTTGTAGATAAATACAAAAATATTTAATTTATTAATTTCAATATTTTTATTTTGTGAATAAGCATATATATTTTATATTCTATGATTTTTCGTTATTTTCTATTTTGTACATAAATACTTTGATTTTCTATTAACTTTCTATTATTTTTCTTTCTATTATTCTGTCATTTTCTTTTCACTATTTTTCAATGCACAAACACTTCTTTGTTACCAAAACTTTCAAAAAATAATAAAGTTTTAAACAAAGTATACATTGAAGAGAAGATAAAAAAAAAAAAAACAAGAACAAAGTAGATGAGAAGGTTAGTTCTTTTTCCACAATTTTACTCTAACATCTAAATACTAAGTCTTTAAAGAGTGAAGAGTCCACAACTAACACCAATATTTTCAATATTTCCAGCATTTCTAGCTATCAGACGAACTTAATTTACTTTCACCTATTTAACTTAATCTAAACCTGAATCTATTACTAGATTATCTAGCTAAAAATAAGTTAAATAGACCATGTTATTGAATATTAAAATAATATTTTTAACAAAACAGCTAAAAATTTTATCATTTCTCTCAAATCAACAAATCTAGACAAACTACATAAGGGAAGTATACTAGACAAATTGATTTCCTATAAAGCTACTAAAGAAGTTATTTGTAAAAATAATGTATAAAAAGTTATCATGAAAAAATAAACGCCCATTTCCAATATATGACGAAAGATCAAATATTATTTGTCAACGTGACAAGGTAAGTCTCATCAACCTGATACATGATGATGGTGTATTGTCATGTCTTAAAACATGGAGAGAGCTACGAGAAACTTTGGGAAGGTATGGATATGGCAATAATATGGAGAGTGGAGTGTGCTTATGGAGTTTCTTGGAAGTTGGAAGGTGATCATGGAGGAGGTGTTTAAAACGAATCGCTAGCTAGGATTTTAATTTTTCTAAGATCCAATGGTTGTGGTACAAACACAATTGTAGGCATTGGATCTAAGATGGATGAGGATAGAGGAACTGATAAAAAGGGATCTTAAGGAAGGTTTTCTAGGAATTTTTGGAGGTTAAGAAGCATAGAGGGTTGGGACAAAAATAAAAAAGGGTTACTTCTCCTCAACTTCAGAGAGTAGCTGCAATACTTGCCTTCATGCTCGAAGACTTAATATTAACTATTATGAGCAGCCTAATAAGTGAAAAGATCTAAGTATCATTCATAGTGGGGGCATTTACGGTACTTTTAGTCAGATGTTGAAGTCTATGGTGCAAGTCTTGGATTTCTATTGAAGTATTTGCTACAGTTGGCATGTCCACCTTCATTAGCAATTAATTATTCATGATGTTTATAATCTAGAGAAGATACATATTATGAAAATGATAAGTTTGATTTCATTATATTGTAACCTGAATTGTATTTAATTAAAACTTGGATTGTATTAACATGTAATGTAACTTAAATTATATTGAAGTTTAAACTAGATTGCATTGAAATGTAATTTAGATTATATTAAAATGTTACTTGAATTGTATTAAAATGTAGCCTAGATTATATTGAATCGTAGTTTGAATAGTAACCTAGATTGTATTTAAATGTACTTTAAGTTATATTGAAATGTAACTTAAATTCACTATAAAAAATCAATGATATTGTGACGGCCATAAGCCGTTATAGTAACCTAAAAACTATTATGGTAGGTCATTCATGTCACACAACAAGTGGCATCGCAACAAAATACCATGACAGTTTTTGGTAGCCATCACGATAGATAGGCTATTGTGACGGCTGGCGAATTTTTGGTGACGACTTAACAGTCGTCATAGTCAGTCTACCTATTATCACAATTGATATCCTATTGTAATGACTTTGTCATAGTTGGTTATGATGATAACTCTGTAAGTCATCACAATAAGGTGTCAAAACTGCCACAATAGAATTTGAAATTGTGACAGATTAGATTACTTTCACCGTCACAATAACCTATTGTGATAGATCTTTAACTGTTATAATAAACCTAGTAACTGTCACAATAAGGGAGGGGGTGAGTGACTTATTATATATTCTGTTGTGACGGTTTTGACTGTCACGATAGCATATTTAGGGTCATCACAATAGGTATAAAAATTAACTTAATATATATCTAATTAAATTAATTATTGATAAAAGATAATCAAACCTATATGTGTAATATATACAACAATGTTTTAATAAAACACTAACATCATAAATTTCAATGTTCATTCATAATTCAAATTTCAACATTTCTAAATGTTTGTACAATTCATTAAAAAGAAAATTCTTCACATCACATACTGTAAGAGTAATATTCAACAATAGAGTATACGATTGTACATGACATCCATATTATAAATTATATATGAAAGACTTAAATTTCTTCTTTCTTCAATTAATACCAGTACCACATTATTCAATAATTTCCACCTATAACAAAACAAAAGTAAAATCCTAATTAGAAAATAAGAAGAAACATTTGATTAGCGACAATAAACATCAATTATCACATTTATAAGTACTCACCGTAGAATGAACCCAACCAATATTTGTTTCAACTACATCTTTGATGATTTTATATCTACCGTAAGGTCAGAATAAAGGAAAGTTGTTTTCTATAGCAACTTTCACAACCACTTTACACCATCCCAAATCCAAAGGATTTTTACCAAAACTTTATTGGAATCTTCACTTAATAACAATCCTTTGGCCACAATTATATTTCCATTTGTACGTTTGCAATATTAACAACATTGAAGTTATAAGAAGAAATTTATAAAATAAATTAAAATGTAGAACATAATTGAAACAATATATAAATTAAAATTAAGAAATAATTGTAGAAATGAAGTGTGACAAAATTCACATTTCTAAATAAAAAATGAAACATTCACTGCCATTAAATCTATTTTGGATTACATGATTAGTACCATCTGTCCAAAGAAACAATAATTATCTTATGGCTTGCTGCATGACAAACATGTAGCGTTGCACTCGTTAATCTATAATTCCAAGCAACACTCCTATCAAGAACATATTCAAGCAAATAAACCTTAAAGCAAATATTCAAACAAGTATTGATCACCAAACAAGAAACCATAGTCTGATTACAAAATTTTTATTTTAAAGAACATCACATAAACATATGCAAATATTGATAGCAGATGCTAATCCAACCATCTAAGCAAAACTAAATAAAAATAGACTAAAAACTATTTGCACTTATTCATTATGTTCTTGATCTTGAGGTGGTGTGAAGTGAAGTTGGATGCCAACAAAATTAATGTTAAATCCCTATCTTCAAAGGAATATAATTGTAAGAATAGTATATATTATTAGCTTTTATATTAATTTGAGTATATATCATTCCAATATTTACCTGTGGTGATTGATATTGACTTGGCTTGGGATGAGAATGGTGTCATTGAACTCCTAACATTTGAAACAAACTAAAAGTTATAAATATTGACAATTTCTAATAGTTTGTAAGAATGTTTGTCATAATAGTTACTAAATGAATATTGAAATTTATGAATTACTAAATGAATACTTGATGTACCATTTGTTTCATTTCGACTAACTCCTAAATATTACGTGCTTCTATCCTCACTTCTTCAATTTCATTATTTTGAACTTGTTGTTAAACATTAAAACGTGAAGAAGAGGGCGTTCTTAATGTTGGTCCCATGATATCAAGTGGTCTTGGACCTAAACCCAAACATCTAACATGACCTCACGAAGTCATTCCCACTTACATTTTGATTAAATTCTCCTTGACTTTGTCTCATCTCCTCAATTTGCTACTAGATGAATGCATAACATCATATAAAAACAACATTTTATTTTGTATAATGAAAATTACGTTTGAAATATAATACAAACGTACCACTCTCAATTTTGAAATAAGATCGTTTATGGTGCCTCCTTTCGACTTCAACTGAAAATATAAATGTCACTCCTATCTAATTATTTTCTTGTTTCTTTATGCTACATGAGAAATAATATACCTCATTAAATCTTAGTCGTAAAAAAAGTAACATAAGCACACATTTAACACTTATGTAGTCATCCACAAGTCTTATAATACTTCTCAATCATATGCAATGTCTTGAACCTAATTTGTCATGGTTTTTCACATTCCTTTTCTTTTACCCTACATAAAAAAATATCAAATGTAATTGAAAAGTGATTGTAAAAAAGATTCTTAGAAGATGGTACCTTGAAATCTTCAGAATTCTAATAATTTTTTAAAATTTCCCATTGCTCGAGGATGACACTGACTTCCTCCACCATCACTACCTTGTATTGTTGATGTTATCAAAGTTATTTCCATGCCTTTCAACTATTAGAAATAATTTTTAAAATCTAATTTTTAAGAGGAGGATTTTGTGCAAGTTGAAACCTCACCTACAAGACAAAGAGATTGACAAAATCATAAAAGATTAGATTTATAAAATCATTATTTAAATTAATAATATACCTTTATCTTCTCAATGGCATCCTCTTTATCGGATGCAAGCATATAATGCCAATCAATAACGTCAATAGAGAATAACTCTCCTCTCTTTGTTATTACCCCCCACAATAATGTGATAGTGACTTCCCTTCACATGCTATTAGTTAGTAAATATTTATTAAATTCTACCATAAGAAGTTTTCTTCTCTGCATCTTCTCCGTACTAGAAAGTAGAGTATGCTCTCTTCTCCTCTTTTCTTGGGAGTTTAGTATGTATGTTAGGAATTTTGTTTTGATAATGAATATTTTATTAAAGTTTATAAATAAGTCTAAATAAAATTTTTCTAAGTATAATAGTCACGTAATTATATGTTAACAAATTATCAAAAAGTTTTATTTAAATTCCAAATAGTAACTTTTAGATAGTTAAGATTTTTGGATAGTTAAAGTTTTCAGATAATTACATTTTGAATAGTTAAACTTTTGGATAGTTAACGTTTTAAATTAGTCGAAAAGTATTAGGAATTTTGTTTTAATGATAAATGCTTTATTAACATTTTTAAATAAGTCTAAATAATATTTTCTAAGTATAATAGTCACAATTAAATATTGACAAGTTATCAGAAAGTTTCATTTAAAATATTGTATAGTTAACTTTCAAATAGTTAGATTTTCAGATAGTTAAAGTTTTCGGATAGTTAGATTTTCAGATAATTAAACTTTCGGATAGTTAACGTTTCAATTTAATCGAAGAATTATGTTAAAAACTCGTATAGTTAAGTTATCTACATGTGTGTTTTTAATGTTTTAAGTTATCACGTGTTTTCTATGTGCGTTTGGTAATGAAAATCGAAGAGTTAGATAACTGTTCGAGTTTTTATATGCATGGATAAATAACTATTTAAGTTTTATAAAACGACTAACAAACAGATAAGTTTTCTTTGTTTAGTCACATGTTTTGTAGATGCAAAAACTCGAAGAGTTATAGATAAGTGTTTGAGTTTTTACAAGACTTAAATGATAAGTGTTCGACTAAAGTGGTGACTTAAAAGATATTCTACAAATCTCTAAGAAGATAAAGTTTCAGTGAATCTACAAGTGAAAATTGTGAAAATTCAAAATGATAGTAGAGAAAGTGGAAATTTCAAAGTGATAGTGGATATAATGGAAATTCAAAAAGACAGTGGAAATAATGGATAATTTAAATTTGAAATTAGTACGTGGATTATGAATTATAGATTAAGTGGATGAACATGTTGAACGTGAAGTTAGAGGTCGACTACTAATAGAGAGTACGAGCTACATTACGATCATCCTAATCTCCAATCACAAATTGAAAGATCAAGTTTGAATATTCAATCCCAATCTCAAATATCAAATCTAAATATTCAACTGCATATCAAATTTAGAAAAATTCTCCAACATTAGAAGAAGTTCGGAATTCCAAGCAATTTCAGGAAAGAAGCTGCAAACGCAAGAAGTTTGAAAATTCGACAACTAGAGAAGATATATAGAAGTTGAGCAAAAAGAAGGAAAAGGAACCATGTGCATAAAAATTAGGTTTTATACAATTCAAAATTAGCTTTGAATAAGGACTTCATTTTCTATTTGAATTGTATATCAGACATTATTGTATCAAAAATGATAAGAAGGGAATTGAGCTGAAAAGAAATTGTAAATTCTTTCTTTAAAAGTTTATAAAGAATAGAATTTTATTTATAAGTGTTTTGTGCTCTTGTTTTATTCGTTGGTAATTTTTAATTACTAAGACATAATTCACCCTCTTCTTGTGATACAACGATCTTACAACTGGTATCAGAGCATAATTAAGAGCTTTCATTTCTCTATTTAGGAATCAATTTTTCCTATCATTTACTTAGGATCATCTGTTTAAAATAGATAATACTGAAATCTTAGTTATGACTGAAGGACAGACCATTAATCGTCCTCTTATGTTTGAAGGTAGCAATTATGGCTACTAGAAATATAGGATGAAAATATTCTTTTAGTTAATTGATTTCAAATTATGGCATATAATTAACAATCCTATAGTATTAGTTACGACTCCATATGACACTTAGACTTTTGATGAAAAGGAGCGAATGACACTGGATGCTAAAGGTTTAAACATCTTGTTTTGTGCTTTATCTCATGATCAATTTAACAAAGTTTCTACATATCAAATTGCATATGAGATATGACATGTATTAGAAGTTGCCAACAAAAGTACTAACTAGGTTAAGGAATCTAAGATTAATATGTTAGTACATAAATATGAGCTTTTAAAATACATGAAAATGAATGTATCTCTGATATATTTTCTCGTTTTCTTGAGATTGTAAATTCATTAAAATCTTTAGGCAAGAAATTCGAAGAAAAAGACATGGTAAGAAAGATCCTTAGATCTTTAACTAAAATTTGGGCTCAAAAGACAACATCAATTGAAGAATCCAAAGATTTAAATACATATACTCTCGATGATCTCATAGGCAATTTGACAACCTATGAAGTACAACAATTAGATCCAAAAGGGAAGAATCCTAGAAGGGATCTGACTTTTGAGGCTGGTAAAGTCTTAGAAGTCACTAGTGATTCTGACGATGATTTATTATTGTTGACCAGAAAATTTAGAAATCTATTGAAGAAACGTAGGAACTTTAGGTCAGCAAAGACATCCGAAGATATGGAGAAGAAGTTATTCCTAAAAGACAAAATCATATGCTATAAGTGTAACAGGCTGGGTCACTTTGAAACTGATTGTCCTTTCAACAAAGATAAGAAGAATTCGAGGAGGAATTTCAGGAATAAGAAATTCAAAAAGAGAAGGGCACTTAAAGTGACATGGGATGACTCTTTAGCTTCACAAAGTGAAGAAAGAAGGGATTCAACATCAGACAATGAATCTTCATCAAAATCAGATTCAGAAGAAAATCTGGCAAACGTATGCTTCATGGCAAAATCTAGTGAGGTATCTTCTAATCAAAATGCTAGTTTTGATGGATTACTTGCTAAATACAATAAACTAGTTAGAAAATATAAGAAAGTAAAAACAAAAGGAAAGAACACTAGGAAAATGCTAGATGAATCTGAAAATAAGATTGATTTTCTGAACTCTACATTGAATAAATTTAAAGAAGAAAATCAAAAGCATGCATAGGAAATTTTAAAGTTTATTGCAATAGAAAGAAAATTGCATGCTAATTGTGAAAATTTAATTACTGATACAAAGAAAATGATCTGTGAAATTGAAAAACTGAAACTGACTATTACTGATTTTAATTTAGAAATTGATATGTTAAAGAATAAGGTTTGCGATCAAAAGGCTACATTAAGTAAATGGAATAATAGTCAAACTATAACAAATGAACTTAGTAGTAAAACATGGTATTGCTTTGCATGATGCATCTTCTGAAAATTATATATTGCATGATGGTACTACTAAAAAGAATGTCTTTATTTCTAGTACTAAGAATAGTAAAAGAAAAACTATTCTATGTGTGATTAAAAAGGGAGATAAATATGTGCAAATTGATAAAATGCAGCATATAAATAATAGCACACGATGCAACAATTTCAAAAGAAATTTTTAGAAAAATCAGGTTTAGTCATTTAAGGATTTTAATATTTTTGATCAGTTTTCTTCATATTTAAAAAATATCAGATATTGGGATCAGCAATCAAATAATGTTAGAAATGAAAATTTCAACTCTAGTTTACATAGAAATAAATGTTTTGATAATTATAATATTAAGAGAAATAAACGCAAGAATAATTATCAGAAAATAGATAAGTTGAAGTTTAAAAATATTGATTATTTTGATATGACTCTCTCTAAAATTCTTGGACCCACTTAGAAATGGGTTCCAAGAAATAAAATCTCTTTTTAACTATTTTGCAGGTACATAAATCAAATTGGATAATGGACAGTGGAGTATCTAGCCACATGATTGGAGATATACGATTACTTATAGAAGTAACAAAGACCAAGAACGAACAAGTTACCTTTGGAAATAAAAGAAAAACAAATATCCTTGGATCTAACAAGGTTCGAGTAACTGAAAAATATTTTATAAATGATGTCTTATTAGTGGAAAACTTAGGTTTTAATTTATTGAGTGTTACTATTTTAATGAAGTTTTATAGAGTAATTTTTAAAAAAGATTCCTATAAAATTATAGGCATGTCTACAAATGAAATTTTATTCACTACATATAAGAAAGGATCCGTTTGTATTCTGAATTTGCCTTTTGATATTATTAAAGACAATTTTTGCTTAATTGCAAAATCAGTTGAAGTTATTTTATGACATAGAAGGCTAGGACACTCAAACTTAAAATTATTACAAAAGCTATCTAAAAAGAATCTAGTTAGAGGTTTACCTAGTATTAAGTACTCAAAAGAGTTTATATGAAATAACAAGTAGAAGAGTATTAGAACTAGTGCATATGGATTTATTTGGACCTACTAGGACTACTAGTCTAGGAGATAAACATTATGCTTTTGTACTAGTTGATGACTATTCTAGGTTTACTTGGGTTTATTTTTTAGCTAATAAAACCAAAGTTTTTGAAATATTTAAGATATTCTGTAATAAAGTTCAGAATGAGCAAAATGTTAAAATTCAAAAACTTAGGAGTGATCATGGTACAGAATTTGATAATGATCAAATGGACACCTTTTTTGAAGAATTAGGCATAGATCATAGGTACTCATTTCCAAGGCTCCTTCACAAAATGGGATAGTAGAATGTAAAAACAAATCATTTCAGGAAATGTCTAAAACCATGTTAAATGAAAATAAGTTACCATTATCTCTCTAGGCAGAAGCAGTTCATACAGCATGTTATAAATAGAGTACATCTAAGACCAATTTTGGATAAAACTCCTTATGAGATATGGTATAATAGGGTTTCCAAAATAAGTTATTTAAAACTCTTTGGCTACAAGTGCTTTATTTTAAACACTAAGGAACGTAGAAACAAATTTAGAGCCAAATTAGATGAGGGTATTTTTCTTGGTTATTCTATTAGAAGTAAGGCATATAGAGTATATAATAAATCAACAAAAACCATTGAGGAAACCCTAGATGTGAAATTTCATGAAAATTCTCATTTGGATTTTAGACATACTGAAAACTTTGATTCAGAAATTCTCACAAAAATGGTACCAAATGATGTTAACAGAGAAATTGAGAGATTATTTGACGGAATAAGAAATATAAACTTAAATGATGAAGATTTAGTAGAAAATAATGTCATAACTATAGAAAATGTGGAACAACATAGAAATTGGCGTTATGCTTCATCTCATCCTATTGATCAGATAATAAGCAATCCTAATCAATGAGTTAGGACTAAGTCATCAGTAGTCAACATTTGTGGTGCTTATTCATTTGTTTCCTTACTAGAACCTAGGAAAATTGAAGATGTCTTAGAAGATGAATTTTGGTATTTAGGTATGCAAGATGAGCTAAATCAATTTATAAGAAATGAGATATGAGATCTAGTTCCACCACCTGAAAATCAGTCTGTAATAGGAACAAGGTGGGTATTTAGAAACAAAGTAGATCAAGATGGACATATAGTTAAAAATAAAGCTAAGTTAGTTGCTCAAGGTTATAAGCAAGAGGAAAGAATTGACTTATTAGGAACGTATGGCTTCACCAAAGGGGGGGTGAATGGTGATCAGTGTGTAAATAAAACTTTTTACTAACTTTTCTATCTAAATTGATTAATCAGTTTTCACAAGTGTTAAATAGAAGATTAAACATGCACAACGAAAATATAAATAAGAAACACAAGAGAATTTTAGGTGGTTCACCAACTTGGCTAGTCCACCCCTAAGGATCACTTGGGCTTCACTAAGTGTCTCAACACTTACATACACTTGCTTTTAGGTCGAAGCAAGAACCAACCATTCACTTGAGCTTTCTGGTCATAGCTCTAACCAACCACACAAAAGTTTTCAGGTATAAACTTCAGTAAACCAACCTGTTGGGTTTTCAGGTCAAAACTCAAACTAACAACTTGAATAAAGCTTTAAGGTTGAAGTCACAAACCAAATGATCCTTCTTGGATCAAACTTTTAGCACTTGGAGAGCTTTAAAAATCTTCTTGTAAATCCAACTTTCAATTGATTCCTTGTAGTAGTTAATTTGAATTGAGCTTTCTCTTGTAATAGTAGTTGATATGCTTGTTACATGGATTTCAAATTACATCAAATGGATGTTAAGACTACTTTTTTAAATGGATATATAAAAGAAGAAGTTTATGTAAAACAACCTCTAGGTTTTGAGGATTCAAAACATCCCGAGTATGTTTACAAGCTTAAAAAGGCACTATATGACCTTAAACAAGCTCCTAGGTCTTGGTATGAGAGATTATCTAAATTTCTTATGGAAAAAAGGTATTCTATGGGAAAGGTAGATCACACTCTTTTTATCAAGAAGGTCAAAAAAGATATATTGGTAGTTCAAATCTATGTAGATGACATTATATTTGAAGCAACAAATGATAAATTAGTTGAGTCCTTTTAGAAGATATGACTAATCAATTTGAAATGAGTATGATGGATGAACTAGCATTTTTTCTAGGCTTACAAATTAAGCAGTTAGAATAGGGTACTTTTATTTCACAAGAAAAATATACTCGAGATTTATTAAAGAGGTTTGGATTAAACAACACTAAAACAAAGAATACACCAATGAGTACTATCACTAAGTTGGATAAAGATGACTCTAGAAAAATTGTAGATATAAAACAATATAGAAGTATGATTGGTTATTACTTTATTTAACAGCAAGTCGACCAGATATCATGTTTAGTGTGTGTACTTGTGCTAGATATCAATCTAATCCTAAAGAATCATACCTACTTGCTGTTAAATGAATTTTTAAATATATATTAGGAACCATCAATTTTGGATTGTTTTACTTTAAACACAGTTCTTTAATGTTAATAGGTTATAGTGATACTGATTTCGTAGGATGTAAGTTTGAAAGAAAAAGCATTAGTGACACTTGTCAATTATTAGGAAATTCTTTAGTGTCATGGTTTAGCAAAAAGTAAAATTATGTAGCATTATCTACAACTGAAGCTGAATATATAGTTGTTGTACTTTGCTGTGCTCAAATCTTGTGGATTAGACAAACTTTAAAAGATTTTAATTTAACCTATGAACCAACTAAGATTTTTTGTGATAGTAGTTTTGCAATAAGTTTGTCTAAAAATCCTATCTTACATTCACGAGTTAAACATATAGAAGTTCGACATCATTTTCTAAGTGATAATGTTATAAAAGGAAAAATAGTATTAAATTTTATTCCTACCATAGAATAATTAGCAGATCTATTTACAAAACCCTTAGATGAGAATACATTTTCAAAATTACGATTAGAACTTGGTATCTATAGGTTATTTGATGTTTAAATTGTCTTATTCATTACATAATATTTTGGTTTGTTACAAAGTAGCATTAGAATTTAATTTCTTTATATTTAAAAACAAAAAAAAAACTCAATATATTTGTTTTAGAATTATTGTTTACTGGTAATTAAGAATTTATGAAATTCTGATTTTTATTGAAGTCAATTTATTTAAGAAAAATTTAGAAAATGTTACTTAAGGAAAGTTAATTTAATTAATATGAGTACCAATTGTATTTTTGTTACTTATGTATACGCCATTATAGAGATTTTAATTGGAAAATACATAAAAAATATGTACCATTTATTAAAGGAAAGTCATTAACATACTGTTAAAAAAAATTAAGTCTTGCGGTTGCCTCTTTTTCAATTTACTATCATATTTTATTATTTGTCTACAATTACTTGAGTAATTAAGTCCGTTGGGAGATCTTAAACCCTAGTCACTTGAACCAATTAGTTTGGGATGTGTTGACTGAAAACTCATTTTATAAGTAATTTAGATTCTTCTTCTTTTTTTTTAAAAAAAAGGTTACCTGTTCTCACTTATCACTGAGTAACTGGTTATCTTTTCTCTAAGCAAGGGATTATGATTACGTAAAAAGATGATATTGTGGGAGGTAATATATAAAATATATAAAAAAAAGAGAGGCAATGTACTCAAGCTTAGTTTATTTTATAGGTGTTATAACAATTCTGCCATAATCTATGCATATAATATTTGTTATTTTTCTTTGTTATTATCTATTCTTTACACATAATGTAATGCATTTATTTTCTTAAGTTCGTGTACTCATTATTGAATTCTTTTAAGTTACCTAAAGGTATATCTCTATGAATTTTTTTTGTAAACTAAATAAAATAAAAGTTAGAAAGTCTAAATTGTTTAATCTACTACTTATTTTTGTATTAAAATTTTTTTTTTAAAAGAAAAGGTAGAGATATACAAATCTATTGGGACTTGACAACCTAGTTTAAGTACACCATTTTGAACTTAAATGACAAATCTATTGGGGCTTGGGAACCCAATTTAAGTACGCCATTTTTAACTTAAATGACAAATCTATTTAAGGCTTAGCAGCCCACTTAAGTTAGATATTTAGAGTTTAATGACAAATCTATTAGAGCTTGACAACCTAATATTAAGTATGCCATAGTTTCTCTTGACTACATTTATGTAGGGGGAGCAAACAATGACAAACAATGGTAAATTTAATCAAATGCAAATATTCTGGAACTTATATGGATAAAAAGTTAGACTCATTCAATTAGTTTAACATACAGTTATGTATTTCACTTGAACTCAACTATTTTATCTTACAAATTGATAACTAACCATCCGAGTTTTTCATATTGTTATGTTTTACTCTTCTACAAACTCGAATAGTTAGATTTCTCTCTAAGTTTTTGTTTTAAATTCTTATATTTTATCCTTTTAAGAAACTCAAACAATTATGCTTAAGTCTTCGACTTTTTCGCATATCCATCCGAGAAACTTGAGCAATTAACTTAATATTATTATATTTTTATGAAAGACTTAAAATATGACAATAACTATTCTAGTTTGTCGTATAGTTATGTACTTTACTGCTCATAAAACTCGAATAGTTATCATAAGTCTTTAAGTTTTCTCATTTTTACTTAGCTAGTAGTTATTTTCTTTACACGAATAGTTACGCTAAGTCTTCTGCTTTTACAAGTGGTAAAACTTGTACAGTTATTGTAGGCATTCAAGTTATTTATTAGTAATGGATCTTATATTTATGATTTCAATGATTGAATTCGTTTATCCGTTTATAAACTCGAAGAGTTATAAATGTTTTACTGACAACCTTTCATGTTTCTACTTTACTTCCACTAAGTTCTACAGTGAACAACGAAGATTAATCGATAATGTCAGGATGTGGTAGAATGACAAAAGTGTAGAAAAGAGAAATGAAACTTCAAAAGTTAGAAAATGAGATCAACAACATTTACTCAAGGTATACTTTTTCCAATGAAGTACTACATGAAATTAGAAAAGTTGTTCAAGATGAAAAAAATTTCTGTTGGAAATTTATTAGAAACTATGCTGAGACACAATTTAGACTAAAACAGATCGAACTTTTCGCGTTACAAATGTGAAAAGAACATTCCAACCTAACCCTGAGGTTGTTACAAGTTCTGGACAAGTACTTGAAAAATTGGTACAATCTATTACTTATTATGGAAAGAAATGGGAACCAATGATAGAAAATGCCAATAGGGAATTAGAATCTTTGTATTCCCAACATTATTTTCTCCTATTTTAGATGAAATTCAAAAGTTTATTAATGAACATAAAATTGCCATTTGGACAATAAACCTTCGAAGTGAAGGAAAAAAAGTTTATCAACTAAAAATGGCTGAGGTTGAGAGCTTAAAACTCTATATTCCCTTTGTAGGATTATTGTATCACTAAAGAAGGGGTGAATTGTGTCTTTAGTAATTAAAATTACTAGCGGATAAAACAAGAGCACAAAACACTCATAAATAAAAGTCTATTCTTTATAAACTTTTAAAGAAAGAATTTACAATTTCTTTTTAGCTCAATTCCCTTCTTGTCAATTTTGATACAATAATGTATGATATACAATTCAAATAGAAAATTAAGTCCTTATTCAAAGCTAATTTCGAATTGTATAAAACCTAATTTTTATGCACGTAGCTCCTTTTCCTTCTTTTTGCTCAGCTTCTGTATCTCTTCTCCAATTGTCGAATTTCCAGACTTCTTGCGTTTACAGCTTCTTTTCTGAAATTGCTTAGAATTCTGAACTTCTTCTGATGTTGGAGAATTTTTCTAGATTTGATATGCAGTTGAATATTTAGATTTGATATTTGAGATTGGGATTGAATATTCAAACTTGATCTTTCAGTTTGTGATTGGGGATTGGGATGATCGTAATGCAGCTCGTACTCTCTATTAGTAGTTGAACTCTAACTTCACATTCAACATGTTCATCCACTTAATTCATAATCCACGTACTAATTTCAAATTTAAATTATCTAGGATTTCCACTATCTTTTTGAATTTCCACTATGTCCACTATCATTTTGAAATTTCCACTTTCACCACTATCATTTTGAATTTCCACTCGTAGATTCATTGAAACTTTATCTTCTTGGAGATTTGTAGAATATCTTCTAAGTCATCACTTTAGTCGAACATTTATCCTTTAAGTCTTATAAAAACTCGAACACTTATTTATAACTCTTCGAGTTTTTGCACTTACAAAATACGTGACTGAACAAAGAAAACTTATCTGTTCGTTAGTCATTTTATAAAACTCGAATAGTTATCTATCCATGCGTATAAAAACTCGAACAGTTATCTAACTCTTCAATTTTCATTACCGAACACATATGGAAAATACGTGACAACTTAAAACATTAAAAACACACGTGTAGATAACTTAACTATACGAGTTTTTAACATAACTCTTTGACTAAATCGAAACGTTAACTATCCAAAAGTTTAACTGTCCAAAAATCTAACTATCCGAAAACTTTAACTATCTAAAAATCTAACTATCCGAAAGTTAACTATCAAAGATTTTAAATGAAACTTTCTGATAACTTGTGAACATTTAATTACATGACTATTATACTTAGAAATTATTATTTAGACTTATTTAAAAATGTTAATAAAGTATTTATCATCAAAACAAAATTCCTAACAATCTCCCCCTTTTTGATGATGTCAAAACTTAATAAGTCAAATAATCTATCTTCTCCCCCTTTTTGGCATTATAAAAAAGTAAATAAAATGTAAGGAAGAAAAACTTGCTAAGTATATATCGTTCAAAAAGAAATTTTTAAACATGCATAACTTTTGTGGATAAGAATAAACTGTTTAAATAAAACTGTTTTAAACAAGAATTGTCAAAAACAAGTGTATGACATTAAATGCAGTAAATAGTTTACATAATGTAATTTCTTTATATAAGTAATTTTCGGTAACAAATTACAATGAATAAATCATGCAATACATAATTTGTATAATCACAAGCCTCTTTGTCTTCGAAAAATATTTAGCAGAGTATCTAAAATTTGCCTTGCAATTTCTGTACTTACTCTATTGATCTAATCAATTATTGTTTGATCTAAATCTTAATGGGAATCTTGTGACGGTTGTTGTAAGAATTCTGTATTTATGTCTATATGTAAATCTGTATGTGTATCTGTATGTATATTTGTATTTGTATCTGTATGTATACCTATATGTTGTTCATGTACTATATGTTACTATTGTTCTGAAAACTATATTAACTATTACTATTGCTACTATGACTGAGTTTGTCAATCCTATTGTTGTTGTTATAGTTGAATTACAGGTGTATTTGTTTTCTAGTATTTTTATAGTTCTTTGATAGAGAAAGATCTTGACTTTAATCTTTTTTGTGGCCAAGGTGTAATATCTATTTCACTTGCCACAATTCTTAAAAGTTTATCACCATAAAATAATTTACTCTACAAGTTTAAAATATGAGAAACAAAAATATCATACCAGTTCACTTATATATGGTTAATCAATGCATATGTAGCATAAAGACAGCATCTGTCAACCTCTGCACTATGAACAAACCTCTGAAATATGAAGCATGCAATATTTTTGCAATAAAACGTGTTTGGTCATTTAAATCATTTAGTAATCTCATTTGATTGTTGGCAGTCGAATCTTTGGCTAAGCTTTTAATGTCCCATCCCAATTGATAAACCTGTTTTCTTTTTGATAATTTAACTCCTTCATTTTTCAGACCAAGTACTTGATAAAGTAATTCTAGAGTTAAATATATATTGAATTCTTGTATATTTGAAACAGGAATACCTTCTTACACTATTAAGTTTGAGTAGAAACAACTTACAAGTTCTAGTATAACAAGAGGGCCTAGCTATTGTGGAAGCAAAGTCAACAAGCCTTGAAATTCAAACATTTCTCATATATGTGCCATCCCTTCAAACTTAACTGATCTTGAATATAATACTGTAAAAGTTTTATATGTTTTAAATTTTTCATAACATGAGCTATTTCTAAACCATAGTAATGTATTGTTGTCGAAATTCTATTCTAGATTAGGTATTTTCCTATCATGATTTTCTAATCTAGGACTTGTTTCAATATTGTCAGTAGCATCTATATTTTTAGATTTTTCAGAACTAGTGAAATTTCTATCAAAGCTAGTATAAATGTCTGAAATATCTGTTATTGTTGTATCAATAATCTGTTGAGTTTCCTCTATTTAATCTTCATGAAACATATCAGTAACTGATATATGTATATCAATATCAATAGTTTGTGTACTATTCTGTCTGTCAGCAACATTTATTTCTATAATTGGTCTATACAACAACTGTCTTTGTAAGAAAGAATCTTCTATATCTGTTTGTGTAATAGAGTCATTCTGTAATTTTAAAATTACTATAATTGAGATATTAGCAATGTCATATTCTATTTGTAACTGTGTAGTTTGCTAATTATATACATTTATCAACAAATATACTGTATACTGTAACAGACATAACCACATGTATAAAATGTAGTATAAGCAACTATACCAAAAATCAAAAGTCTCTATTCAAGATATAGTAAGAGGAAAAATATCTGTACATTCCTCTTTAGATGAAATATCTTCAAAATTCATAGACTTAGTGTCTATGTCATCAAAAATGTCATTAAAATTGATATCATCTGTATATATATCATCAAAATTTCCTACATGTTCTCTTTTCGTAGGACAAGAATGTTGGCTTGCAGCATGATGTGAAAAACTATCCATTGTATTAAAAGAAACATTATGCATTAATGTGACATAACACCTTAAGGTGTACACTTGTAATCCGATATTTGTCACATCTGTTGGGATTCTTGAAACAAAATCCTGTCCAGCTTGTGCAATGGAACATAGTTTTCTATATTTCAACGATTCTTCTCTTTGCTGCAATATGCCTTGTACACCTGCAGTTAATCCAAAATATTCTAATGTCTTCTTCTTTTTCTGACTCTATGTTTGTAGTATTTCAGGTTGTTTAGGAGGTTCTAATGCTTTCTTAATTTTTCTTGTTAAAGGTACCTGTGGTCTTGACAATCCTTCACCATGATGCCTAGGTTGCAATAAGGGAATATAGAGTTTTAAGCTCTCAACCTCAGCCATTTTCAGTTGATAAACTTTTTGTCCTTCACTTTGAAAGCCCATTGTCCAAATGGTAGTTTTCTATTCATCAATAAACTTTTGAATTTCATCTAAAACAGCTGAGGGAAAATAATGTTGAGAATACAAAGATTCTAATTCCTTGTTGACATTTTCAATCATTGGTCACCATTTCTTTCCATAATAAGTAATAGATTGTATCGATTTTTCAAGTACTTGTCCAGAACTTGTAACAACCTCAGGGTTAGGTTGGAATGTTCTTTTCCACATTTGTAACATGGAAAGTTCGGTTTGTTTTAGTCTAAACTGTGTTTGAACATAGTTTCTAATAAATTTCCAATAAAAATTTTTCTAGTCTTGAACAGCTTTTCTAATTTCATGTAGTACTTCATTGGAAAAAGTATACCTTGAGTAAATGTCGTTGATCTCACTTTCTATCTTCTGAAGTTCCATCTCTCTTTTTTGCACTTTTGTTATTCTACCATGTCCTCTTCCACGTCCTAACATTGTCGATTAATCTTTGTTGTTCACTATAGAACTTAGTGGAAGTGAAGATTGTGAAACTAGGGTTTTACCAAGGTAGAAACATGAAAGGTTGTTAGTAAAACATTTATAACTCTTTGAGTTTATAAACAGATAAACGAATTCAATCATAAATATAAGATTCGTGACTGATAAATAACTTGAATGCTTACAATAACTGTACAAGTTTTACCACCTATGTAGGATCGTATGGCTACACAAGAGGAGGGTGAATTGTGTTTTTCAATATTTTCGAATATAATTGAAACTTTAAAACTCAAAAATAAGTTGAGACATTGTTTTCATAAAGTCATTTTTATTCAAGGTTTTAATTATAATATACAATTCAATTCTCCTCAGAAATTGTAGATGCAATTATATCTCGATACCATGTATCATCTAAACAATTTCAAAACTACAAATAGAGAAAACTAATTTGTGAAATTTAAAACATTTCTCCCTGTTTGAGATCTTTCTTCTTCTTCTTCTTTTTCTTCTTTAGCAATTCTTTAGTGACAAATATCTTGTCTTTTTATGCTTCACCGAATTTGCTTTCTTCTGATACTTTAAATCTTTAGTGACATAAATCTTACCTTTTCTACTTCACTGAATTTGCTTTCTTCTAATACTTTAAATCTTCAGTGACATAAATCTTACCTTTTCTACTTCACTGAATTTGCTTCCACTTGAGAGATTTTCCCCGATGAGGTGTTTTTGATCCCTGAAAAGATTTTTCGTTTGATGTGCAAGGATAGTTTGATCTTTGAAAAGATTTTTCATTTTGTGTGCAAGGATAATTTGATCGACGAGAATTTTATGCCTTTTATATTGTATCTTCAATTTATCCATATCCTCCACGTTTAATCACTACCAGTTTTCCACTTCTTCTCGTCTTTTCTTTTTCCTTCATCGAAATACACACATTCTGACCTACATTTACATTTCAAATTTTCTTTAATCATCAATCCTGGATCTCTGAAAAATTTCCTGCAAAATAAACTTTCTCATCCAAAATTTTTCATTAGTATAATAAGAAGTCGTTACTTTAATGTTAACTAAACGAGTAACACAAGTATATATATAACTTAACGTTTTTAACTTAACGAGTTCCTCATGTGCCAATTCATGTGACTAATACTGTAGTTAACTCAACGAACTAAGTCTGTGGTATTATGCTAACTCAACGAACCATCTCCATTGAGTACTGTAGCTAACACAACGAACCATCTCCGTTGTGTTACGATAACTCAACGAACCAATGATAGACAAATGTTTTTATTATAAGAATTTTACCACGTGCAAAAATAACAAATTAAGTTTATAACGCTAACCTAACGCATTGCCTTAGTGTTCAATATAGCAACTCAACGTGTTTAGTTATGTTAACTTAACGAGTTAAACATGTGTACCTCATGTGATACAATATATCATTCGTAACTTATAATTTCACCATGTGTATAACACTAAACGAGTTCGTCTATTCTTTTACTCACTAACTTAACAAGTTCTCACATGACCTATTTTAACCTTTAAGCCTCTAACTTAACGAGTTCTCATGTGACCTCTATACAAATAACACTCTAACTTAACGAGTTGTCTAAACGTGCACTATACATGATACAGAAAATATAACTTTAAAATATACCATGCTTTTCAATAAAAACACACATTAACTTAACGTTTAGTTAAATGAGAAATTAATGCAATGAAACGACTAGTTATTAACTTAGTATAATTCCAGATTCAACATAGACAAGTATTTATATCAGTAAACTTTTTTTGTATTAATTGATGATTTTAATTTCTTTTCACAAGCAATAATAATTGAGCAAATATGATTATTTCCATTTAGCACACACCATCAAAACAAAATACTCAACAATCTCCCCTTTTTTGATGATGACAAAACCATATTAAATCAATTATGAAATATATTTAACTCAACAAAGTACCTTCCTTGGGTTAACTTTTAATTCAACAAACAAGTTTGTTGACTTAAGTTCACTTAAGCTTATTTCTATTGTTTGTGTAAATTTCACTTCTCAGAAATAAAACTTTCAGATGTCAATAATTTTATATAAGTATCATTTCTCTAATTATCATCTATCAGATTACAATAACCATAAATATCATCTCCCTTTATATTATATGCAATTAAAATCATAATCATCTTTTTATAACATTTCTCCCCCTTTTTGTCATTAATCAAAAAGATAATTACAGAGAATATATATAGTAAGAGATATATTTACAACAACTCTTTCTGTAAACAATAATAAGAATAGAATACATTTACAGAAAAAAAATGTATTGTTCAATGAATCAATCAATAAATATAAACATTACATTTTGTATTCAAATACAAACAAAAACAGTTATCGACCCGTCCTTAGTATATCACTTATAGCATTACAAATTTTATCTCATAGATGCCTAATATCATTCCTGATGTCGTTAAGTACATCATCTAGGTCAGGAGGTAGCTAGGGTTGCTGTTCTGTTGGAATTGAATAACTTTGTTGTTATGGTTGTATATGTTTTGTACAGTTAAGTTGTTGTTGCTGTTGTTATTGAGTTTTATGCATGGCCTGGTATTTTTGCAAATCTTTTATACTAAATGCTCTCATGCCTTTAGTTTCAGAGGGCCAATCAGATAAATTCAATTGGTTTGCAAGGATTCTACATACAACATCACCATAAAATAACTTTGAACTCATATGCTGTAGTTGAAAAGTGAAAACATCAAACCAATTGGTTTGAATTTTATTCAGTAGGCCATAAGTTGCGTATAAACAGCTTCTGTTGACTTCCATATTGTGTCCAACTCTCTAAAATAAATTGGCATGCAATATATTTGCAATGAACCTTGCCTCTACATTCAGATTTTCCATTAATCATCTGGAATTTTTGATAAAGACTGAATGTTCCATTCCAGTTGTCTAATCATGTCAAATCTGTTTGTAATAACACCTTCATTCTTTAATCCCAAAACTTCAAAAATTAACTTAGGAGACAATATAAACTCTTATTGATTTATTTGAGTTTTCAGAAAATTTTCATTCTTGACCAGATTGCTATAAAAAGCTACAATAAGCTCTATGTATTGCTTCCATTTTGTTCCAACTGGCAAGAATTGAATGAGTCCTTGATACTCAAATAGATCTCTTATTTCCATCAAATTTCTGAATTTTATTGGTCGAACATGTAGAATCTGACATGTAATCAGATTATTGTATTTCTACACTACTTCTTTAGATCTAAAATGAATTGAATTACCTTGAATTTTTAATATTGTACACAAAGAAGGTGATACTTGAAGCCTTGATTCAGAGTTTAATTCATCTTTAGGAACCTCTTCTTCAAAATGAATGTCATGTTGTTCCTCTCTGAAAATATTTTCTTGAAGCTACGTATGTAAGCTTGATTCTTCAGCTTCAACAATGTAAGGAACATTGTCAATATGCTCAACATTCATCTGTTCAATCTCTATAGAAAGATTAGAGTTCAATTTTTCCACAAATTTTATAGCTGGTGTATCTGTCTATAATTGTGCATTTTGTGCAACAGATATCTCCATTGATACATGCCGTGAATTCTCAGACTCTGCTTCTACAGATACTAAAGAAGGCTGGTTAATGTTTAGCTCTTCTGGAGTCTTAACTTTTTCAATATCTGCTACTCTAGACAATTCAGCCTGTGAACTAGTTACTGTCTCAACATTGCCAATTATATCTACAATAACTTACTCAATGTCAGGTGTCTGATGCTCTAATTTGTCAATTTCTGTATCATTAGCACTTGTACTAATAGAAAAACTTGAGCTCATATTTGACTTGTATTTCTTCTCAAGCTTTCTAGTAAGGGAAAATAAAGTCTCATTACCATCATCAGTTTCAGTATGCTTAGAACTGATGAGATTATCAGATGCACTGTAAGGTACAATGTCTAGACATAAATTGTCATTTGGAAATACATTTTCATCTGATTTTCCTTTTTCAATAGATTTTGTCTTTGAAGACATAATTTTTCTGACTTTCCTTCTACTATAAAATTTTTGTTTCTCCTCTTCAAGTATTGCTGTTTTCTTTTCAAATTGCTCCAAAAAAGTTTTCTACTTTAATTCTTCAAAGGCACTTTCTATTGTTATAGACTTTTGAAGATTGTCAACTTTTCTTTTATCTACAGCAATATTTGATTCTACTTGTTTTGAAGATAAAGGGGTAGGGATAGCTGATTCATGCTCTTCTTCAAATGCATGTAGTCTTCTACCGTTTATTGGTATTTGAGGAATTCTAGTTGATGTACCTACACCTTTTTCCAAATATTTTGCATACTGCTTGAGAAATGCAATCTCAACACATTTCATTTTGTATTCTCTATCAAATTTACTACGAATACCTATGTATGTAATATTTTCATCAGTATTTTGAAGCTCTTGTCTAACTTCATCTAGTATATCTTGAGGAAAGAAGTAATCTCTATAAATTTCTACTAACCTTTTGTCCACTTGCAAAAATTTTCTTAAACCAAGTGCGTGGAACTTCATCATTCTCTATTTCTTTTCCTTTTGCATCTCCTTTGCTTTTGCCTTTTCCTCTGCCACGACCTTTGTAGAACTTAGAGACCATCGTCGTAGGTTGTAGCAGCGACAAGCGGGAAAGATTTTCTTGATAACGTTTACAAATAACCTAAGTGCCCATGTAATAAGTTTTTAAATAGGATTTTAGGTGAATAACTCAACGTGAAGAGAAGTCAGGTTTAGATATTAAATGAATATTGAATAAAGTTTATTCAATCAAGGTACCCAAAATATTCAAGTATAACTCGTTGAGTTAACTAACCTAACAAGTAAAACACTGTCTAGAGGCAGTTTTACACGTTACCTTATCTAACATAACGTTTTGTTAGTATACTTAAAACAATTTTCAGATGCTTCCAACTAAGATGTTTCGAACACACCACAATTACTATACCTTATCATTTTCTTGAGAACATTGTAAACTATTCTAACATTCCTATTTTTTGAATCTAAAATAGTTTGTTTGTCTTCATAAATTATTTCATCAAGCTTTTAAGAGGACATTAATTCAAATTAACCAAGATTTGTATTCTGAATGATATTAATCTGTTTTGGACATTGTTAATCCTCCCCCTACAAATATACTTTATATATATATATTCAATCAAAATACAAAATATACTTGTATAACAATAGATGTTAAGTATAACTATGTTAAATTTTCCTTTTAGAAACTTTCGTTATTCTAACTTCATCAAAAATGATTTCTAGAATCAAGTCCTACTGTATATGAATCAAAACACAACTTTGAACTCAATATGATTAATTCAAGGAGAATAAAAGAATGTATTTCAAATAAACGTTTTCAAAAGTACTAATGTTGATTCAATAACTCAGTAGTCATATTGGTAGAAACTATATTCGATTCAAAGATATCTGTAATTAATGAAACAACTTTTTCTTTTCAAAACATTAATTATTGATAATTTTCTTTAAAAGTTAGTTTGAAAAGCTTGAATCATACAAGAGCTTTCTAATGTACCCGTGTAATGAGCTTTCAGTCAATAATCTCAGATCTGATCAGGACCTTAGGTTGCTAGATTTAAAGAATCCTTTTTCAGGACAACAATCCTTAGATACCTATCTGCTCAAGTACAAAAGGCTTATGATCAAACTGATCAATAAACTCTCAAAGATTTTCATTTTGTAAGCACTTTTCATTTTAAGCATAGTATATATGTATTCCATTAATACAGATGCAATAAAATACAAATCTCATACAATTTTAACTTCTATGATTTTACTGAGAATATGAATCAATTTCAATAAACTTATACTTTTGATTAAGAGTTTAAGATGAGTTACATATAACTTATTCTACAAGTTTAATTAATTAAGTCAAATTTATGCACGATCATATGCACTTTCCTTGATTCAAAGAAAACACTTATTCAAAATTTTAGAATGTCAAAAGTATTTTATGTTTTTCATTTACACTTCCACTTAAAATCATAAAAACCATTAAAATTGATAAACTACTTAAAATCAATAAGATACTACTATGATTTTACAATAAATACATAGTATCTTAAGCAGCAGTTTAGATATTACTTAGATATTTATGATAAGTATATAATATCTATGAGGTGAACAACATCATCAATACTATTTATCTTTTTATGTGGAGTTTAAGCATTTCACACATCACATAGCCTACAAATACCCAAATTTAATCTAATGTTGCAGAATGTATTTTTGTCTAGAGGTTTTGTAAATATATCAGCTAATTGATTTTTACTAGACACAAATTCTAATTTAATTTTTCCTTTAATTACGTTATCTCTTAGAAAATGATGTCTAACCTCTATATGCTTTGCTCTAGAATGTAATATAGGATTTTTGGAAAGATTTATTGCAGAATTACTGTCACAATAAATCTCAGTTGTATCATAAGATAATCCAAAATATTTTAAGGTTTGCCTTATCCACAGAATCTGAGTGCAACACAGTGCAGTAACAACATATTCAGCTTTGGTAGTAGAAAATGCTACACAGTTTTGCTTTTTACTAAACCATGACACCAAATTATTTTCCAATAATTGACATGTGCCACTTGTACTTTTTCTATCAGATTTAGATCCTGCATAATCAGCATCAGTATATCCTATAAGGTCTATTGAACTATCATTAGAATAATACAGTTCGAAATTTTTAGTTCCTTGTATATATCTAAATATTCTTTTAACTACTATTGAGTGTGATTCTTTATGATTAGATTGAAATCTAACACAAACACACACAACAAACATAATATCAGGTCTACTAGCAGTCAAATAAAGTAAAGAACCAATCATACTTTTGTATTTTCTTTGATCTATTGATTTTCCTATGTCATCAATATCTAACTTTAAAGAAGTACTCATAGGAGTTCCTCGAATCCTTGTATCATTAAAATTAAATTTCTTAAGCATTTCATCTACATATTTTTTCTGATTTAAAAATATACCTTTATCCATTTGCTTAATTTGAAGTCCTAGAAAATATGAAAGTTCTCTTAACATACTCATTTCAAACTGATTTGTCATCTCTTTAGAGAATATTTTTATCAGCTTATCAAAGGTTGCTCCAAAGATTATATCATCCACGTATATTTGAACAACAATCTGATCTTTACCGTCTCTCTTGATAAATAGAGTATGATCCACTTTTCCCATGATATAGCATTTTTCTATTAAAAAAGTAGATAATCTTTCATACCATGATCTAGGTGTTTGCTTCAAATCATATAAGGCTTTCTTCAATTTATACACAAAGTCAAGGTTTTTAATATCTTCAAATCCAAGTGGTTGTTTTACATAGACTTCTTCGTTAATTAAACCATTTAGAAATGCACTCTTTATATCCATTTGAAATAATTTAAAATCCATATAACAAGCATAGGCTAATAATATTCTAATACTTTCTAACCTAGCCACAGGAGCAAATGTTTCATCATAATCTAGTCCTTCTTCCTGTGTATACCCTTGTGCAACTAATCTAGCTTTGTTCCTTATAACTTAACCAGTTTCGTTAGTTTTGTTTCTAAAGATCCACTTTATACCTATTATGGATTGATTTTCTGGTGGAGAGACTAATTCCCAAACATCATTTCTGATGAATTGATTTAGTTCTTCTTGCATTGCCACTATCCAATTTTCATCAGATAATGCTTCTTGTATATTCCTTGGTTCCACCATAGAAACAAACATACACATACTATTTAAATTTACTAAAGCTCTAGTTTTAACTCCCTCATTAATATTACCAATGACTTGAGTAATGGGATGTGATGAAGAATAACGCCAATATCTCTGATTTTCCTCAATATTCTCATCAACATCTGAAGGTCCATCACTTTCATCATGAGTTTGATCATTTAAGTTCATATTTTTGATTTTCTCAGATAAATCTTCAATCTCTCTATTGATCTCTAACTCTTTTGGGAAATTGATCATATTATCATTATCAGCTTTAGATTGAGATTCTCTAAAAGAATTTTCATTAAAGCTTACATGGAGGGTTTCTTCTAGAAGTCTTGTTATATACTCTATAGGTTTTACTTCTAGTAGAGTAACCTACAAAAATTCCTTCATCTACTTTGGCTTGAAATTTATCCCTTTTATCCTTAGTATTAAGAATAAAACACTTGCAGCCAAATGGTTTCATATAGGAAATTTTTGGAACCCTATTAAACATAATTTCAAAAGGAGTTTTATTAACACGAGGTCTTAAATGACTTCTGTTAATAATATAACAAGCTGTATTCACTGCTTCAGCCCAAAGATTTTGAGGTAACTTATGTTCAATCAACATAGTTTTGGCCATCTCTTGAACTGATCTATTCTTTCTCTCAACAACACCATTTTGACACGGTGCTCTTGGAAAAGAAAATCTATGATCAATGCCATGCTTATTACAATAATTATCTATTTGATCATTATCAAATTCAGTACCATGATCACTCCTAAGTTTTTGAATAAAGACACTTTGTTCATTTTGAACAAGATTGCAAAACATTTTAAACTTTTCAAAAACTTTTGTCTTAGATGCTAGAAAATAAACCCAAATGTATCTAGAGAAGTCATTTACTAAAACAAATACATAGCGTTTACCACCAAGACTCATGATTCTTGTTGGTCCAAATAGATCCATATGTATAAGTTCTAAGACTCTCTTGCTTGAAATATCAGTTTTGGATTTAAAAGAGTTTTTGTGAAGTTTACCTAACTCACATGCATCACACTTAAAGTCCTTTGAGTATTTAATCTTTGGTAAACCTCTCACTAAATGTTTTCTAGATAGTTTATGTAACAGTTTCATATTTATATGCCCAATCCTTCTATGCCACCGATATGCATCACTAGTTTCAGCTAGCAAACATGAATTTAAATCAACTGCACCAGAAGGTAAAGATAAAATACATACAGAACCTTTTCTTTTAGCAATAAACTTAATTTCATCTGTATTTTTATCAATAATTTTGCATACATTATTTTCAAACACTACATAATATCCATTTTCAGTTAGTTTTATAACACTCAGCAAATTAAATCCTAGATTTTCTACATATAGTACATTCAAAATAACACAAGTAGGAGTTATTTGAACATTACCCATACCTATGATTTTATCCTTGCTTTGGTTTTCAAATGTTACACTTCCTTTCATGGTATTTGTAAAATTTTGTAGTAGACTTTTCTGTCCAGTCATGTTACTTGACGCTCCACTATCCAAGATCCATTTTGATGTTGTTTCCTCCTGCAAAACAAATTAAGAAAAACTTTTTCTTGGTACCCAATGTTGTTGAAGACCAAGTTCATTAAACACATATTTCTTCTTTTTGTTTAAAAATAATTTAACATTATCATTTACATTCTTATTAGTTGTAAGTACTATAGACTTATTTTTAACATCATACTTACTTATAGCATTATTGCTCTTATAATCATTCTTTTTGTTTTCAAATGTAGTATAACCAAGACCAAACTGATTTTTATCAGATGTTAATTTATTTTGGTCATGCTCATACATTTCAGTAAGTTCATACCAAGATTTTGTACTAGTATTAACATTTTCCATATAGACAAAATCTTTTTCTGCACAAGAATTTTTAGATTTATCACATGTAGAATGAGTAATTGGTTTAACACTAGTGTTTTGAATTACATGCTTGGGTTTCAGAATTTTCAGTTTACTACAATTGTTTGAAATTTTAGGGACATTAGAAACTGAATTTCCAGAACAAGAAACAAGATTTTTAGAAACATTTATAGTCATGTTAGAAGTACAATTTGACAAATCACATTGATTTATGTTATTACTACATGATTCATCCTTTGAAGTACCTACTTCTACTATTTATTACCTTATTTCATGATAAAAGGAATTTTAGTCTTAGATTTACTTGAACTACAACTAATAAATCCTTTATTGCCTTGAGATTCAGGATATTCAAGATAATCAAATCCTAGGCTAAATTTATATGACACCGCAGGGGTACTAGTTTGTTTGTTTAACTTAGTTTGACTTAAATTCCATTTCTCAATGGTAGAATTTAAATCTAGCTCTCTCAGTTTTAATTTATCTATCTCAAATTCAAGTTCATTTATATTTTTTCTCAAGATTTCATTTTCAGATTCTATCTTTAATTTTTCAGCATTTGTATTTTGTATTTGTTCATGCAAGACACATTCATTAAATCTAAATTTATGCAAATCTCTAGCATGATTTTCATTATCACATTTAAACTTTTCTAAACTAGTAGACAGGAAACAATTTTCTTTTTCTACAATGGATAAAGAGTTTCTAATATTCTTATTTTCCAGTTTACAAACTTTAAGTTTTTGTAATAATGCATGATAAGCACATAATAATTCATCAAAGTTAAAATCTGAATGACTTTCAGGATCAGATATTACCTCAGACTCATCTGCCATGAAGCACACATGAGCAACGTCTTCTAACTCTTGTTCTCCTTCTGAATGTGAAGATTTTGATGATGATTCCTCAGATTCAGACTCTTCAAACGTGTCATCCCATGTGACCTTCAAAGCATTTTTCTTGTAAAACTTTTTCTAAGTTTTCTGAGCCGTCTTCTTCTGATTTGTCCTACTTTGCTTTTCATTTTTCCTTATAGGACAATCTAGAGAAAGATGTCCAGGTTTCTTATAGTTGTAACATACATACTTTCTGGATGAAGAATTTTTGTCATTTAGTGATTTTGATGTTAAGGGTTTATCATTCTTGTTCCTTTGCTATTTCCAAGCTTTCCATGCTTTCTTGAATTTCCTAGTCAGCAAGATCAAATCTTCATTAGAATCAGTAGATATATTAGAACTTGAATTAATTTTGAAGGCTATTTCTTTCTTCATTTTTGGTTTGTTGTGACTTAGTGATTCATTTAATTGAACTTCATAAGCTGTTAAGTTTCCTATAAGTTCATTCATGGTATAAACATTTAAATCTCGTGATTCCTCAATTGATGTTACTTTCTGAGACCATTTAGAACTTAGGAATCTGAGAATTTTCTTCACCAAATCTTTCTGTTCAAAATTCTTTCCTAAGCATTTTAAAGAGTTTATGATATCAAGAAATCTAGAAAACATCTCAAAAATACTTTCGTCTTCATGCATCTTAAAGAGTTCATACTTATGAATTAACATGTTTATCTTAATCTCTTTAACTTGAGAAGTACCTTCATGTGAAACTTCTAATGCATGCCACACCTCATAAGCAAATTTATATGCCAACACTTTACTGAACTGTTCATAACTAAATGCACAAAATAAAATATTTAAGCCCTTAGCTCATAGTTTCATTTTCTTTTACAGTAATTGTCCAAGAATTATAAGGGGTAGATAATGGAGTATATGGTTTAGAAATCATGAACCACAACTTATGATCTATACTTTGAAGAAAAATAGTCATCCTATATTTCCAATATTCAAAATGTATTCCATCAAATAAAGGAGGACGATTAAGATTTTGGCCTTCATATAAAGAGAAATTACCATTTCCAATAGCCATCTTACCTTAGATTTTTCAACCTATTTGATTTTAAACAATCTAAAAACTTTAAAACAACTTGAGCCTTAAATCAAGAAAGTTAAGCGTATGCTCAGATATTAATGTCTGTTTAAAAACAAGGAAGGCAGAATAAGCAATGATATTAAATAAGTTAGTATCAATTTTATATCAAAGATTATTAACAAAGCTTTGATACCACTTGTAGGATCGTATGACTACACAAGAGGGGGGTGAATTGTGTTTTTCAATATTTTTGAATATAATTGAAACTTTAAAACTCAAAAACAAGTCGATACATTGTTTTCATAAAGTCATTTTTATTCAAGTTTTCAATTACAATATACAATTCAATTCTCCTCAAAAATTGTAGATGCAATTATATCTCGATACCATGTATCATCTAAACAATTTCATAACTACAAATAGAGAAAACTAATTTGTGAAATTTAAAACATTTCTCCCTGTTTGAGATCTTTCTTCTTCTTCTTCTTTTTCTTCT
Organism: Cymodocea nodosa; assembly: GCA_036874045.1. NCBI lineage: Eukaryota > Viridiplantae > Streptophyta > Magnoliopsida > Alismatales > Cymodoceaceae > Cymodocea > Cymodocea nodosa. The sequence continues at coordinate 1,343,437 of CM072345.1, read as the reverse complement.
TCAGCAATTCTTCAGTGACGAATATCTTGTCTTTTTATGCTTTATCGAATTTGCTTTCTTCTGATACTTTAAATCTTCAGTGACATAAATCTTACCTTTTCTACTTTACTGAATTTGCTTTCTTCTAATACTTTAAATCTTCAATGACATAAATCTTACCTTTTCTGCTTCACTAAATTTGCTTCCACCTGAGAGATTTTCCCCGACGAGGTGTTTTTGATCATTGAAAAGATTTTTCGTTTGATGTGTAGGGATAGTTTGATCCTTGAAAAGATTTTTCATTTTGTGTGCAAGGATAATTTAATCAACGAGAATTCTATGCCTTTTATATTGTATCTTCAATTCATGCATATACTCCACGTTTAATCACTACCAGTTTTCCACTTCTTCACGTCTTTTCTTTTTCCTTCATCGAAATACACATTTTCTGACCCACGTTTACATTTTGAATTTTCTTTAATCATTAGTCCTGGATCTCTAAAAAATTTCCTACAAAATAAACTTTCTCATCCAAAATTTTTCATTAGTGTAATAAGAAGTCGTTACTTTAATGTTAACTAAACGAGTAACACAAGTATATATATAACTTAACGTTTCTAACTTAACGAGTTTCTCATGTGCCAATTCACGTGACTAGTACTGTAGCTAACTCAACGAACTAAGTCTGTGGTGTTACACTAACTCAATAAACTATCTCCGTTGTGTTACAATAACTCAACGAACTAGTGATAAACAAATGTTTTTATAATAAGAATTTTACCACGTGCAAAAATAACAACTTAAGTTTATAACGCTAACCTAACGCATTGCCTTAGTGTTCAATATAGCAACTCAACGTGTTTAGTTATGTTAACTTAACGAGTTAAACATGTGCACCTTACGTGATACAATATAACATTCATAACTTATAATTTCACCACGTGTATAACACTAACTTAACGAGTTCGTCTCTTCTTTTACTCACTAACTTAACGAGTTCTCACGTGACCTATTTTAACCTTTAAGCCTCTAACTTAACGAGTTCTCACGTGACCTCTATACAAATAACACTCTAACTTAATGAGTTGTCTAAACGTGCACTATACATGATACAGAAAATATAACTTTAAAATATATCATGCTTTTCAATAAAAACACACGTTAACTTAATGTTTAGTTAAATGAGAAATTAATGCAATGAAATGACTAGTTATTAACTTAGTATAATTTCAGATCCAACACAGACAAGTATTTATATTAGTAAACTTTTTCTGTATTAATTGATGATTTTAATTTCTTTTCACAAGCAATAGTAATTGAGCAAATATGATTATTTCCATTTAGCACACATCATCAAAACAAAATACTCAACAACCTATAAAAGTAGAAGACTTAGCATAACTATTCATGTAAAGAAAATAACTAATGGCTAAGTAAAAATGAGAAAACTCAAAGACTTATGATAACTATTTGAGTTTTATGAGTAGTAAAGCACATAACTATATGACAAACTAGAATAGTTATTGTTATATTTTAAGTCTTTCATAAAAATATAATAATATTAAGTTAACTGTTTGAGTTTTTTGGATGGATATGCGAAAAAGTCAAAGACTTAAGCATAATTGTTCGAGTTTCTTAAAAGGATAAAATATAAGAATTTAAAATAGAAACTCAAAGAGAAATCTAACAATTCGAGTTTATAGAAGAGTAAAACATAACAATATGAAAAACTTTAATGGTTAGTTATTGATATGTGAGATAAAATAGTTGAATTCAAGTGAAATACATAACTATATGTTAAACTAACTGAATGAGTCTAACTTTTTATCTGTATAAGTTCCAAAATATTTGCATTTAATTAAATTTACCATTGTTTGTCATTGTTTGCTCTCTCTACATAAATGTAGTCAAGAGACACTATGACATACTTAATATTAGGTTGTCATTAAATTTGAAATAGCTAACTTAAGTGGGTTGTTAAGCCTTAAATAGATATGTCATTTAAGTTCAAAATGACGTACTTAAACTGGGTTGCCAAGCTCTAAATTGATTGGTCATTTAAGTTCAAAATAGCATACTTAAACTAGGTTTCCAAGCCCTAAATAGATTTGAATCTCTCTACCTTTTTTTAATAAAAAAAAATGTAAATACAGAAATAAGTTGTAGATTTAATAATTTAGACTTTCTGACTTTTATTTTATTCAGTTTACAAAAGAAAATTCATAGAGATATACCTTTAGGTAACTTAAAAGAATTCAATAATGAGTACACGAACTTAAGAAAATAAATGCATTACATTATGTGTAAAGAATAGATAATAACAAAGAAAAATAACAAAGATTATATACACAGATTATAGAAGAATTGTTATAACACTTGTAAAATAAACTAAGCTTGAGTACATTGCCCCTTTTTTATTATATATATATATTATGTATTACCTCCCACAATATCATCTTTTTACGTGATCACAATCCCTTGCTTAGGGGAAAGATAACCAATTACTCAATGATAAGTGAGAATAGGTAACTTTTTTTTAAAAAAAAAAAAAATCTGAATTACTTGTAAAATAAGTTTTCAGTCAACACATCCCAAACTTGTTGGTTCAAGTGATTAGGGTTTAAGATCCCCCAACAGACTTAATTACTCAAGTAATTGCAGTCAAACAATAAAACAAGATAGTAAATTGAATAAGAGGCAACTACAAGACTTAATTTTTTTAACAGTATGTTAATGACTTTCCTTTTATAAACGGTAGGGCCTAAACATCCCATTTTTGTTAATCTGTTATCCGAATCTAAGGAGGAGGAGGAGTAGTGTATTGATGTGAAAGGTTAGATTAGACAACTGGTCCCCAACAACGGTGCTAGAAAACTTTTCTATTAGGTTCGTTAACTTATGTTTTTACTTGTTTAATTTGTCTTTAGGCTTATATCAATAATTACTTTTAGAAGTAAACTAACAACCTTTCACATAAATTAGATATTAATTCCAATTTGTATTTTAACTACAAGTGCATAGTATATATTGTATTTGTGTTCAAGTACAAGTTGATCCCATAGAGATTGAGTAAGAATTGTGTACTATTTCGATTTTAATAATGGAATTTATGTGTACAGTAAGTACTCCATTGAGTTACAATTAATACAACGGACTAAGTTCTGAGGATTTATGGCTAACTCAATGGACTAACCTCGTGGACTTAAGTTAACTCCACTAGTCTATCTTTCCACTTAAATATTGCTATTTACAAAGGAATTTGGCAAACCATTGGGCGGTTCCTGTTAGGACAAGTATTACAGGTGTGGAGTATGCCACAAGTGGTCCAAGTTCAATCGGAAGCTTGTTAGCAGTAAGTATCCAGCAATTATATATTTTCGGTAGGTTACAGACCTAAGTATCCGGAAATAAAAGTTAAGTCGGAGGCTTTGAGTTAACTATCCGAAAGTCAGAAGATTTCGGAGAGTTAAGTTGTAACTATCTGAAATGACTTAAAGGACACTTAAGTGGATCTTCGGATAGTTAAGAAGCCAAGTATCCGAAAAGTAGTGACTTAAGTGGATCTTCGAATAGTTAGGTAGTAATTATCCGAAATTCATGAGTTTTTCGGAGAGTTATCGGTAGAACCTTCCGAAATGCCTAAAAAGATACTTAAGTAAGTTTTCGGATAGTTAAGGTATAACTATCTGAAAGACATGCAGTTTTCGGTGAGTTATTAGCACAACCTTCCGAAAGGACAGAGAGAGAAAAGTAAGTGACTTTTCGGATAGTTAAGTCTGTAACTGTCCGAAATGTAGAATCTCTCAGACAGTTAACCTAGTACTGTACTACTTGTTTAGAAAGAATATTCTCTTCGAATAGTTAAGTCTGTAACTATACGAAATGTTGTAGATTTCGGAGAGTTAAGAAGATAAGGCTTCAAAATTAATAGCCTCTACTCCGAAGCATTGTTTCTCTACTGTAATGGCTTGTATGTAATTAAAGGTTTATAAACCCTAAGTTGGGTAGTATATAAACCTTTATGATGTTGTAAAACATTGCGGTTGATTGTGCCGAAGCTCATAAGGAATCCTCAACTCTCCGTGGACGTAGGTTATTGCTGAACCACGTAAATCATGTTTCTTCTCTGTATTATTTCTTCTCTTACTCTTCACTCCTAGCATCAGTGAGTTTAGAGTTGAGTGTTTCAGTATCATGTCATAGAAGGTTAACTGAACGATTCATTAAGAAATCAACAGTTCCATAGAATGTAAATAACATCAATTAAGCTTTTTAATGCTAGTTAATATTAGATTTATCATTAAGCAACACTAACATTCAGATATTTCAAATAGTAACCATTAAAATCTTTAAGTATCTGGAACAAATCAATTTTAGTAAACTGTAAAACTATTTTCTATTTTCGGAATCAAACAAACATAAAACATTCACAATACTTACAATGATAACATTACTCACGATACAAAACAAACAATACAACACTTAAATACTAAATATAAACACAGATAAGTTGTTTTTGATATTTTTGTTTTGATCATGAAGATGAATGAAAGATGAAATGTAAAAATCTCTATCGATAGTAAAAACTTCATTCACTACATACGATGCGATTACACTACTAAAAACTTAATCACTTACAATCCTGCCTCCTCTCCCTATAGAATCGCGAGTCCAAAATTGCAAGATGATCTCCTCTTCAGCATATTGGCATCAACCCGAAACCAAGGCTAGAAGCTTTATGATCTCCTAAGATATGAGTCGATGATTGGTGAAAATAGCTTCCCTTCCCGCGACGCGATCACTCCTCATAATGCCTGTCAAGCACCGTTTTTGACTCGGAATCGACCCGACATCAGGAAAGTATCCTCACAGACCTCTGATGGTTGGTGACTATGGTGATGTTGGTGATTTTTGGTGATGGTGTGGAGCTTCAGTGAACTTCCTAAAAGGACCTCTAGATTTTGATAATGCAAAAATCAATGTAAGGTTTTGAATTGTATTTATCAGGTTTAGTTAGTACAGCAAAAAGATCAGAAGATAGACATCGAAGCAGCAAACAGGTTGAAGTAAATCTCAGAATGTGCTACTATAGAAAATCAGACAGTTAATGTTAGGTATTTAATTTTGATGATATATGCTTTATTAACGTATTTAAATAAGTCTACAAAATATTCTCTAAGTATATTTCTCTAAGTATAATAGTTAACAAATTATCGGAAAGTTTCATTTTTATGTCAGATAAATTAAAGATTTCCGAAGAGCTAGATTTGCAATAGTTAAACTTTCGGATAGTTAATGTTTCATTTTTGTCGAATACTTTATATTAAAAACTCGTATAGTTAAGTTATCTACACGTGTGTTTTTAATATTTTAAGTTGTCACGTGTTTTCCATGTGCATTCGGTAATGAAAAATTGAATAGTTAGATAACTGTTCGAGTTTTTATACGCATGGATAGATAACTGTTCGAGTTTTATAAAAGGACTAACAAATAGAAAAGTTTCTTTATTTAGTCACGTGTTTTGCAAGTGCAAAAACTCAAAGAGTTAAAGTATAAGTGTTAAGGTTAAAGGATAAGTGTTAAAGGATAAGTGTTTCTTTTATTGTGTGTTTGCTATCTCTTTACATTAAACTACTTCTAAAAGGTTAAGAAACGAATTATTACCATTCACCCCCCCTTTGGTAAGCCTTAAGGTCCTAACAATTGGTATCAGAGTAAGGTTGATATCGTTAATAGATTTAACCATCTGAGATCATGACTTTCCACACTGCAAAGGGTTAGAATATCCATCGACCTCCCCTCTTTGATGGTAGCAATTATAGCTACTGGAAAAATAGGATGGAGTACTTTCTCAAAAGTACAGATGTGAAACTTTGGAGAATGGTTGTACATGGTACACCAACTCCAATCAGTCATGAAAGTGACTAGACTGAGGAGGATGAAAGAATCATCTAGATGGATGCTCGTGGGCTTAATTCCATTTACTATACACTAACTAGTGAACAGTATAATAAAATATCTGCTTGTAAATTCTCCCATGAAGCTTGGAAGATCCTTTAAATTACATATGAAGGAACCAGCCAAGTTAAAGATACTAAAATCAGCATTTTGTTAAGAAAATATGAATTATTCAAAATGCTTGAAAAAGAAGGTATCACTGAAATGTTTTCTAAATTCACAGAAATTGTGAATGAACTAAGAGGCCTATCCTACATAAGACACCCTTTGAACTATGGTATGGTAAAATACCAAATGTTGGATATTTTAAGGTTTTCAGATCAAGATGTTTTGTGCTTAATACAAAGGATCAAAATGACAAATTTGATGCAAAATCTGATACTGCTCTACTTGTTGGATACTCTTCAAGAAGCAAGGCCTACAAGGTCTATTTTGAACATGAAAGAAGAGTAGAAGAGTCAATAAACGTATTCTTTGATGAAGACATGGTAGGAAAATTAAAGAGGCTAACAATAGATAGTGAAAGTGAATTAATAAATCAAAAAATTCCTCAGAAAAAGGATAGTTCAACACTACCTACACCTACTGAGATAGAAAAAGCATGGAAGACAAAGTATGAACATCCCATTGGACAAATTATTGGGAATATAAATCAAGGTGTTCAAATAAGAAGTTAAATTCAAAATATTTGTAATTATTGTGCTTTTGTGTCTGAACTTGAACCTTCAATAGTTGAATATGCTTGCAATGATGTATACTGGATCATGGCCATGCAAGAGGAACTAAATCAGTTCAAGAAAAATGAAGTTTGGAACTTGATTGAAAGGTCCATCGAAAAATTAATTATTGGTACTAAATGGGTGTTTAAGAACAAACTTGATAATAATGGTAATATTATCAGAAATAAAGCTAGACTTATTGCTCAAGGATACAACCAACAGGAAGGAATTGACTATGAAGAAACTTTTGCACCTGTTGCAAGACTTGAAGCAATTAGAATGTTACTTGCCTTTGCAAGCAGTATGAAAATCAAGCTTTATCAGATGAATGTTAAAAGTGCATTTCTTAATGGCATTCTACAAGAAGAAGTATATGTAGAACAACCACCAGGTTTTGAAGATGAAGAAAATCCAAACCATGTATACAAACTGAATAAAGCTCTCTATGGTTTGAAGCAAGCACCACGTGCTTGGTATGATAAACTAAAGAGTTTCCTTCTTGAGAATCAGTTTAACATAGGAACTGTAGACAACACCTTATTCATCAAATTTGAAAGTTCTCATATGTTGATTATTCAAATTTACGTGGATGATATCATTTTTGGTGCCACACATGAGAAACTATGCCATGATTTTCAAATCTTAATGAAGAATGAATTTGAGATGAGTCTTATGGGAGAATTAAAATTCTTTCTAGGATTACAAATTCATCAACTTCAACATGACATTTTCTTGAATCAAGAAAAATTTTGCAAAGAGATTCTCTTAAAATTTGGTATGGATAAATCCAAAGCAATAGGCACTCCCATGAACTCAAATGAAAAACTTGTTAAGGACATTTCTGACATTCCAATAGATCAAAAGAAATATAGAGACATGATTGGATCACTTCTGTATCTAACAGCCAGTAGACTAGATATAATGTTTAGTGTTTATGCTTGTGCAAGATATCAAGCCTCTCCAAAAGTATCACACTTAAAAGTAGTTAAACGTATATTTAAATATCTACAAGGTACCAAAGACTTTGGCTTATTTTATTCTTTACAGAATCAATTGATATTAGCAGGATACAGTGATGTAGATTATGCAGGATGCAAATCAGATCGAAAAAGTACTAGTGGGACATGTTAGTTGCTTGGTCATTCACTTGTTTCTTGGTTTAGTAGGAAACAAAATTCTATAGCTCTATCCACCACTGAAGCTGAATATATGACAGCAAACCTATGTTGTGCATAGATCTTATGGATGCAACAAACTCTAGCAAATTATAAGCTAAATTTTCAGAATACCATTATTTACTGTGATAGCAGCAGTGCCATCAATCTCTCCAAAAATACAGTTCTACACTCTAAAGCAAAACATATCTAGATTAGGCACCATTTTTTAAGAGACCATGTTGAAAAAGGTCATATTTCCTTAGAATATGTCTCAACTAAAGAACAACTTGCAATATCTTCACCAAACCATTATCTGAAGCTGCATTTAATCATATTAGACGAAATTTAGGGATTTGTTCTTTATATGATTTATAATTTCATATCTCTACTCTCCAAGCTCACAACTAGGAGCTTGTTCTACTAACATCTCTATTTTGCAGCAACTTAGACATTTTGATACTTAGCTATAATTGCTTCACCAACTCAATATCTGACTTTTCACTTCTTTTTGACAATTGGCAAAAAAGGGGGAGAAATATCATATTTTGGTAAGCAAAGCTACAGTAAAGTAGGGGGAGAAATTCAGTGGGAGAAATATTTCTATTTTTGTATTCCTCGTGTGTTTTTCTTGTATAGATATATAGAGAGAGAAATACATGTAATACATTGTAAGGTTTTTGCCATTATCAAAAAGGGGGAGATTGAAAGGACTTCTAGATTTTGATAATGCAAAAATCAATGTAAGGTTTTGAATTGTATTTATTAGGTTTAGTCAGTACAACAAAAAGATCAGAAGATAAACAAATCGAAATAGCAAACAGGTTGTAGTAAATCTCAAAATGTGTTGCTATAAAAAATCAGATAGTTAAGAAAGAATTGAATGATCGGATAGTTAAGGAGTTAACTATCCAGAATCTTAAAGGACTTTTCAGAGAGTTACAGGTATAATTATCTGAAAGTTAAGTCATTCTATTACGCATGTGTAGAATGGAGAAGCCGGCAGTCAAAAGCTTAAAGGAAAATCAGAGAGATTAGATAACTATCCGAAATCCCAAAGAGAGTTTCGGTGAGTTACAATTTAACTATCCGAAACTTAAGTCACTGAATTTCCCACATGCAGAATTCCAGACAGAAGTTCATATAAGATTTCGGAGAGTTAGAAAGATAACTATCCGAACATTCAAGAGAGTTTCAGTGAGTTATAGTTTAACTATCCGAAACTTAAGTCATTGAATTTCCCACGTGTAGAATTCCAAAGAGAAGCTCAAATAAGTTTTTGGAGAGTTAGAAAGATAACTATCCAAAATCTTGAAGTGTTTCGGTGAGTTACAGGAATAACCATCTGAAACTTAAGTCAGTCTTTTATTCACGTGCTGAATTAAAACAATCTGAAAGTTAACGGAGGGTTACTATAGCCAACTATCCGATAGTTAAATAACTGTTCGGTAAGTTACAGTTATAAGTATATGATTGAATGACAGCTTGGAGTATATATTCTGGAATCCTACATGGCAAAAGGGTTTAAGTGATTTTTCGGTGAGTTACAGATATTCTTCGGAGAGTTACATAGCTAACTATCCGAAAAGGTTAAGAAAATCGGAAGGACATCTTGAAATAACTTTCTGAACGGTAACTTACCGTATTTGGGACTGAAGTCTAATCAAGTACAATAGAATACATCCGTTGGAAGAAAATATAATCGTTACACATGTTTGGTATATATACAAGATACAGACAACATATTTAGATAGCTTTTTGCTCATATACATACTTACACCAAGCTCAACAGAAGAAAAGCTTTAGAGATCAAATCATCTTCAACATTTACAGACTGAATTTCAAAAGTGCATCACGCACTCAACTCTGTTGCTCACAAGCTAGTGTTTACTGAAGTACACGAATCAAAACTTCAGAGAAAAGATTGATTAAAGCTTCGACAAGGAAGCTCAAGTGAATGGTTGGTTGGTTCTTGCTTAAACCTTATAGCAAGTGATTGTAAGTTTGCAAGAGTTTAGTGAAGCTCAAGTATCCCTTGGGGGTGGACTAGCCGTTAGTGGTGAACCACCTAAAAATCTCTATGTGAATTCTTTTATTGTGTGCTTGCTATCTCTTTACATTAAACTACTTTTAAAAGGTTAAGAAACGAATTATTACCATTCACCCCCCCCCCCCCTTTGATAAGCCTTAAGGTCCTAACACTTCCAACGCTGCTTGTAGTTAGTGCGGTCCTCCACCTATGCTCACACTGCCAATCACCCTTTCTTCGGTTTTCTCCTCTTCTTTTATATGTCTTCCGTAGTAACTACTTCTACTTAGATGATCGGTTGGATTTCCTTCATCCATATCAACGATGGTGATTTCTTCTTCCTTCCACGAGTGAATTCCTATGTGATACGTGCAATTATGGTTTTCCTTTGAATGTCATGTTTCTGTAACCGCTATAGTGGCATATTAGAAAATAAATGGTCCATGGAGCTACAGATAACTCAACGGACTTACTTTGTTGATTTAGCTATAAAACACATGCAACAAAGAAATAAGCTGCTAACATAACGCGTTACCTTAGTGTGTATTCATGTAACTCAACATGTACAATTATGCTAACTTAATGAGTTAAACATGTGCATCTCACGTGATATACTAAAGCATTTAAATTCAAAACGTGCATAATTCTAACTTAACAAGTTCAGATATTTCAGACACTTACGAACCTAACTATCTAATGTCCAGATGCATTTCGGATAGTTAACAGATAACTTATCGAAAATTCACTTAAGTCATGCATTAAGGTTTCAACATATGTACTCTAGGAAATAATAAAATATTCTTCTATCGTTAAGAACATAACTGTCAGGTACATGCAATATAACTCTCCGAAATAATAGAAAATTCAGATACTTAAGAATTTCATAGCTTGCAATTCCCCGATAGTTCAGAAATGTATTAAATTAACATTAATTTCCTGAAATTATGCAAATTCCTTCATTAAAGCATATAACAGTGAAATTATAATATAATGGTTTAATTCTTATATGATAAGCTAAATATTATGTAATTAACCATCATTTAACCCTTAATATTATGCACTTCTTTATTCTAAACACTTCCCCCATACTTAAATTTTGCTAGTTCCTTAGCAAACTAAGATTTAACTAGTTGGTCTTTCTAAAGTGCTAGAATTAATTCTTCACTTCGTTCTTCTTCAGAATACATAAATTTAGATTACTAAATAGATATTCTGTATTCTTCAGTAATCTGTTTTAACATTGTTTTCTCCTCTTCAACCTGCAAATATATTTAAAACTTATGTAAATTACATATAAAATACATTAGCATCATATAGGTGTTAATTATATTATCATTTTTTCTTCTTTTCAGCATCTGTCATCCTAAATTTTCCAATATGATTTCTAGAATAAATTTCAACTACATACGAATCAAAATACAATCCAATTCAATATGATTAAAACAAGTAGAATAAAGAATTGTATCTCAAATAAACAACTTCAAAAGTCTATTCTAGATTCATACTTCAGCAATTTTAGATAACAGAAAATATACTCGTTTCAAAAGATATCTGTATTTCACAAAACACTTTTATCTTTTCAGAACAGTATATGCATATTTGTACTTTAAAAGTTAATTTGAAAAGCTTGAATCATACAAGAGCTTTCTAGTGTACCCATGTACCGAGCTTTCAATCAACAATATCAGATCTAATCAGGATCTTAGGTTGCTAGATTTAAAGAGTCCTATTTAGGTCAACAATCCTTACATACCTATCTGCTCAAGTATAAAAGGCTCGTGATCAAACAAGTCAATAAACTCTCAAAGTTTTTCTCTTTTTTCCTTTTTTTCTCTTTTCAACATAGTATATATACGTATTTCATTAATACAAATGCAATAAAACACAAATCTCATATAGTTTAAGCTCATACAAATCTCATATTTACTGAAAATATGAATCCATATCAATAATCTCATACTTTTTCTATAGTTTAATAAGATTTACACATAAATCATTCTACAAGTTTAATCAATCAAATTAAATTTATCTTTGATGATATGTATTTGTTTGGTTTTTCCCAGCACTACACTAGAAAAACTTGGATTTGTTACTTCTATTTTTTTACTTAGTTAATTTATCTTTATGCCTATTCTTTCTTTTAGAAGTAAACAAACAACCTTTAATACAATTTAGATATTAATTCCAATTTGTACTTTAACTGCAAGTGCACAATGTCTATTGTATCAGTGTGCAAGTACAGGTCGATCCCACAGGAAATTGTTGACGAATTTAAGAAATGTTTGATTGTGAACAATTCAAATTTATATTCAATAAGCACTCCGTTGAGTTACAGTTAACTCAACGGACTAAGTTCGTTGAGTTATGGCTAACTCAACGGACTATCCTCGTGGACTTAAGTTAACTCCACAAGCCTGTCTCTTCTTTATAATACTACTATTTACAGAGGAATTCGGCCAACCATTGGGCGATTCCACAGATTGTAAATAACATCAATTAAGCTTTTTAATGCTAGTTAACATTAGATTTATCATTAAGCAATACTAACATTCAGATGATTCAAACAGTCACCATTAAAATCTTTAAGTTTTTTTGTACGAACCAATTTCAGTAAACTGTAAAATTAAAACTAACATAAAACAATCATAAAACTGATACAGATAACATTAATCACGATACAACACAAACAATGCAACACTCAAATACAACATACAAACAAAGATAAATTGTTTTTGGTATTTTTGTTTTGATGTGAACATGGAAATGGGCGAAAGGTGAAATGTAAAGTAATCTCACTTGATAGTAAATACTTCCGACACTACTTGCAACGCGATTACACCAATGAAAATTAAACCACTTACAATTCTGTCTCCTCTCCCTATAGAATCGCGAGTCCAGAATTGCAAGATGATCTCCTCTTCAGCATACAGGCATCAACCTAAAGCCAAGGCTAAAAGCTTTACGATCTCCTGAAATATGAGTCGGCACTTGGTGAAAATGTCTTCCCTTCCTGCGACGTGATCACTCCTCACAGAGATTGTCGGGCACTGTGTTTGGCTCAGAATCGACCCGACATCAGGCAAGTATCCTCACAGACCTCCGATGATTGGTGATTATGGTGGTGATAACGATGGTTGGTGTGATACTTCGGAGAATCGCCGATACTGTCTGCAGAAAGCTCGGTGCTCCTCCTCTGTATACACTAGCCGTCCATCGATCACACTTTCTTCTTTTTTTCTTCTTTTCTTTTATATTTCTTCAGTAGTAACTACTTTGGCTTGAATGATCGGTTGGATTTCCTTCATTCAGATCAACAGCGATGCTTCCTTCTCCATGCGCGATTGAATTCCTGCGTGATACGTGCAAACATGGTTTTTCCTTCCAATTGTCTGTTCCTGCAACCGCTATAGTGGCATTTTAGAAAATAACTATAAAATACATGTAATAAAGAAATAAGCCACTAACCTAATGCATTACCTTAGTATATATTCATGTAACTCAATGCGTGCAGTTATGCTAACTTAACGAGTTAAACATGTGCATCTCACGTGATATTCTAAAGCATTTAAATTCAACACGTGCATAAAATACATGCAATAAAGAAATAAGCCGCTAACATAATGCGTTACCTTAGTGTATATTCATGTAACTCAACGCGTACAGTTATGCTAACTTAACGAGTTATAACTTAAGTAAATCTACCAGATCTCGACATGTATATTTAAATCTGATCATGATATGTATATTTAACCTACAGTTCATTTCATGTTATGTAGAATTTACATTTTACTTTACAGCATGTAGATATTTTCAGGCATTAACCAGTTATCTTGCATTTAATCCTGTCATTCATAAAAGTTATAAATCTTTTAAATAGTCTTGCAAATTGTTCAAATAGTTATATAATATTCAAGATAGTTCCTCCATTACATCATTCTCCAATACTAATGCAAAAACATTTGAAAAACATACCTTCATTTATATAAATAATTTACATTACAATCAATCAGATATTTTTCATACAAATAAAATACAAGTAGACGAACAATACAATTTAATCTTTCTTCCTAAGTTCATCTACTTCCTTCTAGAGCTTTTCTAATTGTTGCTTTAATTGGTTTATCCTTTCTATAGCTCCTGTAATGCCTCTAGAAGGTTCATCAATCTCAGTAGTAGCATAATTGTAGTTTCTGTATTCCTTCACTAAAATGGTTCTTGATTTTATCATTTTAGATGTCCATTTCGTGAAGTCAATACAGTCCACCATCAGTAGTGGAATCAAATCTCCATAAAATAGTTTCTTCTTTACTATTCTCAGCTTGGAGATAAAAATAACAGACCAATTAATTTGAATTCTATTCACAACTGCATATGTGGCCCATTTGACAATTTGACTCAATTATATATCATGGCCTTGTCATTGGTACACATTCATAATTAAAATGTTAGCAATCATGTGTGCTTTACCATTTAAGTGCTTCAGTTTATTTAATAATGATACACAAGGATTAATAGCTAAACACTCCTTTATTATTTATTTTGTCAATTGAGTTAACACTTAGCAAATTTCTAAAACTTACTCCTTGTATTAACTTCTATATTTTTTTTTCTCTGCATTTTGTTAACTTAATTAAAGTTAAATACATGTTATTAATGCAGTTTCTAATCTAACTCATTTAAATCTGAACTTTATATGTATATTTAACTTACAATTCATTTCCTATTGTGTAGAATTTACATTTTACTTTTCAACATGCAGATATTTTCAACATTAACTAATTATCATGCATTTAACCATGTCATTTAGAAAATTTGTAAATCTTTTAAACAATCTTACACATTGTTCAAACAGTTATATAATATTCAATATAGTTTATCAATTATATCATTCATTCTCAAACACAAATTAAAAACATCTGAAATTCAAACATTCATTTATATGAATAGTTACATTTACATTCAATCTGATATTTTTCAATACAAATATAAGTAAACGAACAATACAATTAGTCATTTCTCCCAAGTTCATCTACTTCCTTCTAGAGTTTTTCTAGTTGTTGCTTTAATTGATTTATCTGATCCACAACTCCAATAATGTCTCCAAAAGGTACAGGTACTTCAGTAGCTGCAACATTGTAGTTTCTGTATTACTTCACTGAAATGGCTCTTGATTTCATCCTTTTAGATGTTCATTTCGTGAAGTCAATACAGTCCACCATCAATATAGGTATCAAATCTCTATAAAATAATTTCTTCTTTGTAGATTTTATCTTGGATAGGAAGACTTGACACCAGTTAATTTGGATTCTATTCACAATTGCATATGTGGCCCATTTGACAAATTGACTTAGTTCAATATCATGGCCTTGTTGTTGGTAGACATTTTTAAACAAAATGTTAGCTACCATGTGTGCTTTACCATTTAAGTGCTTTAGTCTATTTAATAATGGTACACCAGGATTGATAGCTAAACTATCTTTAATTTCCTATTTTGTCCACTCAACGGTAGTTGTACTTTCCAAAATTTCTTTCCCTTCATTTTTCAATCCTAAATGTTGTGGAGAAGCTCTAGTGTTATCTATACATCAACTTGCTCCACATTGGAAATTAATTGTCCTTCTTCTTATCTTAAATTTGTATAGAAACAAGGCACTAGATTTTCGTATATTACATGTCTTTTCTGTTGAGAAATAAATTGCAGTAGACCTTGAAACTCAAATAATTCTTTGATTTCCTGCATACCGTCCTAGTTTACTAGTCTACTATAAATAATATCATAACCCCTAATCTCTTGATATTTATTATATGCTTCCTAACTTCAAAAGTGTACTTCATTCAAAATTGTTACTTCAGTCGGGTTAGGAATTTGAATTTATTGCTCCTAAGGGGTTTGTTCTTGAATTTCCTCTTCCATGTGCTGAGCTTGACTTTGTTGGAAATGATCTAGAGATTCTAGCCTTTTTGCTTCTGCTTCTGTTTATAGTGGTGAGCCAGCAGAACTCTCCACTCTTCTTTCTTGAATTCTTTTCAAAATTTGCTAAAGAGTCTCTTGCTCTTTAGTAGAATTTGTCGAGATATTTCATTTTTGTTCCATATGCTATTGTTCAGCTTTTTGTTCAATTTCTTCTCTTTCTTCTTCCTCTTGACTACCAATCTGCATTATCATTGTTTTTTCTGATTCTATGGTAGATTAGGATGGAGTCATGGGCAAATCAGCTTCTACCCTAATTTCAGTATCTTCTGTTTGTATAGGCTGCAAATTAGTTTCAGCCTGTTTTTCTTCTTTTCTTTGCTCTTACTGCTGCTGCTCCTACTCCTCCTCAGATTCGGATAACAAGTTTACAAAAATTGGCTCTATAGGTCCTACTAATATTATTGGCTTAGGTTTAATCTCTTATTGATGTTTAGGCACTATCTCTTTTCTTTTCCTTCTTCTAATTAGTTGTGCATGATCTTCCTCTTCTTCTTTTGAAATTAAATCTACAAAAATAGGCTCTGTAGGCCCTCGAGCCATAGGTACTAGCTCTTCCTATTTTACTTTTTCTATAATTACTAGTCTCGAAGGATCAGCTTCAGTTTCTTTTACAACCATTGATCTAGCTGCTTCTTGATGTTGCTCTACTTTAATTTTATATTAGGCATTCAACTTTTCTTTGGCCCTTTTTCTACAAAGTGCATCATATAGTAAAAGTGTTTTTGCCACAGCCATATTCTCAGCATTTCCTTGGCTCTTAGCAACTTTAATTAGCTCTGCAAATTCTCTCCATTCCTTAGGTGTCGATGGTCCCATAAATGCTGCTCTTTCTAACGACCTTGGCGGTGGAATGGATGGTCCTAGTTGTTGTTCCTTAGAGATAGGTCTTTCAGTAGTTGGTTCCTCTTGTTCTTCAATTGCGTGTTCTTCATTTCCTTTCCTCTATTATTCCCAGATTGCCCACCAGGCATGTCCACCAATGCATCTTTTGAATCATAGTCGGGACTTACGTTGGATCAATTCTAGGGCAACTTCATTATTCGGTCTGATTTTTCTCTCTCTATTTAATGCAACTTATGTAGCTATTTTGATTCTTGTTTCCATAATCTGATGTATTTTTATGCTTAAATTTACTATAAATTTTCTCCAGTAGAAAATGTTAGATTTTACCTTTTGTAGTTCTTTTTCCTATGTTGTATTTCTGATCTTCTACCTCGTATGCCATTCTTCAGATTCTTTGAGAAATCTTGTCGTGTCAACTACTTCCTCCCAAAACTTTGGTGTCATCTTTGTCATCGTGGAGTAATGGAACGGAACGAAATCGCTTTGATATCTACTATTCTAAGTTCTAAATGAGTCTACGGATAATGCCCCCAAATCCTAAGTTTTAGTATAAATAAACCTTAACTTTTTAGCAGGTAATTGGGTCATTTTCCTACGCAAACTCTCACTTTCTTGTTTAACTCTCCGTGGAGTTAACTGTAACTCTACGGACTAAGTCCGTGGACTTAACTACAGTACTCTATTGAGTTATAGTTAACTCAATGGGGTAAGTTCTTTAACTTATCCTAGACTCAATGGAGTAAATTCGTTGAGTTAAGTATAACTCAACGGACTTCCCGTAAAGTTAAAACTAATAAAAATACTTATAATAATAGTTTTTACTTTGGTCTAGACCGAAGAATTTTCGATCTAACCGACTCTTAATTTTTTAACATTTTAGCATTTCAGTCAAACTGTTATATTCCTTGGGAAATTCAATGACTTAAGTTTCGGATGGTTATCCCTGTAACTCACCGAAATGCTTCAGGATTTTGGATAGTTATCTTTCTAACTCTTTGAAATTTTCCTTTAAGCTTTTGACTACCGACTTCTCTATTCTGCACGTGCGTAATAGGATGACTTAAGTTCCGAAAAGTTATACCTGTAACTTATCGAAAAACTCGAATAGTTATCTAACTCTCCGAAAAGAAAACTTGGATAGTTATCTAACTCTCCGATAAGTCCTTTAAGCTTTTGTTTTGTATTTCTGCACGTGATTTATTGAATGACTTAACTTTTGGATAGTTATACCTATAACTCTCTGAAAAACTCGAATAGTTATCTAACTCTTCGAAAAGAAAACTCGGATAGTTATCTAACTCTCCGACAAGTCATTTAAGCTTCCATTCTGTATTTTTGCACGTGGTTTATTAAATGACTTATCTTTCGGATAGTTATACCTGTAACTCTCTAAAAAGTCCTTTAAGTTTTTGGATAGTTAACTCCTTAACTATCCGATCATTCAATCCTCCTTAACTTGAGAAATATACTTCTTAACTGTCTGATTTTCTATAGCAGCATATTCTGAGATTTACTGCCACTTGTTTGCTGCTTCGATTTGTTTGTCTTCTGATCTTTTTACTATACAGACTAATTTTGATAAATATAATTCAAAACCTTACATTGATTTTTGCATTATCAAAATCTAGAGGTCCTTTCAATCTCCCCCTTTTTGATAATGGCAAAAACCTTACAATGTATTACATGTATTTCTCTCCCTATATATCTATACAGAAAAAAACACAAGGAATACAGAATAATGTAAATTTAAAGACTCCCCCTGATTTTCTGAAATCACTCCCCTTGAATTTCTCCCCCTACCTTACTACAGCTTTGCTTACCAAAATATGATATTTCTCCCCCTTTTTGCCAATTGTCAAAAAGAAGTGAGAAGACAGATACTGAGTTGGTGGAGCAATTATAGCTGAGTGTCAAAATGTCTAAGTTGCTGCAAAACACTGAAGTTAGTAGAACAAGCTCCTAGTTGTGAGCTTGACGAGTAGATATAAAATTATAAATCATATAAAGAACAAATCCCTAAATTTCTTCTAATATGATTAAATGTAGCTTTAGATAATGGTTTGGTGAAGATATCTGCAAGTTGTTCTTTAGTAGAGACATATTCTAAGGAAATATGACCTTTTTCAACATGGTCTCTTAAAAAGTGGTGCCTGATCTCGATATGTTTTGCTTTAGAGTGTAGAATTATATTTTTGGAGAGATTTATGGCACTGCTGCTATCACAGTAAATAATGGTATTCTGAAAATTTAGCTTATAATCTGCCAGAGTTTGTTGCATCCATAAGATCTGTGCACAACATAGGCTTGTTGCCATATATTTAGCTTCAGTGGTGGATAGAGCTATAGAGTTTTGTTTTCTGCTGAACCGAGAAACAAGTGAATGACTAGGCAACTGACATGTCCCATTGGTGCTTTTTTGATGTGATTTGCATCTGCATAATCTGCATCACTGTATCCTGCTAAAGTTAATCGATTCTGTGAAGAATAAAATAAGCCAAACTCCTTGGTACCCTATAGATATTTAAATATACGTTTAACTGATTTTAAGTGTGATGCTCTTGGAGAGGCTTGATATCTTGCACAAGTACAAACACTAAACACTATATATGGTTTACTAGCTGTTAGATACAGAAGTGATCCAATCATACCACTGTATTTCTTTTGATCTACTAGAATGCCAGAAATGTCCTTATCAAGTTTTTCATTTGAGTTCATTGGAGTACTTGCTGCTTTGGATTTATCCATACCAAATTTCAAGAGAATCTCTTTGCAAAATTTTTCTTGATTCAGGAAAATGTCATGCTTAAGTTGATGAATTTGCAATCCTAGAAAGAATTTTAATTCTCTCATAAGACTCATCTCAAATTCATTCTTCATTAAGATTTGAAAATCATGACATAGATTCTCATGTGTGGCACCAAAAATGATATCATCCACGTAGATCTGAATAATTAACATATGAGAACCTTCAGATTTGATGAATAAGGTGTTGTTTGCAATTCCTATGTTAAACTGATTCTCAAGAAGGAAACTCTTCAGTTTATCATACCATGCACGTGGTGCTTGCTTCAAACCATAGAGAGCTTTATTTAGTTTGTATACATGGTTTGGATTTTCTTCATCTTCAAAACCTGGTGGTTGTTCTACATATACTTCTTCTTGTAGAATGCCATTAAGAAATGCACTTTTAACATCCATCTAATAAAGCTTGATTTTCATACTACTTGCAAAGGCAAGTAACATTCTAATTGCTTCAAGTCTTGCAACAGGTGCAAAAGTTTCTTCATAGTCGATACCTTCCTGTTGGTTGTATTCCTGAGCAATAAGTCTAGCTTTATTTCTGATAATATTACCATTATTATCAAGTTTGTTCTTAAATACCCATTTAGTACCAATAATTGATTTTTCGATGGGCCTTTCAATCAAGTTTCAGACTTCATTTTTCTTGAACTGATTTAGTTCCTCTTGCATGGCCATGATCTAGTATTCATCATTGTAGGCATCTTCAATTGTTGAAGGTTCAAGTTCAGACACAAAAGCATAATAATTACAAATATTTTGAATTTTACTTCTTGTTTGAACTCCTTGATTTATATTCCCAATAATTTGCCTAATGAGATGTTTAGACTTTGTCTTCCATGCTTTTTCTGTCTCAGTAGGTGTAGGTAGTGTTGAACTATCCTTTTTCTGAGGAATTTTCTGATTTATTACTTCACTTTCACTTTCATTGTCTATTGTTAGCCTCTTCAATTTTCCTACCATGTCTTCATCAAAGAATACGTTTATTGACTCTTCTACTCTTCTTTTATGTTCAAAATAGACCCTATAGGCCTTGCTTCTTGAAGAGTATCCAACAAGTAGAGCAAGATCAGATTTTGCATCAAATTTGTCCTTTTGATTCTTTGTATTAAGCACAAAACATCTTGATCCGAAAACCTTAAAATATCCAACATTTGGTATTTTACCATACCATAGTTCAAAGGGTGTCTTATGTAGGATAGGTCAAAGGTGAGTTCTATTTATAGAATAACATGTAGTATTTACAACTTCAGCCTATAGAGACTTTGGTAGATCAGATGCATTAAGAATTGTCCTTGCCATTTCTTGTACTGATCTATTTTTCCTCTCTACAACTCCATTCTGAGTAGTTCTTGGACATGAGAATTCATGTAGTATGCCAAAAGAATTGCATAATTATTCAAATTCTGAATTTTCAAATTCACCTCCATGATCACTTCTGATCTTCTTCACAGTTGAATCTTTCTCATTTTGAATTCTAATACAGAGATGTTTGAATTCATCACAAGCTTCATTCTTATGTGTTAAGAAAATAACCCAAGTGAATCTTGTATAATCATCAACTACCACTAAGGTATATTTTCTTTCTCTTAAACTAGCTGTCTATGTAGGACCAAATAGGTCCATATGCAATAGATCCAATGGTTGACGTGTGGCAATGTCTTCAATACTCTTGTGTGTTGATTTATTTTATTTTCCAATTGTATAGTCACTACACAATTTATCTCTCTTGAATTTGAGCTTAGGCACACCTCTAACAAGATCATGTTTGGTCAATTTTCTTATAAGTCTCATGTTTGCATGATTTAATCTTTTATGCCATAACCATTCATCTTCATTAGAAGCAACTAAACATACATCACTAGATATAATATCACATAGAAATTCCAAAGTATAAATTGAATTGTTTCTATATCCAGTAAAATTAATTTCATGTGTATCCTGTTGTAATATAAAACAGTTTTCTGTAGTAAAAAGTATATTGTAACCTTTGTCACATAATTGACCTACACTTAGCAGATTCTGTTTTAAACCATTTACATGAAGGACATTTTCTATTTTTTCATTTTCAGATGCAACATTTCCTACAGCAGTAATTCTACATTTTCCATTGTTATCAAACTTAATAGATCCTAAATTTATTGATTTAATAGATTCCAAAAGTCTTTTCTTACCTATCATATGCTTTGAGCAACCACTATCAATGATCCACCTGGACGTTTGAGCTTTCTTGTCCATGCAGTCCTGCAAGTCATGTTGAAATTAAGACTTTTGGTACCCATATCTTCTTGGGTCTATCATTGTTAGTCCTTTGTATATTAAACCTGTTGCCTTTTGGTAGCCATATAGACGTAGATCTTTTCTTAATGACAAACACAATGGTGCCATCTTTGTAAGATCTAATTTTTCCACCACAGTAAGGGGTTTCCTATGGTATAGCATACCCTAGGCCAAATTTACTTTTTCCTATTCTTTGAGATCCTATGATTTTGTTTAAACTATTTTCACCCTTAGTAAATTTACATACAATTTTCTTTAAATTAGTAACTTCAGATAATAGATGTTTATTTTCTTCTTTCAGATCAAAATTTTTACAACTATGGCTATCTATTTTAGTTTTCAATTCCTTATTATCAACTAGGGCTTTTTCTAGTTCAGCAAAAACATCTTTTAGATAGGAATTTAAACTCTTTAATTCTTTCCTATACTTCTTACATTTTACATATAAGTTATCTACTATACAGAGAAGACTATCTATATCTACATCATCATTTTCTTTTTCCAAGCAATAGGGAGATGTAGAGCATACCTCTTGTGCAGCAAAGCACACGTTTGTAGATGCGTCCTCATCTGAGTCTGATGAGCTGCTGGATGAACTGCTATCATCCCAAGTGGCTTTCAATGCCATTTTCTTCTTATTCTTCCTTTTCCATTTCTGTTTGTCCTCCTCTTGTTGAAAAGGACAGTAAAGTTGAATGTGTCCCAATTTCTTGCACTTGTAGCATGTAGGGACTTTTGATTTTGAGGAGCTAGCTTTGCCTCCTTGTCTCATCATCCTTCTGAAGTTCCTAGCCAGCAGTAACACTTCATCCTCATCCGAGCTTAGTTGATCTTCTGTTGACGGAAAAACTAGTTCTTTCTTTTTCTCTGCTTTTCTTTTAGTGACTCCTTCTTCTTTCCATTCCTTCATTTGGACTTCATGGGCTAGAAGGTTTCCCAACAGATCTTCAACTGAATAGTTATTCAGATCCTTTGAATCCTGTATGTAAGTAGACTTCTACTTCCATTCGACTGTCAGGCTCCTTAGGATCTTTTGTACCTGTTCATGATTAGAGAAACTCCTCCCAAGGCCTCTTAGTTCATTCACAATTTTTGTGAATCTAGAAAACATTTCAGTGATACTTTCTTTTTCAAGCATTTTGAATAATTCATATTTTCTTAACAAAATGCTGATTTTAATATCTTTAACTTGGCTAGTTCCTTCATATGTAATTTGAAGGATCTTCCAAGCTTCATGGGAAAATTTACAAGCAGATATTTTATTATACTGTTCACCAGTTAGTGCACAGTAAATGGAATTAAGCCCACGAGTATTCATCTAGATGATTCTTTCATCCTCCTTAGTCCAATCACTTTCATGATTGATTGGAGTTGGTGTACCATGTACAACCATTCTCCAATGTTTCACATCTGTACTCCTAAAAAAGCACTCCATCCTATTTTTCCAGTAGCTATAATTGCTACCATCAAAGAGGGGAGGTCGATGGATATTTTGACCCTCTATAGTGTGGAAAGCCATGATCTCAGATGGTTAAATCTATTAACAAGATCAACCTTGCTCTAATACCAATTGTTAGGACCTTAAGGCTTACTAGAGGGGGGGTGAATGGTAAAAATTCATTTCTTAACCATTTTAGAAGTAGTTTAATGTAAAGTGATAGCAAGTATACAATAAAAGAAATCACACAGAGATTTTTAGGTGGTTCACCACTAACGGCTAATCCACCCTAAGGGATACTTGGGCTTCACTAAACTCTTGTAAACTTACAATCACTTGCTTTAAGGTTTAAGCAAAAACCAACTAACCATTCACTTAAGCTTCCTTGTTGAAGCTTCAATCAATCATTTCTCTGAAGTTTTCATCCGTGTACTTCAGTAAACACTATCTTGTGAACAATAGAGTTGAATGTGTGATGAGCTTCTGAAATTTTGTCTATAAGTGTTGAAGATGATTTGATCTCTAAAGCTTTTCTTCTATTGAGCTTGGTGTAAGTATATGTATCAAGAAAGTGCTACTTAAATTCGTTGTCTGTATCTTGTATATATACCTGACATGTGCAACGATCATATTTTCTTCCAACAGATGTATTCTACTGTACTTGATTAGACTCCAGTCCTAAATACGGTAAGTTACCATTCAAAAAGTCATTTCAAGATGTCTTACCAATTTTCCTATCCTTTCGGATAGTTACCTATGTAACTCTCCGAAGAAAATCTGTAACTCACCGAAAGATCACTTAAACTTTACTGCTAGGTAGGATTCCAGAATATTTACTATGAACTGTCATTCAATCGGATACTTATAATTGTAACTCATCGAACAGTTACATAACTATTGAATAGTTGGCCTTTGTTAACATTCTGATTGCTTCAATTCAGCACGTGTATAAAAGGCTGACTTAAGTTTCAGATGGTTATCTTTGTAACTCACTGAAACGCTTCAGGATTTCGGATAGTTATCTTTCTAACTCTCCAAAAACTTATTTGAGCTTCTTTCTGGAATTCTACACGTGGGAAATTCAATGACTTAAGTTTCAGATGGTTATCCCTGTAACTCACCGAAACGCTTCAGGATTTCAGATAGTTATCTTTCTAACTCTCCAAAATTTTCCTTTAAGCTTTTGACTGCCGACTTCTCTATTCTGCACGTGCGTAATAGGATGACTTAAGTTCTAAAAAGTTATACCTATAACTTACCGAAAAACTCGAATAGTTATCTAACTCTCCGAAAAGAAAACTCGGATAGTTATCTAACTCTCCGACAAGTTCTTTAAGCTTCCGTTTTGTATTTCTGCATGTGATTTATTGAATGACTTAACTTTTGGATAGTTATACTAGTAACTCTCTGAAAAACTCGAATAGTTATCTAACTCTCCGAAAAGAAAACTCAGATAGTTATCTAACTCTCTAACGAGTTATTTAAGCTTCCATTCTGTATTTCTACACGTGGTTTATTAAATGACTTATCTTTTAGATAGTTATACCTGTAACTCTCCGAAAAGTCCTTTAACCTTCTAGATAGTTAACTCCTTAACTATCCGATCATTCAATCCTCCTTAATCTGAGAAATATACTTCTTAACTGTCCGATTTTCTGCAGCAGCATATTTTGAGATTTACTACCTCCTATTTGCTGCTACGATTTGTTTGTCTTCTGATCTTTTTGCTGTACAAACTAATCCTGATAAATACAATTCAAAACCTTACATTGATTTTTACATTATCAAAATCTAAAGGTCCTTTCAATGATATAATGTTGCAATTTTGTGATTTACTCCATATTTCCTCCTTAAGGCTTCAAAACTTCTATTACAGAAATGAGTTCCTCTATCACTAATAATAGCTTTAGGTATTTCAAATCTAGCAATTATATCAATTCTTATAAAATGTATTACCCCTTTGTTGTCATTAGTTTTTGTAGGAATAACTTCTATCTATTTAGATACATAATCCACCCCTAACAATATATAATTAAATTGATTAAACGTAGGAAATGGACCCATAAAATCTATTCCCTACACATCAAAGATTTCAACATCAACAATAGAGTTTAGAGGCATCATATTCCTCTTTGATATTCTTTCTATTTGTTGACATCTTATACAACTTAAGCAATATTTATGAGCATCTTTGAATAGTGTTGGCCAATAAAATCTACATTGTAGAATTTTGGTAGTAATTTTCTGTAAACCAAAATGCCCTCCACATGCTTGGTCATGGTAGAAAGACAATATGCTCTGATATTCAGTTTTTGGAATACACCTCCTTAAAACCAAATCTGTACATTTTTTAAATAAGTATGGGTCTTCCCAATAGTAATATTTTACTCTTGAAAAGAACAATTTCTTATCCTGTCTATTCCAATCCTTAGGTGTTAAACTAGTAACTAAGTAATTAACTGTCTGCATACCAAGGCATTGTGTTGATGATCATTAATTGTTCATCAAGAAAATTATCCTTAATTTCAATACTTGATTTTTCTATTTGTAATATTGATAAATGATCTGCTACTACTTTCTTACAACCTTTTTTATCTTTAATATTTAGATTAAATTTTTGTAATAATAATATCTATCGGATCAATCTAGGTTTAGTCTCTTTCTTTACTATTAGGTGTTTTAAAGCTGAATGATCTATGTATACTATCACTTTAGCTCTAATCAAATATGATCTAAACTTTTCTAAGGCAAACACAACAACTAACAACTCTTTTTCAGTAGTTGTATAATTAACTTGAGCATCATTTAAAGTTTTGCTTGCATAATGAATCACTTTAGGAGATTTTTCTATCTTCTGTCCTAGCACTACTCCTATAGTAAAATCAGATGCATCGCACATTAATTCAAATGGATGGCTCCAATCAAGTGCTTGTATTATAAGAGTTGAAATTAAGCTAGTTTTAAGCTTGAAAAATGCTTCTTTGCAATTTTTATCAAAGTTAAATGGGACATCTTTTAATAGATTAGTTAAAGGTCTAGCTATTTTGTTAAAATCTTTAATAAATCTTCTATAAAATCCAGCATGTCCTACAAATCCTCTAATATATTTTACTGATTTAGATTCTAGTAGATTAGAAATTACTTCTATTTTAGCTTTATCCACTTTCAACCCTTTCTTTGAAACATGTACCAAGACTATTCCTTGTTTAACCATGAAGTAACATTTTTCCCAATTTAGAACAAGACTTTTTTCCACATAGCGTTTTAATACTTGGTCTAAATTGTTTAAACACACTTCATATGAAGTTCCATAAACAGTAAAATCATCTATAAATATTTCTAAAAAATCTTCAGTCATTCCAGTAAATATGCCATACATACACTTTTGAAAGGTGGCTGGTGCATTGCATAATTCGAATAGCATTCTCTTAAAAATATAAGTTCCATTAGAACAGGTGAAAGTTGTTTTCTTTTGAACCTCTAATGCTACTAGAACTTAGTTATATCCTGAATATCCATCTAGGAAACAAAAATATTTTTGCCCTACTAATTTTTCTAGCATTTGATCTATGAAAGGTAAGGAAAAATGATCTTTTTTAGTCACAACATTTAGCTTTCTATAGTCTATACACACTCTCTAGCCTGATTGAATTCTAGTAGGTATCAAGTCTTGACTTTCATTCCTAATAACTATTAATCCTGATTTCTTGGGAACTACATGGATTAAACTAACCCATGAGCTATCAGAAATCAGATAAATTATGTCATTATCTAACCATTTCATTATTTCCTTCCTTACTACTTCTTTAAAGTTTAAATTTAATCTCCTCTCAAGAATTCTAACTAGTTTAGCATTCTCTTCTAAATATATGTAGTTGCACTTAACCCTTTTATATCAATCATAGTCCATCCTATTGCCTCTTTATAAGTTTTTACTACATCTTTTAATTTATAAATTTGATCCTCTTTTAAATCTGAAGCAATAATGATTGGACATGTTTGTTTTTCTTCTAGAAATATATAGGTTAATTTAGGAGGTAAATGTTTTAAATCTAAATGTTGACCATCAGAAGCTAGAGCTCCTAATTGAACATTTTCATTTTCTATATTAATCTCTTCTTGATCTCTTTCTACATTTATGCTTTCACTTTCTTCTAAAGTTTCAGAATTTAGTTGCCTATTTAATTCTTCTTGAATCACATCATCTAGCATATCTCCTTCATCCTCTAAAAAGTCTATAGTATGTAAGGACATTTCTAACTCCTCAAACTTTTCTAGTTTGAAAATGTTTAATTGAGTATCCTCATTATCATATATTAACTTCATTACTCCAGTTTTACAATTTATAACAGCCCCTGATGTTGCTAAGAATGGTCTTCCCAAAATTAAAGATGTATTATGATTTTTATGCTTAATTTGTTGGGAATCTAAAATCACAATATCAATAGGATATATGAAATTTTTGATTTTAATTAAGTCATCCTCTATTTTTCCTTTAGGGTATCTTATACTTCTATCAGCTAATTGAATAACAGTCCTAGTAGTGATTAAGCCTTCTAATCCTAAGGATGCAAATATATCACTCGACATAACATTTATACCTGCACCTAGGTCTATTAAGGTTCTTTCTAGAATGGTATTTCCTATGGTGCATGATATAACAGTGATTCCAACATTTGATAACTTTTTAGGAATTTGTGGTAGAAATAGGGAACTACTTTGCTAAGCCAA
Source organism: Cymodocea nodosa (assembly GCA_036874045.1). Taxonomy (NCBI): domain Eukaryota; kingdom Viridiplantae; phylum Streptophyta; class Magnoliopsida; order Alismatales; family Cymodoceaceae; genus Cymodocea; species Cymodocea nodosa. Next base: position 1,315,533 of record CM072345.1, on the reverse strand, counting down.
AAAGACTTTCCTTAAAACTTTTTGCTCTCTTTTCTTATTACACCAATCTTTAAGAAATTTAGCACAAGGTGACATTTTCTACAATAAGTCTAACAAAGGAATGTTAACTTGTACTTTTTTAAAAATTTCTCTAATTTTTTCTTATTTGTCAAGAAATGTTTGTTGTAATCTTTCAAGATAGGGTGCTAATGATTGTGATTACAAGATTCTTTTTCTTTCATTTCATTTGTTTGATCATTTTTAGTCTCATTTTCAGATGTAGATTTTTCTTCATTGATTTCTAAATTTTTAGATATTACATTTCATTATCATTTTGAATTTTGTTCTTATCCACCTTCATGTTACTTTCTTTTTGAATTCTTGGTGGTATATCAGTACCAAATCTTAATGTTATACATACATCTTCCAGATTTTCATTACTTTCATGATGTTCTTGTATTTCATTTTCGTGATTATGATCTTCAACTATTTTTAGTTTTAAATTGCATTCTTTAAATTCTATTGCATTGGTATTTTCTTTTGTCTATATGTCTTGTAAATTATGCAAATCTGTAACATTAAAGTTTTCATTTTTGTTTTCCTGTTGCATAACTTGTAATTTCATTGTAAATTCTTCCAATGCTTTTAATTTTCTTTCTAGATCATCTAATCTCATTGCATTCAATTTTTGATCAATTTTCATTATGGTTTTTTAGTTTCATATATAATATCAATTTTAGGTTCTATATATTCTTCCTTATAGTTTAATTGGTTGACTTCTTATTGCTGACACATGTATTATTTCAATTTGTCCATGTTTTACTCTAAGCTACGCTCTAGTCTATCGTACCTATCCCAAACTTCTGTGTCTCTCAACATATTACACATTCTAAACTGGCCATTAGTTGGGTAAACTATAGGATTCTCATACTCAGCTCTATTATATTTATTATAATTCATTTGTTGTTCATGTGATCTCACCATCTGCAACTGTCTTAGTTTCAAATAATCAGAGATGTCGTGACCTTCCAAATTGCAAAATTCACGTATGCTAACTATAGGTTTCAGAAATGTTTGAGTATAAGCATATGCCATATTCTCAATTGTAGAATAAAACACACAACACTCCTCCTACTATTAGAACAAAACAACACTCACAGTTGCTTAGCTTCTCAATCCTCGACAATGGTGCTAGAAATGCTTGTTTGGGTTGTTAAGTTAAATCTTAAACTTATTTAATTTGTCTTTATGCTTATATCAATAATTAATTTTAGAAGTAAACTAACAACCTTTCACACAAATTAGATATTAATTTCAATTTGTGTTTTAACTGCAAGTGCATAGTGTATATTATATTTGAGTGCAAGTACAGGTCGATCCCATAGAGATTGAGTAAGAATTGTGTATTGTTTCAATTTTTATATTGGAGTATAAATGTGTTCAGTAAGCACTCTGTTGAGTTATAGTTAACACAATGTACTTAGTTCGTTGAGTTATGGATAACTCAATGAACTGATCTCGTGGACTTAAGTTAACTCCAGAAGCCTATCTTTCCAATTAAATACTGCTATTTACAGAGGAATTCGGCCAACCATTGGGTGGTTCCACAGAATGTAAAGAATATCAATTAAGCTCTTTAATATTAGTTAATATTAGATTTATCATTAAGAAATACTAACATTCAGATATTTCAAACAATAACCATTAAAATCTTTAAGTATCTAGAACGAATCAATTTCAATAAACTGTAAAAATATTTTCTATTTTCTAAATCAAACAAACATAAAACCTTTACAATACTGACAATGAAAACATTAATCACGATACAAAACAAACAATACAACACTTTAATACTAAATGTAAACACAGATAATTTGTTGTTTTTGATATTTTTGTTTTGATATGTTCTTGAAGATGAATGAAAGGCGAAATGTAAAAATCTCTATCGACAGTAAAAACTTCCGTCACTACATGCGACACGATTACACTACTAAAAACTTAACCACTTACAATCTTGCCTCGTCTCCCTATAGAATTGCGAATCCAAAATTGTAAGATGATCTCCTCTTTAGCATCTAGTATCAACCCGAAACCAATGCTAGAAGCTTTACGATCTCCTAAGATATGAGTCGGTGCTTGGTGAAAATGGTTTCCCTTCTCGCGACACGATCACTCCTTAGAGTGGTTGTGAGTCACTATGTTTGGCTTGGAATCGACCCAACATCAGAAAAGTATCCTCATAGAACTTCGATGGTTGGTGATTTTGGTAGTGGTGTGGAGCTTCAGGGAACTTTCGATGTTGCCTATAGTTAGCACGGTCCTCCACACCCTACACACACTTTTTCTTCGTCTTTTATATTTCTTACAGTAGTAACTGCTCCTACTTAAATAATCGATTGGATTTCCTTCATTCATATCAACAATGGTGATTTCTTTTTCCTTCCACGAGTGAATTCCTACGTGATACGTGTAATCGTGGTTTTCCTTCGAATGTCTTATTTCTTCAACTGCTATAGTGGCATATTAGAAAATAAATGGTCCGTGGAGTTACAGATAACTTAACGGACTTACTTCGTTGATTTAACTATAAAACACGTGCAATAAAGAAATAACTTATAAGCTACTAACACAACGTGTTACCTTAGTGTATATTCAATTAACTCAACGCGTATAGTTATGCTAACTTAACGAGTTAAACATGTGCATCTCATGTGATATACTAAAGTATTTAAATTCAACACGTGCATAATTTTAACTTAACGAGTTCAAATATACAACTTACAGTTTTTACTCACTAACTCAACGAGTTGTTACTATACCTTTTACATCTTTAAGCCTTTAACTCAATGAGTTATTACTGTGTACCTAAATATTCTTTTAGCATTTAAAACATAATTTTCCAGTACTTTAAATATAACTCTCTAAAATAATAGAAAATTTGGATACTTAAGAATTTCATAGCCTGCAATTCACCGACAATTCAGAAATATACTTAATTAACATTAATTCCCTAAAATTATGCAGATTCCTTCATTAAAGCATATAACAGTGCAATTATAACATAATGGCTTAATTCTCATATGATAAGCTAAATATTATGCAATTAACCATCATTTAACCCTTAATATTATACACTTTTTCATTCTAAACAATAAGTGTTCGACTAAAGCGGTGACTTAGAAGATATTCTACAAATCTCCAAGAAGATAAAAATTTTGATAGATCTACGATATAAGATCATGGATATTCAAAATGATAGTGTAGATAGTGAAAATTCAAAATAAAAAGTGGACATAGTAGAAATTCAAAAAGACAGTGGAAGTCGTAGATAATTTGAATTTGAAATTAGTACATAAGATTATAGATTAAGTGGATGAACATGTTGAACGTGAAGTTATAATTCAACTACTATAAATAGATGGTACAAGTTGCATTACGATCATCTCAATCTCAAACATCAAGTCAAAGTATTCAATCTCATTCAAATCCCAACTCAGAATATTCAAATCTAGACAAATTCTCCAACATCAAAAGAAGTTCGAATTCTAAGTAATTTCAGAAAGGAGTTGCAACGTAAGAAGTCTAGGAAATTCAATAACTAGAGAAGAAGAGATACAAAAGCTAAGTAAAAAGAAGAAAAAAGAGCTACGTGCATAAAAATCAGGTTTTATACAATTTAAATTAGTTTAAAATAAGAATTTTATTTTTTCTTTGAATTGTATATTAGACTTTATTATATCAAAATCGATAAGTAAGGAATTATGCTAAAAAGTAATTATAAATTCTTTCTTTAAAGTCAATAAAGATTAGAATTTTATTTGTGAGTATGTTGTATTCTTATTTTATCTACTAGAAATATTTAATTTCTAAAGATACAATTCACCCTCTCTCTCTCTCTCTTATGATACTACGATCTTACAATTTATTTTTCCATTTTCTTTAGTGATCTCTAGTATATAAGATAAACACCCTTGAGTTAGGTTTTGCTTCTACTTCTATTCTAACATTCTTTTAGATATTAGTGTCTTTTTTCTTTAGAATATAGGTAACCAATGATGAAAAAATGGAATATAGAACAAATAAGAAGAATTTGGCCACTGAGTCAAAAATTAACATCCAACCACATCACAAATAAATATACGTTGTAAAACTTAGAGAGAGTATTAAATGGGAAAAATACCAAAAATTAGATTTGCAATGGGAAATGGCTGCAGAAATTCCCGTACCACACAATGGTGCAAGCAAAAGTTGAACCACAAATAGAAATTACTCCCAACTTTAGAAATTCGTAAGTCACAAACCACAGCTCCAAAATTCACAAGTAAACCCTTGCAGGAAAGCTCTTTAAATCTTCTATCTAGGAAAATTAATCACACTTAAATTAAATGCATTAATCAACCATAGAAATTCGCTAAGTATAACAAGGCAAGAAATCATTGTTTAGGGTCTGCACTTATTTTCTGGTTTGCAAAATCAATAACTTTTTCTTCACAACACCATATTACATGAACTTGGTCTCATCAGATAGGTTGTGAAGTCCATTTTCAAAAAAAATAAGATTCGGTGATGTTCCCCACCCGATTAGTAGCAAAATTTAAATAAATAGATGGCAGGCAGAAATTCTGCACACAAGATTGTGTTCAATGAAATTCCAGAATCTCTACAGAAATCATTTCACCTTCAAATGCAATCAAATTATCAAATTTACCATTACAACCAGATCACAACTAAGATAAATCACAAATTAAAGTATAGAATCAAAATACTAACTAGAATTAATCAAACCATAAATCAGTTAGTCATTAAAGTACAGAATCGAAATACCAACAGGAATACCTTCAAGAGTAATCACTAAAAGACTTATAAACACTTTGTGGATACCTACAAATAGAGATGTATCATGGCCTATTTACAATTTTTGTGATAACCATGAATAAGAATATAAACATACCTATTTTAATTAAAAATATAAATACATGTTTGAAGATCTAACAAAAATAAAAAATGGCACTAAGACATTCCATAAATAGCACATTAAGAAAAAAACACATTAACAAAATTAAGTTGAAAAAACGTTGCTAGCAATATAATAGCAATCATCCATAAATATTACAAATTACATCATATAAATAAATGGACAATTACAATTTATACATGATTGTATATACACATGGTTTAATTATCATCCACATCAATTTCCATATTATCCCTTGAACTTGCTTTTATAACCACATGTCATCTTCTTTCTGTAGTATCAGGAATATAAAATATTTACTCTACTTGAGATGCTAAAATAAATAAATCATCGTTATAACAATATTCAAGATTGACTAGAGTAAAGTTGAATTCATTTATCTTTAGTGTCCGATCTCGAACTTCATAATATACACTTTCATAATTAAGGGAGACGATATCAACGATAATATCATTATATGTAATATCTCCTAGCAATGGATTCTTATCTCTTTCACTTGAAAAATATGAAGTTCTTACACTTAATACCACTCTACCATTTTGTGTTTGTCTCCTTCATCTAACATCTATTATATGAAAGTGAAAATCATTTATCAAACATCCCTTATAACAACTCTTCACCGCTGGATTAGGACCACAATCTTACGGATAGCAAAAATTCATTCATTATTGGCAAGCATTGTTGGCATCTATTTAAGACGGAATGATGACAAGAACATAAGTAGTAACACGTTGAACTTGTATCTAACCATGCAAGGTGTTTTAGTTACATGTTGTTGAATCTATTATTTAGAAAATGTAAAGAATATAATCTTTTCACTTCTCATGGTTGTACATGTGGATGACAATTTCGTAAGGATGCAAGATGCTTTCTATAAAAATATTTAATTTTGAAGTTAGATGTATAGTAATATGGACACCATAAATATTTATAGACAACAATATACTCACTCATGAAATTCATCGATTTCACTATAATTGCCAACTGCAGTGTGTGATGATCTAATTCATGTACGTCATCAACACCTAAATGTTTATGCACCATGAGAATCATGGTAATCATCATTTCGTGGTACTCTATTAAATTGAGTAGAAACTCCTTCCAAGTATTTTGAATAAAATGTCATGCATTCTCCCTTCCACGATGGAGCCTTCAAAGGTAATTTACGAAGAAGTTTACATCAACATTGCATAATACTAATGAGGAAAAGTAAGGTTCCTATATATTTTGGAAAATGATATTTATCTTTCGATAGGATATATCCATTGATAATGAATAGGTCCAGCAAGTCATGTTTCTTGAATTAGATGAATAGGCAAGAAGACCATGAGATCAAAAAGTGAATGTAGAAATATGGTCTCAAGTTTGGATAGAAGAGTCACATTAATTTGATATTCTAATCGCACCAACTTGTTGGTAGCTGTAGTCTTCGAACATATTTGTTCGAAAAAAATTACATAACTTGATGGGTACTTTACTAACGTTGTAAGGCAATGTTCACCTTATAGCAAGTGGTAATAACTATTGTATTAAAATATGATGGTCACGACACTCTAAATCTTTAATCTTTCTTTGTTTTTAGATTAATGCATCTAGATATGTTTGTTGAATAACCATCAGGTACTTTTACTTCCTTAAGTACTTAACAACAAAACATTTGCTTTTATTACTTACTCATGGTAAACACATGTTTGTTGGCGAAATTGTTATAACATCATAGTAAATTGAGCTATGATTCTTTTCTATCCTTTGTCTTACCTTCAATGTCTGAAAGAGTATCAATAATTTTATCACTTACATTGAGATTATGACATAGGAAAAGTGATTCTCAATGTGGAAATTCAAAGAAAATACTTTTCTTCATTATTATTATCTACTGTTTTTCTTTTTTTTATTAAAGCAATATCACTCTTCCCTAACGTGAAATTGAGACGTTCCACTTATGACAAAACTTTTGGCCCAAATAGTGATTTAAGAAGTGCTTGTCATTCAGACCTGTGAGATCGATATTTATGATTAATTGGTAGAAGTCTTCGATATCTTATGTAGTAATAATAATAATAATAATTTATTGCAGGTCGTAGTCTACGAGAATGTGTTTGCATGACACGATGAGCAAACCTTTTCGCCTTTCATGTTCCAACCTCCCTGATATCATTGCAGGTGTAGGAAAGTTACGTGTAGTTCGAAGTGTGCATTTGGAATCTCTTATCTTGGTTGAACATATGTTTTCAAAGTATTCTATAATTGTTTCAAATTATCTATTAATGATTGTAAGTAAGGATCTGCACTTAAAATTTAAATTTCGTAGAATATAAATTCTAACATAATTTAAATTTTACAAAATTTAATATCTAGTTATTTGTGCACGTTTAGGAATTTGATATAAATTGAAATTTAAGTATTTATGCACGTAACAGAATTGAAATTAATTGAACATAATTGATTTTTAATAAAATTAAGTAATGAATTAAAGTAATTAGTAAAAATGTAATTAATCAATAAATGAATTACTTATATTAATAAATGAATATATTATTAAATTAAATGTTTATATATCATTTATCAATTAATTAAGTATATCATTATATAAAATAAATCAAAAATTACAAAAATTGATAACTTTTTAGTTATAATACATGTTTAAAACAACAAAAGGTTAATTATAAATTCTATATTCCTCGTAATGTAATAATAAATAATTTTTTAAAAAATATAATTATTATGAAGTGAATAAATGAAAGTAGATAATAAATAACTATTGAAATACTTTGATTATAAAAAAATATAATTATGAACATTCTATTAGCCATAAATGACTTTTAATACTTTGTTTGTGTTAGCCACAGAAAATTAGGAAATTATATAATTTTTGAAAATTTAATATTATATATTAAATAATATAATAAATAAATAAATAAAATAATAATAATAAATTAAATTAAATAATATTTATAATTTTAATATTATAAAATTAAATAATATTAATAATAATAAAATAATTAATATTTTATTTTTAATAAAAAAATGTTAAAATAATTAATTAAATAAAAAATATTAATAATATATACTTCAACAGACGAAGGTGAGCGTCGATTGATTTTTTGGAAAATAAATTCTAACCTTTCAAACTTTACACATGATTAAAATTTAAAATACACAAACAACTCATGACTCATGAAAAAATTTTCGATTTTATCAGATTTCAAGTACACAGACCCCCTATCAAATGTTGTACCTTTTATTTATTGTTCTAAATGGATTAAACTCATTTGATGTTAATCCAAATCAAACATTGTGAGGTTCCATGCTAAAAAGATTAATGAATACTAAGATGTCTATATAAGATAGTCAAGTGTCATAAAATAGTCAAGTTTTATATTTTTGTTGCAAATTTTTTAAATGTCTTCTGCCTTCCTTGACCATCCATCGTCCACGGCCCCTCCGCCTCCCTCCGCCTCTGGTCCTACCCCAAACGACGATTCCCAATCGACGACCCTCTTCTCGAATCGATTCCACGTCTACGCCCGTCGGGAACAAGCGTGAGCCATAAGCGACGACGGCGACGAAACGACGGTAAGAATAGAAAGTAAACGAACAAGGGGGATCTAGGTCACTGGGTCTCATGGATTCGTTCCTTTGGTTGTTGCTTGCACGCGTGTTCGTGATCGGATACGTCGTTTCCTGTATTGATCTCTTTGGTTGTGTATTCGGAGTTCCATTAGATTTGATTGGGTTTTCTTGGTCACTTGTTTGATTTTCTCAGGGTCGCAGACTTGTGAGGACCACAGACACTTTTGTTATTGATGGCGGCCGCTTCAGTTTGTTGGTAATTTTGTGTGATCTACACTATTTTTTGAAGCAACTCGTGACATGATTTGCAAATTGTGGAATCGAATCAAAATTGGGTTTTTTGGCTTGCCATTGGTGTTTAAAGATGTTAATTTTTACCAGGATTCATAACGGCTTGCCAAATCACTATAAAAATTTTTGGTGCAATTTATCTTTGGTTTTCATCTACCTAGGATAATCTCGTTCAACTTCACTTATCATGCATTCATTAGTTATTCTTGTGGTTAGGATAATTGTTTTAATTTGTGTAAAAGTTTTGTAATTCATTATTCACTCCTTCAAGTGAAGCCTTTGATCATAACTCAGCAATCTATAAATTCTCCATGTATTATTTTAATTGATTAGTGGAAATGAGAAAAAGATGGCTATTTGTCATTAACAGAGATAATACATAGAATATACAGATGATGAGTAATTTTACCCTAATGTAATTGAATATCTATTTACCCATTTATCTAATAATATTACGACTAAGAAAGATATGTAACTCTAGCAATGACAATCTTGTCAATATTATACTATCATATAGATTTCGAGTTACCTTATACTAATAATTATAATCATATTTTGACAAGATTATACATGGGTGGTGGAGGTAATATTTGGCAACAACATGTGCTGGCTGGGGACAGCAATGGCTAGCGAAATTCCAAGTAAAAGGAGTGGACCTGTTCGGTTGGCCTAATCACTATAAAATTTTTTTGTGCAATTTATCTTTGACTTTCATCTACTTGGGATAATCTAAAATTGTCATTTGTCTAGTTATACTTTATAGTTCAGAATGTTGAACTGTAATGTATGACCATATGTAAAAAGTGGGTGTTATTGAGATACTCTTATGTTTAGATGAATGAGCAATAATACCATAGGGAATAAGCTAAGAAATAATTTTATTAAGAATAATGTAGTAGTTGCACCAATTGAAAATTAGATAGAAAAATTTAGTTTAGGTGGTTTGGTCATATTCTTAGGAGACCAAAGAATGCATTAGTTAGGAGTGGAAAATTAATTAGTGTAGAAGAAATTAAAAAAATAAAAAGGCTATGAAATTATGAGATAGAGTAATTGAGTAAAGATTAAGATATGTAACTAAAATCATAATTTTGGATTTATGCTTGGTAGGTCATCAATGAAAGTTATTTATTTACTTAGACAACAAGTAGAAAATTTTAGACTTAAGAAAAATAACCTTTATATAGTTTTCAATGATTTAGAAAAAACTTATGATAGAATGCCTAAAAACTTATTGTGGTGGATTTTAGAAATAAAAGAGTATCTATTAGATATATTGATATTATAAAAGATATATATGAAAAAGTAGTTACTAGTGTTAAAATTATAGGAGGTGAAATTAATGAATTTTCAATAGGCTTAAGTTCACATCAAGAATCTTTAAATTTATATATGTTCGTCTTGCTTATGGATAAAATAACTAAGGAAATTCAAGGAGAAATACTTTAGTGTATGCTATTTGTTAATGACGTTGTTTTAGTTAATAAATGTAAATCAGGAATTAGTTCTAAATTAAAATTATAGAGAAATGCTTTAGAGTCCAAATAATTTAAAGATAAGATAAGATAAGAGAAAATCAATTTAAGTGGTTTGGTCATATTATTAAGAGACTAAGAAATGTACTAGTTAGGAAAGAAGAATTAATTAGTATCAAAGAAATTAAAAGTAGAGGTAGTTTTAAAGCTACTTGGTTAGAAAAAAAGATCTAAATTTATGTACTTTAACTAAAGAGTTGACAATAAATAAAAATATTTGAAAGAAAAAGATTCATGCGGTTGACACTACATAGTGATATTATAACCATGATAATTGTTTTTGGTTGTAGTAGAAACTAAAAGGAAGTAAAGAAAGACTTAAAATTACTTGGTTAGTAATTACTTGAAAGATTTAAATTTATGCAATTTGACTAAAGATTTGATAATAGATAGATATAGATAGGACAAAAAGATTCAATTGAGCTCATGTAGTGAGATTATCGTTCAGATTGTTGTTGTATTTCCTCAGCATTGAATGCATTATCAAACCCCTTAACTTCACCTAAACACACTAGCCAATTGGGTTTTCTCCTTGCAACTCATCACCCAATCTGTCAGACCTTTATATCATCACTAAAACTACATATTACATGATTTTGGGCTTGATCTTCATCATTTGGGAAGTTCTTTTGGTTGGTTCACTTAAATAGTCTTAAAGTACTGAGTGGTTTTGATTTGTGAAAGAACTGCCAATCCCCCCTGGGGCAACTTTCATGGAATAAAGTAGTGGTCATATTCTCTTTAAAATTATCTGGAAGGGAAGAGAAGAATAGTATGCATAATCAATTAAAGGTTACAACTAGGGACTTTAATCCCTGCATAAATAATCAGGGCATCTTTGGAATCAGCTCTCATTAAATTTAGGTGGTGCTTTCTTGATAGGAACTCTGAAAACAAGGAATAAAATTCCCAATGCACTAGCTAGATATGGATTTTGTTAGAAGTTAGTAAATTACTATTTTCTAGTCAGGGCCTATTTATTTTCACCATGAAATCTTCTCATCGGTGCCCCCATTTTTATATATAAATACATAAGTGTATTTTAATCTTCAATGACTATAAATACATAATGAAATTTTTATTTAAATTAAATAATTATTGATATTTGTTTTAAAGGTTTCTATCATAGATTTTGTTAATTTTCACTTAAAATTCACTAAATTTTGTTAATTTTCAATCATAGATTTCTAAATGAAAAAGTAACAACAGATATAACTCAGATTAAATTAAAACTCTAAGATAGTGAATCTAATATAGATTAACTAATTATATAATTATTCTCTTTTGAATCACATAAGATACGGAGCTTTCTTTATATCACAAAGAAAAAGGTTATCATACATATATAAAGTAGCGGCACCTAAAGAAGTTGATATTTTTTTTTGAATTGCAAAAGGATGCGGCATTCTTTATATCATATAGAACAAAGATTGTAATACATACAAACTGTTATGCGAAGAGAAGTGCGGAAAGGGAGAAGCTTGGACTCGTGGAGAAGAAAGAAGAAGACAAATGGAAAAAATGTGTGAAGCAAATGCAAAAACACCAAGGTTTAACGTGGTTCCCCAATTGGGTACGTCCACGGATGGAGCTCAACTGAATTGATTCTCTAGGTGATCACAAAGAGATATAAGATTCAACATCAACTCTAAGCACACGTTGGGGGTTTATTTATAATATTTGTGTACCTCCAAGTGGCTAAGGACAAAACTACCCTTATGTGTAACAAACTAATTCAAGACACATAATAACACAAACCGTAACAGTACCTGAAGAGGTTGATCTTTTTTATTTTTTTGAATCACAAAAAGGATGCAACATTCTTTATATAACAAATAGCAAAGATGGTCATACATACAAACCCTAACGGTACCTGAAGAAGTTGATCTTTTTTTTTTAAACCACAAAAGGATGCATAAGTCTTTATACCACAAAGAACAAAGATTGATTATATAATTAAAATTTAAAATAAAATCCTTGAAAAATTAGTAGCCACTAAGACTTTTTTCCAGTGAGGCTGCAAGAAGCATTATTCTGTTTATATTTAATTCCTTAGACCTGAAAAGAATTTGTACCAACAATTTCACAACAATTTTAATTTACAAAAACATTTGGAACTTTCATATAAATCTGCTAAGTATTGTAGCCTTCCACCAAAGTATTGTAGCGGTGCCAACAAAGTATAAATCTACAAAACTGCAGTACATATATTATTTGGTCTAGTGAACATTGTAACCTTCCTTACATGCATAGAGTTAGAAAAGGATATCACAGGTTTCAACTTCCATCCTGTTCTCTTCCACTTGTTATTTTTCTTTAGATTTTTTCTTTTTTCATTTAAATGTTTCTAACAATGGAAGTGTTCCACAATGTTCTCCTTTATATGTTTTATTTTGTTTTTTGTTGTAAAAAATATAAATAAAAATAGAAGAATTTCAGTTTATGGTCTATTTTTGCAAAAAAGATTAAATAATTTATTCTTGTCAAGCAAATTATGAATTAAGTTATTTGTAAATTATACCATCTGGCATCATACATTGTACACATTTTTAAATTTATTTCATTATACTATGTGTAACTTAGATTATTATTATTTATTAAGAAATCCAGATATTCAATTTCTCTTAACTTTTCTGTCAGATTGAGACTCCAAGTTTGACATTGTTGGTGTTTGGTGTCATCATCAGAAATGCAACTCATCTTATCATGATTTTCTTCTGTCTCCTACATTACCTTCCTCTGCCTATCCTTCCTCACCTCTTTCACCTATTGTTCTCTCCCTCCCCCATCAACGACATTGATCTCATTGCCCTTTTTTTACATCATTAGTTCCCTTGATGTTGCCTCCCTTACCCTATTATTTTGGAGATTTGAGTATGAATTTGATCAGTAATTAGGATGATGATTTAAGTCAAATATGATTTGTGTGTGGGAATGTTGGATTTTTGATCCATCTACTAATAGTTTTGAATTTTATTAGTAATATCTTGTGGGTGGATTTAAATTACATATTAAGGGGTTGTTAGTGCACGCCGGAAAGTTCAGACGGAAAGGAAATGGAAAGTTCAGAAGGAAAGGAAATAGAATGTCTGGAATGTCAGAATTTCCATAGGGGTTTAGTGCATCTATCGGAAAGTTCAGAAAGTTAGAATTCCTATGGGGCTTTAGTGCACGCCAGAATGTTTGGAAATTGAAAAAATAATGAAATAAATTCTAATACACTATTTAAAATTGTGTAATTGATACATTAATTTGTAATTTTATATTTACACCTAAAAATAATATTAATTTATTTGATATTCAAATATAATTATGTACATTAAATGTTTTTAATTGTACATTAGGAAATATAGAATAATAATCATCAAAATGCAAAAGGTCCCTAAAAGATAAGCATACTTTTACCATTAAAAATCTACATCTTCATTTTTTCTTTGTAAATTAAATTTTATTATTATTTTTATTATTAATTCTTAGATATATATGTCTAATATTATTCTCTCTTTTTCTTAAATTTTTTATATTATTTTAACTATTACTTTTTATATATATAAAGATATATATATATGTATAACATAAATTAGTATCGGTTGAATCGAACATGTCAGGTTCAACCGATACTTTTTATATATATAAATATATATAAGCATCGGTTGAACCGATAATGTTCGGTTCAACCGATAATGTTCGGTTCAACCGATACTTCTTATATATATAAATATTTGTATCGGTTGAACCGAACATGTTCGGTTCAACCGATACTTTTTATATATATAAAGATATATATATATGTATAACATAAATTAGTATCGGTTGAACCGAACATGTTCGGTTCAACCGATACTTTTTATATATATAAATATATATATATATGTATAACATAAATTAGTATCGGTTGAATCGAACATGTTCGGTTCAACCGATACTTTTTATATATATAAATATATATATATACATATATATAAGTATCGGTTGAATCGATAATGTTCGGTTCAACTGATACTTCTTATATATATAAATATATATATATACATATATATAAGCATCGGTTGAACCGATAATGTTCGGTTCAACCGATGCTTATAATATATATAAATATATATATATACATATATATAAGCATCGGTTGAACCGATAATGTTCGGTTCAACCGATACTTCTTATATATACGAACATGTTCGGTTCAACTGATACTTTTTATATATATAAAGATATATATATATGTATATACATATATATATTTGTATCGGTTGAACCGATAATGTTCGGTTCAACCGATACTTCTTATATATATAAATATATATATTTGTATCGGTTGAACCGAACATGTTCGGTTCAACCGATACTTCTTATATATATAAATATTAATATTTGTATCGGTTGAACCGAAAATGTTCGGTTCAATCGATACTTTTTATATATATAAATATATATATATGTATATATATTTTTTATATATATTGTTCGGGAAAACCGATACTTTATATATATATAAATATATATATATATATGTATATGTATTTTAAACTAAATTGTATTTAAAGATTAAAATAATAAGAATAATTTATAATCTATGGTTTGAACTAATAGATTTAAGATTTCAACCAAAATATATTATAAAACACTACCTAAAATTATGTAATTAATACATCAATCTGTAATTTTTTGAATTGAAAATGAAAATAATATTAATGACTTGAAAAAGTATACATGCTCTAATTATTACAACATAAATTTAAAAAGTAGTCTAAAAGTACAAAGCATCCAAAGTTTTACGACATCAATCTACACAATAGTCCAAAGATACAAAGCATTCTACTTATTACTTATTAAGATCCAAAGGTATAATATAAATGGACTTAAATAGTCCTTCCATCCCACATTGCCATCATCATATCCTCACGCATCTTATCAGCTAATTCTTTTCGTTGTTCTTGACTCCTTCCAACCTGTGAATGACCATCCATATGCACTTCTCCTGTTGGTTGTATATCATCAGTAATATTTAATTCTTCTAACTCATCTTGCAAATCTTCAAGTAAATCTTCTTTATCAGCCAATCGAATGAAATTGTGAAGTAAAAAACATGCGATCACAATCTTCACTTGTGTTTCATATGGATATGGTATCTGACCTCGTAAGATTGAAAAACGATGTTTCACAACTCCAAATGTACGCTCAATGATTGTTCTTAGTTGTGAATGCCTGTAGTTAAAGTTTTCTACAGCATTACTAGGAAGTCTATCATTAACATAATCAGATAAATGATAGCGTACACCTCGAAATGGGCAAATATACTCTGGTCGATTGGGATATCCAGCATCTACCAAGTAAAACTTACCTATAGAAGAATAGAAATTAATATGATAATGTGCATATTACTTGAAAATATACTAATTGCATTTACCTGGAGGAACTTTGAAACCATTAGGTCTACTAATTGCATCTTGAAGGATACGAGCATCAGCTGCTGATCCTTCCCAACCAGCTAAAATATATGTAAATCTCATATCAAAATTACATGCTGCCATCACATTTTGAGACAATTCACCTTTCCTATTTCTAAATCTAGCTGTTTCTTGTCCAAAAATAGTTGCTTTGATATGAGTACCATCAATAGCTCCAATGCAATCCTATACACATTAAACATCATTCAATTCCTTAAATAAGATAAAAACTGCAATATATATACAAAAGTGAATACATACCTTAAAATATGGATAAACATTTACATCATCTGTAATTCGACTTGGTGTTGAAGATAAAGGTCTTGCTATAAGCACATGATGTAGACGTATTATAGCATTTAATACTTCATTAAAGTATTTGCTAACACTCCAACTTGAACGACTAAATCGCTCAACTGTTACTCCATACCTTTGATTTTGCCCTACTGTGACAAGGAACATGGCAAATTTCTCTTCTACACTAATGTTGGCGGTATCAGCAATAACTCCATTTCTCATTAAAGAACAAAAACTTTTAAACACACTTTGACTCATTCTGTAAATCTTTCGACAATTGTAAGCTTGATGAGGTTGACAAGGATCTAGTAATCTCTTAATGTAATCTGCACCTTCTTTACTATATATACGACTTGTGTTATTGTATAGTAATAGTGACGTACTTGCCATTTTCGCTAAAATTGTCCATGACATTAATAGACGTAGTCGCCTTCTTCTAGCCACTTCTTCTTCATCCAGTATGAATGAAATTGCATTATCAACTGTAGTAGTAAACATGTCACTGGGATTCATCCTCACCTACAAAATAACAAGAATATTACGAATTTACCATTTCACATTTCAATATATAAAAGACATTTCACATTTTTAAGAAAATAAAAGACATTTCACATTTTTAAGCAAAAAAAAAAACATTCGATGTTTCAACTAATAAAAAGCATTTTACATTTCATAATGATAAGTCATTTCACATTTCAATATATAATATCCATTTTACATTTCATCCATATATGACCTTCCACAAAAAGATGAATCCATAAAAGATTACATTCACGAAAACACTTCATAAACACAAGAAGTTCAAGATTGGAAAGAAAGTGAATTCATGCACAAAACAAACATTCCATCCATTGTAACCATATGCTCACTTCCTAAACCTCAACCATCCATAACGCATTTCTGTTGGTAAACTTAAGAACATTTTACAAAATTCTGGCTTTTGGAATAACTCCATAGCTTCATATTGTTCTTCTGTAGAAAGACCTTCAATCTGAAGTAACGCTGCAACAGCATGATCTAAATAGTTTTTAGTCTTTTCTTTAATATCAACCAACCTTTCCTGTACTTCAACTAATTTTTTTTGTGTATCAACCAACTCTTTAAATTGCTCGTTCCGTGTAGTTTGATTTTGTTGATCTATTTCACACATATGCATAATGACTTTTGATGCATCTTTAAATGAATCTGATATGATTTGATGGGACACTGCATGAGGTCTTGCTCGTCTCTTCTTCTTCTCAATTGCCACCCTTGAACTTCCTCCTGATGAAGGAGGTAAATCAGAATCCATGTCCATTGTTTCCTGAGTGGTATTGAAAGTGTTCATTTCCACATCATCCTGCGTGTTTGGTACAAACTCTACCTCATCACCTTGTTTAGCCATATTCCCAGTGGCCATACTACCTTCAAATATTTGTTGCAATTGCTCAAATATCAAGCATGGTTTGCCTTTGTAGCTTTCACACTCTGGATGTGCCTATAAAAAGAAAATTGTAGTCAAATGGAAAAAGATAAAGATTACAATATTTTATAAGTCATAAGTGATTAAAAAATTAACCTTAACGAACTCTTTCCAAATCTCATCATCAATGTCAGTGTAACCTTGGATGAAATTCCAACCCCATCCACTCTGGTTGGCAATTTTGGAGTAATTTCGATACATTAGTCGCCAAGTTTTTAAGCGACTTTCTACATTCTTCCTTGTGATACCTGTGTTTCTTCTAGTATTGTATTTTTCAATTACTTCATCCCAAGTGCTACCTTTGATTTTTCCATCATGAGTTTTCTTATTTCCTTCATTCAATACTTCTGCTAAAATATCTAAGAAATACGCATCTGCTTCAGCATTCCAACTAATGTAACTTCTACCTCCACCTGTCCTTCCCTTATCAGGAGTACTCATTTTCTACACAAGCACAGTTTCAACAACTACAATAAAACATATGGAATAACAATAATAAGAAAAATATTCGATGGAGTTAAAAGGCCCACTTCATGCTACGGTAATTAGTGAAGATGCACTGTGATATGAGAAAAACGAAGAAAGTCTTCATGGATGTATGATTGACTTTCAAGGAATCAAGAACTATGTGAAATTTCAAATCGAAGAATTGCATAATGAGAGAAACGCATGAAGTTTTTATATATCCTCTAAATAATAATCCTTGGTTCATTATTTGACATCTACTGACATTCTTTAACAAATAAGCACAAATAAGCACTGTAAACTGGAACGATGACATTAGAATTTCCATCTGGCATGATTGTCATAAATCAGTAGATCAGCAACCACCTTATGGCATAAGCCCTAAGAGCTTCCCCCATCACATTAGCTGGTATCCTTCCTTTGGCTTAAGTCCTAAAATTGGAAGGTTGCATTTATCTTGAAGGATCAACATTGCAACAACAGAAAATAGAAAGAGAATAATCACAATGGCTCTGCTTTTTGAATAATGGGAGTTATTGAACAAGAGCTCTCTGTTAAGCTTGCTTTATGAGTTGATCATCTTTTATTATAATAAATATGTTTGATTAGTGCAAGGTTTGTATCTTTAGGCCAAACCTATTGGGTGGGCAACGACAGGTGACAACAGCTTCGAGCGACAGCGGCAGCTTCAAGCGACAGCGAGGGCTTCAGGTGACAGCGGTGGCTTCAGGCGACAGCGAGGGCTTCAGGTGACAGCGGTGGCTTCAGGCGACAGCGAGGGCTTCAGGTGACAGCGATGGCTTCAGGCGAGAGCGAGGGCAAGGGTGGTTTCTGTGTGAGGAGGTTTCGACGGTGCTATGCGTAGGAGGCTTCCGTCAAGGCGAGCAGTGAGGGCGAGCAGTGAGCGCGACTGCCAGTGCGAGTACGACGACGACTGTGAGGGCGAGTGCGAGCGGCAAGCGTGACGACGAGCACAACTGCGAGTGCGACGGCAACGGCGAGCGTGAGGGAGGGTGAGTGCGTGCGCGAGAGACCTAAAATCGGGTGCCCTTGGGTGAAAATCGCGTGCGCGAGGGTGGGAAAATTTCCGCCGGAAATGGAAATTGAATCTTATATATGGACGGAAATGTGTAGAATTCCTTTCCGTCAATTGACATGCACACTAACGACTTACAAAAGGAAAGTGCAAACTTTACTTTCCTTTCCATGAATTCCGGTGTGCACTAACCCCCCCTAACTTTCAATTAAGTTTGATTGGCGAGGTATTTTATATTTTATGGGTATGTGGGGTGATCTTCATCTAATATAATTAGATAAGTTACAACAGTTGAAACAAAAACTCCACAGTCATTTTGTATATTATGATTGTGTTGGGAATTTCTGGTAATTAATAAACTACATCCCATATGATTATTTCCCTTCTTCTTGTGTGATTACTTCAACATTGAAGGGAACCTGCTACTATTACGTCAAGCCTCATGTTGTAATGATGTCAAAGTTATATTAATTTTCTCTATAAAGTTTACATTTTAATTTCTTTTGAAAATTCACCTCTTTGCCATTTCTAAAATGTTGATTGGAATGTTCCTTCCCAGTGAGATTGCAAATCCATGTTTCATGATTGTCCAATATGTGTAATATTCTTGTGAATGTGGATTAATCTGTGAAGATGAACATGTAGTGAAGTAAAAGAGTCAATAGGTGTCTTTCCCATGTTCCTTCAATAGCCAGAATAATGGAAATGTCTACAGTGGACACTAGGTTGGATGGTTCTTATGTTAGGTTGAGTGTTTACATTGTCAAATGCAGCAGCATGGTTCTTATGATAGGTGCCCTGTCATGGTTTTCTGAACCTTGTATTGTCAATTCTTGCTAATGTTTAATATAGTTTTATATGATTTATTCAACATGAATTATTGCTAAATAACAAATAAAAAATCATTCATGAAAAATAAACATAGATTAAATTGGGAACATAACAAATAAAAAATCATACGGGAAATGGTTCAATTGTAACTTCATTGTTTCTGAATGTCTCTTTCATTACTATGCATCAATACTTATACTAGCAATGATCCTGTGCTTTGCACGGGTTATTTTTAACGTACTAGATTTAAAAAAATTATAAAAATTATTGATGAAGTAATGGATATAGTGAAAAGTGGTAATATGGTGAAGTTGCAAGTAGGATGATGGATATGGTATTAGTGGTGTTGTGGATGAACATTAGGAGAGAAAAAGAATGAAAGGAGAGAGAGGGGGTAGAGAGAGAAAGAGAGAGAGGGGGATAGGGAGAGAAAGAAACTATGTGATGGTGTTGGGTTAGTTTAATTAGTTGTTTTTTTCATTTATAAATACTTGATATTTTTATATTTTAATAAAATTGCAATAAAATGTATGATATTTTTTGAAATTACATAAAAACCAAACAAGTAAACCTCCTTTCTTTTATTATAATAGTAACTTTAGTTGAATTGCCTACAGAATTGTTATTTTATAGAAGTATTTCTTTGATAGCCTGTAGGATATCTTCGTAATTCTGGCTGATAGAGAATGTTCGATTGCGGTGGTGGTCAAAAGTTGCAGTACATTGACGGACAAAAGGCAGCATTTGTGAGGTATAATGATGCTTTTCTTGCATATTATGTTTTCTGCCACACTTAACCTGTTTATGCTGCTGATATTACAAAGATATTCTGACTGTATTCTACTTGTAATAGGCACATGCCATTTTCTACTTGTTATAGACTTATATGATTATATCACAAACATTTTAAAAGTCCATGTGGTCCTCCATTTTTAAATATCTTTATTAGATATATCCTAAAATTCTTAGCAATAATTTCAGAGCATCTAATAAAATATTGTAAAGAAAATCACAATGCCTTTGGTATCTTTTGTGCCCTTAACCTTTCAATTTCAATTTTTTTTCAGCTAAGACCCTGAGTTCTTTGACATTTTTGTACAACCTTTATTGCTCTTGGAATGATGTCATATCCAAATTCTATCATCTCATTTTTGTTTCCCATCCATATTCAAACCAAGAATAAGAATAACATGTATGTAGTTTACTTTTCTACAATGAAGAGCACTTTGAATGTTGCTAATTGCCAATACCAATGATGTTTCATGTGGGATAACCCTTAGGTAAGAAACCATATAATTTTGAAAAATAAAAAATCTTTAAAAAGCATTATTTGCTGTGCAGCAGAGTGGTATTGGAATGAGTACCTAGGAAAAACATATTTTGCTTACATGGAAGGATAAATTTTTGGTTGATAGCATGCAGATTTAGGTGGTACTGTTGATGAACGTTTTTTTCATATTTGTCAGTGTTTAAATTCCATAGTTATCTATTATAAAAAAAATCTGTAGTCATATGCACAGCTTGAACTATAAATAAATGAAAAAATCATTCATCAAATAAATAAAGAAGGCATACTGGCACAGTAAGGCTTTTTACTATTTCAAAAAAGTAAGACAATATTAATCATAATGCTTCTTGAAATTTGTGAGTCAATAAATGAGTAGAAGTGCCAATATTTTTCTTGAAAAACAAGGTAAATGTTTTTCTTCATCATAACTCAGCATATAATGTTTGCTTAATTTAAATGAAAACTTGCAGTCTGTGGTTATTGATTAATTATGCTGGAACTCAATCATTGTGAGTTTTTGATGGTTTACTATCTGAGACTCAATTCTTACCAATCAGGCAACTTTACTTATTAGCTATCTCAAAATTTTCCATGATCATGATCCTCTAAAGGAACACAAATGACAAAACGGTGAATTCTGTACTTGGTAGAGTAGCTCCTAATGCCCTTTAATTTTATTTTTAAGATATTATAGGCCTTTAGCACAGAATAAATCATGGAGCTTCAAGTAATAATGTCTCATTTATCTACAAATTTAGGTTGGATGATTTGGATTCAACCACATCTTTTGGATCTGAGGAAGCTAGAATGAATCGATGTGCTTTTGGTATTGAAGGGTTGGGCCCTGCATCAAACAAGCCAACGAAGTCCTTCAAGCAAGGAATGAGAAAAGGATCTGAAGGACTGAGGTCTATAGGGCGATCACTTCGTTTTGGTGCTAATAAAGGTGTTTTTGCAGAAGACCTCAAGGTTTCAGAGAAAAAGATATTTGACCCTCAAGACAAGTTTCTTCAGAGATCGAACAGAGTACTCTTTGTTTCATGCATTCTTGCTGTATCAGTGGATCCATTGTTCTTTTATCTTCCAGTGATTGATAAACAATCACCTTGCCTTGGGATTGATAAGAATTTGGCTATTACAACCACCACAATTCGGACTATTATTGATGCATTCTATCTTATTCGTATGGCTCTTCAGTTCCGTACAGCTTATATTGCCCCATCATCTCGAGTTTTTGGAAGAGGTGAACTTGTGATAGACCATGCAAAGATTGCCCAGCGATACTTGAGATGGCACTTCATAGTTGATCTCCTTTCAGTGTTACCAATACCTCAGGTTTGTGAAGTATTTTGATCTTGGCTATTATCATTTAATTTTTTGTAGTGCATTAATAGGTTACATATACCAATGAAGAGGAAGCGAGACTTGCTAAGAAGCTCCTTTAGTTATAGAATTCAAGCTAGTGAAGAAAATAACATGTTGGAAATGATATTCACACATAGGCCAGATAGATTGTTTTCAAATATTCTTCTTTTCATGTGAACTTCTCATGCAGTCATGCTTTCTGATGTGACACAGCTTTATATTAATAAATCTGCTCTTAGTAGTAACATTCATATGCTACCTATACGAATATGAAGTTATATATATAAAAATTGACTACCAAGTCTAATCACCAACTTGGAAGCACATGTATTCCTTATTCTACAAGGATTCAGTCACGTGATTGCCTTCAATCCTTTTGGCTAGCCTTGGTCACATTGTCACTTTGATTGCCTAATTGAATTGTGATACTTAAATTTTTTTGGTATTTCCTTTTTTGGCCGACCTCATGCAATGAGGTCATGGTTTAGATTGCTGTTATTATTGTGCCATTTTTCTACTCTTTTATTCTCTTCTTTATTTTGGTTTTTTTCCGACTTTTTTCTCTTTGATAGTTTGATGTGAGTCAGCTGGTCAAAATGACCAGACTTTGTGGACCATGTCGTGCCAGACCAGGGATGCGTGGTCTGAGTTGCTCATCCTAGGCAAATCCCTTGGCTAAACATGTCTTACATGAGTCCAGAACTCCTTGTTTCCAGAAATGAACACCAGAGGGGATGACCAAGACAGCTAGACTGAGCTAACATTTCAGTCTATGTAAACACCAACCATGGTGTAGGGTTGGTGCATTGAGTCCACATAGATGTCAACCAAGTTGTATGATTCTTATGTTGAGCTAACGTAGTCGACAGTTGGGCCCCACTTAGTTGTATCATATTGGCTGGTCTTCACTTCACCTATCACTGACATATAAATATAAGAGTAAATGTCCCACACACCATGTACACAACCTTAACTCAAAACTTACCTATCCCCTACATTATGCTCATTTGACTTAAACATTGATAGTGATTTACAGACCCCACACTGTGGCCAGTCCTTTATTTTTTAGGTTCGTTTGTATCACTTAAAAGGTTAGAAAAGTCAAGAAATAGAAAGTCAGTAAAGTTAGGAATCAAAAAGTTAGAAAAATTAAGAATTAGAAAATCAGAAAGTAAAATTTAAAGATATTTATGTTACCAACGGAAAGTTAGGAAAATTATATAGTTTTTGAAATTTTAATATTATATATTAAATAATATTATAATAAAATAATAATATTAATTAAATAAAATAATATTTGTAATTTTAATAAAATAAAACTAAATAATATTAACAATAATAAAATAATTAATATTTTATTAATAATAAAATAATATTAAAATAATTAATTAAATAAAAAATATTAACAATATATAAAACAATATGTTATATTAATATACTTTAATTATATTAAAGTGTATACAAAGTAATTTAAATTAAAACAATAATATATTATACAAAGTATATTACAAAGTAATAATTAAAATTATATAATACTTTAATTAAAAAATATTATATTAATATATTATACTTTAATTATATTAACAATATATACTTTAATTATAATTAATTTTAAATAATAAAATAATAAATTAAATAGGGATAGTTCCTATATTACTTTCCCAACTTTTGGATTGGGAGAAGTCTGAAAGTTTAAAATCTTTGGCCTTTTATATGTAGGAAAGTTAGGAAAACTTTTCTAGCTTTTCAATTTCAAATTTTCTGAATGGTACAAATCTCTCCTAAGCGTTTGCAAAATAGTTGAATTGATTAATTTACAGTGATCACTGACTTGGGAAGGAGATCACTCTTTTTGTCTTCCCTTTGTGCTCTCTCTTTCATTTCTTCTAGTTGCTTTCCTCTTCTACTTGTCTTCTCAATTTTTCATACAAGCAACACTGAATGTATTTTATTCACAATACAAAGGATAAAATTCCTATTTTCATTTCTGTACACATTTTTTCATACACATACAAAAGAAACTAATGTATCCTCAAAATCCATTTTGTTTCATTAACAATTTAAAATTTTAATATTGTGTTGGACAACAAGAAAATCATACAGAAAATATGCATTCATTTTTTACTTTTTGTAGTTTATCTAGTATTTTATTACATTATCATTTATTTTAATGAAGGAATGAATTGCTAATCTCAAAGAAAAGAAGGAATGAACCATTATTGCAATGTTATATATGTGTTCATTTTTTGTTTTTAACTTTTTATAATTTCACTTCAGTTGTATTATTACCTCAGCTATTGTCTTTGGTATTTTTTAAGGGGTGCTGCCTTGACATTATCTTTTACCATGATTACTTTGCATTAGTTTATGATCATATCTGACAATGCCTATTTCTTGTATATTGTCAAAAGTGATATATTTTATGGTTTTAAAATGTCTTTGTTGTGCACGACCTTGCAGATCACCCATGAATTTTTTGGTTGTCTTTGTTGGTTATGTTTGCCTGATAATAGTATGTTTTCTCTTATTTCAATTGTTTGCAGATTGTGATTTGGAGATTTCTTCACAGCTCTCAAGGGTTAAATGTATTGGCTACAAAGAAGGCATTACTTTTTATTGTAGTGTTTCAATATGTTCCAAGATTTATCCGGATTCTCCCTTTGATGTCAGAGCTGAAAAGGACTTCTGGTGTCTTTGCCGAAACTGCTTGGGCTGGTGCTGCATACTATCTGCTGTGGTATATTCTTGCCAGTCATGTAAGTATGAATATTTCTTGCTGCTGTATTTGATATCATTATACCTTCTAAGTCTCTTCCATTTCATTGCATGATTCCTGACCTAACGACCATCATTGTTAGGTTGATCGCAATATAAAAAGGAAATTGGGATGATAAAAATCCCAACTACTGATGTTGCAACCTGTGCTATTCTTATTTTTCAACTTTATTTTGAGTGTAGCATGGTATTAGAGCTTTGAATTTTCTCAAAAATGTTCCTCATACATATTAGATGTATGTGCAGTATATATTATAAAAAAGGATCCACTGATCTATTGGATGTTGGTTTGGGACTTGGGAATTGGGATAATTTACAAAACCTTGTATGTCTGTTGGTTATAAATGAATTCAATAATAGTGGGCATACCTGTAGCAATCCAATACATGTTTGACTGCATCTGCATCTATGCATCACATCTTTCTCCATCTATTATGATTTTTTGCCTAAAACATATTTCTTCAATGCTAGATTCTGAGTGATTGTGACTTTAGGGGATTCTAATTTTGTTTTCCATGGTTCTCTGATAGATTGTTGGTGCCTTCTGGTACTTGTTTGCCATAGAGCGTGAAGATGACTGCTGGAATAAACTTTGTCCCCCTCTCGGATGCCATGCAAACTACCTGTATTGTTCTGAAAAGACTAATGAAACTACTAAAAAATGGAGAAATAGTCTTATGGATCAGTGCTCTGCAGATGATAACTCTTCATTTGACTTTGGAATATATGCACAGGCTATAACGTCTGGTATAATAACATCAAGAAAATTCTTCTCTAAATATTGTTACTGCTTGTGGTGGGGGTTACAAAATCTGAGGTAATTCTAAAGTCATTTTCTATTTTTAAAATTGGTAAGCATTCCACTAAATTTTGTTATAGAAAGTTTCTTGTTCAATTGTTGATTTCTACATATTTCTGGATGCAAAAATAATATCCTCATATCTTTCTATACTTTTTTCTTTCAAAATGATATGAAATGAACTTTCAACATATCAAAGTTAGTTCGTGCACATCACCTGTAAGATACTTGCAAACTAAAGGAGGGTGTTACAAGTGTGGAGAAGTGTTGGAAGGGTGATACTGCTTTTCATCAGCAAGCACGTTTTTGTACTAATGAATCCATACAACAAATCAAGTGTCAACTATAAATCCTAGTTTCCTCTGGTTGGGATCAAACCACCAAGAAAAAAACCATTCATGTCCTCTCCAACTTTTCTACTTTTTCATTTATTCTTAGCGGTGGCAAGAGCACCAACACCAACCATAAATGAGACACAACTATGCAACGGTAACCTAATGAGTTTCTACCTCTCCACACAAGTAGTAGAATACGTCTGCAAGACATTCAATATACCACCAAGGAAACCATCAACATGGCATTCCTCCTGTTCTGTGTATCACGTCTTTGACATGCACTATGCTAGGCCAGTCAAGTCAAAGAATACCATGAGCATCATGCTCACCTCAAACAGGTTCATCAGCAAGCACTTTTTTGTACTAAGCAATTATGTAAGTTCAAAATGATTTTCTGTGGAGTAGGTTGTGCATTTGTATAACTCAATGAAAGTCTGTCAGTGAGAATGGTAGATCAATTCATTTTCTAACATTTGGCATCACTCAAGGTATATGTGAAAATGTATTAATAATTTTCACATTCTTTGAGCATTCATGCATCTGCATGTCACTTTTCTAAAAAAAGAGTTCTTGTAGTCCCAGTATTTACTTTTCTCGTTTCTGCTTACTCTTCTTGCTTTATCAGAGATTTGCCTAAACTTTCGTAATAAGCTGTCAAGTTTGTGTGCTGTTGTCCACTTTCCAGCACTCTAGGCCAAGGGCTTCAAACGAGCACCTATCCTGGTGAAGTAATTTTCTCTATCGCACTTGCTATCCTTGGGCTCATTCTCTTTGCCCTCCTTATTGGTAACATGCAGGTAAAAAAAAAACCTTAAATAAGCTGCTTCTTTTATTTTAATTAATAATTTGTAAAATGCAGGAATGTTTCTGCTAACTTGTTCACAATTGTCTAAGTCTGATTGTTTTTGTTGGCATTTGATTGGTGGATATTAACACTGAGTAAATCACTTGTTTTTTTGTCTTTTAATCTGTTTTTGAAATTTGTCCTGTCCCTTGCCGTGTAGAGAATTTGTCATAGTAGGGAAGATTACTTATGTAATGTTTCTTGCATGTTGTTGCATCAGACATATCTACAATCCTTGACGACACGTCTTGAGGAGATGAGAGTCAAAAGGCGTGATTCTGAGCAGTGGATGCATCATAGGTTGCTGCCACAAGAGCTCAGGGAGCGTGTGAGACGCTATGATCAATACAAATGGTTGGAAACTCGTGGGGTGGATGAAGAGAGCCTGGTTCAGTGTCTTCCAAAGGACCTCAGAAGGGACATCAAGAGGCACCTTTGTTTGGCCTTAGTGAGACGGGTAAGTGTCAATGACATGTTTGACTTTTATGAAGCATAACATTCCATGTGGATGATTATTGGAAGCTTCGTTTTTTTCTTTTTCTTGTTATGGATGTCATTCTTGAGCTCGTCCTTGGTATACAGGTCCCTCTATTTGATAACATGGATGAGCGTTTGCTAGACGCCATATGTGAGCGTCTCAAACCAAGCCTGTACACGGAAGACACATACATTGTGAGAGAAGGGGATCCTGTGGATGAGATGCTTTTCATCATTCGAGGTCGTTTAGAAAGTGTGACTACTGATGGTGGTCGGAGTGGCTTTTTTAATAGAGGCTTACTGAAAGAGGGAGCTTTCTGTGGTGAAGAGCTACTGACCTGGGCATTGGACCCTAAATCTGGATCTAACCTCCCATCTTCCACCAGAACCGTCAAGGCCTTAATGGAAGTTGAAGCATTTGCTTTGGAAGCTGAAGAACTTAAATTTGTTGCTAGCCAGTTCAGGCGTCTGCACAGTAGACAGGTCCAGCATACCTTCCGCTTCTATTCACAGCAATGGAGAACATGGGCTGCTTGCTTCATCCAAGCAGCATGGAGGCGCTACTCCAAGAGAAAGACTGCAGAGCAACGCCATCGGGAAGAAGGGTCAGGACTTGGTGGTGCAGTGGCGGGCGGTGGTCCTAGCCTTGGTGCCACCATCTATGTTTCACGATTTGCCACAAATGCGCTTCGTGGTGTCCATAAGCTCAGGAACAAAAGTGCCAGAGAATTGGTAAAACTGCAAAAGCCTCCTGAACCCGATTTTGCAGCAGATGATGCTGACTAGAGAGGTTGGTGTTTTTGACATGCTGAACTATAGACGATTGTAATGTGAACCAACTGATGCCATCTTTCCGCACTACGATTGATCTAAGCATTACGTAATGGTGTGAGTTACAGAAAATTGTACAGTAGAAAATGTGGTGTACTTCATTCACTATCAATTACCCTAGACAGAGTAAGGTTAGATCAAATAAAAATGCCGCAAGTGTATGTGATTGATTAATGCCCTCTCTCTCTCTCGCAATCCAGATCTTTGCTGGAAATGCTTAATATTTTAAATGAAAAACAAAGTTGGTATGATCTGTTTGTAATCATAAAAAATTGGCTGGTAATACTGAGCATTCGGTTAATATCCAAAATTGTTTACATACCATGAAACATGAGAAGGCAAAACGATAGGAAATATAAATCAGAAAGATCAAATATTTGGTGTTTTACAAGTCACACGAAACTATCTGCATTTAAAAGATTCAAAATGTCTGACAGGACGGTTATATTGGTCGCCATGAAGAAAGCTTTATTTGCGCTTCACTCTATATGCTACATCTTATTTCATACTATAAGGTCTGTGATTGTGTTACATATAGATTTGGTCATTTCACTTTTGACTTAGCATGTTAAAGGTTATTGAGTGAAACATTACATTTTCTGTAAAATAATTTTGGAATATCAGTGTACAAATAAGAATATAAAATCCATAGCAGAAAAACCCTCTTTTGATTTTTGACACACCATTAGTAAAAATGATATGCCAAATACCGAAAAATGACACCATATTAATTGCAGAATTTAGGTTTTACTTGGTTAGAATATCGAAAATTTAATAGGTATACTAAACTATTTTCAGAAAGAATTCTGATCGTTATTTTTGACATACTGCCTTGTAAAAACGGTATACCAAAGTATTACAGCCATGTTTTCAGGGGTTTTAGTTTTTAAATAAAAAATAGAAATAAAATGGTTAGGTTTATATGTCGCAGCATGTTACATTTCCTAGCTTTCCTATTATAGGTGGTACTTCATCGTTATTCTTCTTTGCCTATTACTTCATTTCATTCATCTTACATGTTTCCTTTGATTCCTATTAGGAATTTTATTTTGATGATGTGTATTTTACTAAGTTTAAGTCTTTACCTTAGTTATATAGTTAGACGTTAACAAGTTTTGAAAGGTCGTATAATTATTATTAATGTTTCAAGTTAGTTGAAGAGTTATATTAAAAAATTATATAGTTATAGTTATAGTTATTTACATGTGTGTTTTTAATATCTTAAGTTTTCATATATTTTACATGTACATTCTTTAAAGAAAATCGAAGAGTTAGATAACTATTTGAGATTTTATGTATGGATTGAATAACTATTCAAGTTTTATAAGTGACTATTTAGACTTGAATTTATGCAACTTCTATAGGTTAAATCATGCATTTTGTCAAATTCAAGTTCCCATTAATATAGTTTAATGTGGAATGATAAGTAAGTATAATTTCAAGCTAATGCATGTTTATATGTATTTAATTGATGCACAAATTCTATTGTTCAGATTATTGAGAATCATTTGGTGAAACAATATATAATCTAGTTATTTGGATGAAATATCTATTGCGTTAATTAATGGAGGTTGAAAGTTATGTAAAAGTATGGTTATTTTATGATACAATAAGTTTGTTGGTTATTGAAATAACCAACAAGCTAACTCCGTTGGTTATTACTTTACTAATGAATCTGTCATGTGAATTGCACATGTTAACTCTTTATGTATTTTATATTATGATTTATATATAGGTATAAAACATGTTACGAAGAAGTATCTGTATAGAATGCAATTATATGTTTATTTAAGATGATTTTTATGTTAATTGAATTTTTTAATTATGTAATTTTGAATTATAGGTTTCACTTATAATTTATCTCATATGAGTAAGCAAGTTCATTGGTTAACCTAATAACCA
This sequence comes from Cymodocea nodosa, assembly GCA_036874045.1. NCBI lineage: Eukaryota > Viridiplantae > Streptophyta > Magnoliopsida > Alismatales > Cymodoceaceae > Cymodocea > Cymodocea nodosa. The sequence continues at coordinate 1,285,026 of CM072345.1, read as the reverse complement.
ATGAACTAACTTCGTTGATAACTGAGTTTACTAACGATCTTATTTCTGGTATTTTAGTGATTTTTATTAAAAAGGTTTATCGTTGGCTAAGAAGTTTACCAATGATGAAATCATTGGTTAACTAGCTTACCAATGATGGCACGTTTTAGGTATTTCTGCAATCATAGTTATTTCATGCTATTGTTAAGAATGTATTGAAATTCTGATTATTTATGAAACACTAAAAGATTTGTATCTCTTTTTCATCAAGATACAATGGAAATTTTACATGTATCTAAGTAGTTGCAAGAAGTAGATAAACTTATATTCTAGGAAATGAAGAATGTGGTTGTTAGGATCGAGCTACCATTATGCCAAAAGCTCAAGCTGATAGTAAACATGTAAACAATCCTTTTAAGTAAGCCTCAAAATCCCTCACAAGTTCAAGTTCATGGGAGGAACCATCAGGATTAACCCCCTTCTCCCATAGGTCCCTAAGGCATTCTCCCTTTTCTCAACGGGTTCGTAATAGTCTTCTCATAGATCCCTAAAGTGTTCACCCGTTGCCTACCTATAGGTCTTTCAAGTCCCTTAGCCTATCTTCTATCGAGTTCCTCAACAAGCCCCCCCCCAAAAAAAATGCATCCTCGGGGATTCAAACCTGTCTTTGAGTAGGCTCTAATACCACTTTTTAGGATCGAGTTACCATTATACTAAAAGCTCGAGCTTTTTAAAGTACATAGAGAAGATTTCTCTCCTTTTTTGTCATTTCAAAAATAAAAACAATACAAAAGTTTTAGAGTACATAGAGAAGAGTTTTTTATAATTTTTCTATATTTGCTTGCATTTTTACCATAGATTTTTGCATTTGTTCTAGTTTATCAATTAGCAAGAGGTTAGTTGACGTTCTATCTTTAGAAAATTACGAGGCATTTATCAGAAAACCTTAATGTGAACGTTTGAAAAAAATTGAATATCGGGAGGGAGACCCGAATGCCCATGAATGACGCCAACACCTCACCAACACAAACCCAAAAGGGGCCCACATTGGTGAAGAAGGAGTCGCCACCTAGTCCATTAAAGGGAGACTAGGAAAACCTGCACTATCAATCTCTCGTGTATCAAGGGACCGATAAGAAAAGCCCCCTGAGACTCTAGGCAAGTCTCTCGGGTACGAGTAGGGAAGGTGTGAGGCACCCTACCTACCCGACCGAAGTTGGCATCTCTAGAGGGTTGTGCAAATGTCCTATCAGACTCTAAAGTGCGAAACAAGGGATTACAGGACAAACGAAAGGTTTCCCCTAAAAACCATAAGCCCATAAGGCCTATGTAAAGATCACAAGTCTTTAGTTAAAGTAGGGGAAAATGGTCAAAGGTCAAAGCCAAATAGTTGGCTTTGACCAAGGTCAACATAGTTGACCAGATCCACTAGGGGGTGACCTATGTATGGGATCACTTAAAAGATCTATCTAAACACAAGATTGGGAAGGTGAGAAACCTTGGGCCCAAAAGGCTCAAGTAAAGGCAAAAGCCTTTGGGGTTGACTTTTTATAAAAGTTAACCAAAGGTAGAAGGGTCATATAGAAAATATGCCTGACAGGCCTAGGATGTCAAAGTCATAGACTTGACATCCCCCCTTGGGGTACCACAAGTCAATATTGTGGTCGGACCGCCCCAAGGGGTAAAAAGGTCCAGGATAAAATTGTCCTAAGGGGCTTTTATATGAAATGTACAAAAGGGACCCCCCAAAGTAAAAACGGCCTGGAATACACCCAAACAGGTAATATTCTCCCTCTAAGGTATCACATGAAGGAGTGATAGGGCCTCCTTAGAGGGTACACAAAGGTCCGTGATAAAATTATCATTAAGGGTTTTTATACAAAATGTACAAAAGGAACCTCCCTTGAGGTAAAAATGGCCCGGAATACACCCAAATAGGTAATATTCCCCCTTTAAGGTACTACATGAAAAAGTGATAGGGCGTCTGCTGACGTTAGCAAACGGGACAGTGACGTCATCAAATGGTATGATGATGTCAATAGACGGCATGACATCAACATTTTGTTAGCTCGTCAACCGAGTGCATTAATTGGTCTAGCCGATCACCCGACTTGGATTAACCAGCTATAATCGGTTAAACCGAGGGTGGAGCCTCAGATTACTCCTAGGTTAACAGTCTAATTGGTAACTCGAGTTTAATCCACCGAGCCCTGGATCCAATTATAGGATTTGGGTACAGTGACCCAGATCCAGGTAAACTTTAAGTTTACCTGGATCTAAAGTTTACCCAGATCCGCACTCGTTTAGGACACACGTACGGTCGAGATATTCTTGATCGTCGAATATCGGATGGCCAAGGGGGCTATCGGAGGGACGATGACAGTATCGTCTTCTCCAGCAGCATCGCCAGAATCTAGCAACCCACAAACCTCAATCCTGAGATTCACGGTCCTCTCGCCCCCAAACGTCGGTGTCGACAAGCACGGGGCATCGACGAAGGCCCAGCGGCGAAGCGCCAATGGAGACACTAGGCACGACTATGGCTATGAACGCACAGTGTCGTGCAGGAAAGACGATGTGAAGCGATGCTTGAAAGGCATGCGAGTCGGGGCGACGGAGCGGGACAGTGAAATGCGTCGGAGTGGTAGCAGTGCAGTAGGATGTGCTAGGATGACATAGCGCATTAGTGCAGCAGAGCGCACGTTACAAACGGCGAGGCTCACGATAGGATCGTCAAATTTGAATCTAACGGTCGAGACTAGACGACTTGGAGAACCCATAGATCTAGATCTAACAATCCTCAATTGAGCAATCCAATGGCTGAGATCAAGCATCTTGATCTCGAGCAGACGACCGAGATCAATTAGATATTAAATTTGATCAAACGGCGTGGATGCATCGCGATGATATCTGACGGTCGGATCTCACGTGATGAAAAGGAAAAGATCGAACGGTTAGGACTTAACCTGTGCGATCAGACGGACCAGATCTCGCCACTATGAGATCGAATGGTCCAGCAGAACCCTGATGCTCGTTGGAATTTGATGAGTCCTGTGGCTGCGGCAGCCGTCGTCTCTAGCGATGACTACCTTTTTCGACGAGCTGGGGAATAGCAAAATCGAGCTCGTGCGCCCTAGATGAAGGTCATACATATCGAGATGTGACCTCCTAAGCTCAAAAGCACCTCAATCTCGACCAGAGGAGGTCGGACCGAGGTGGAAAATCCGTAAAACCTACGTAGGAGAAAGGGGTCGATGACAATCTTTGACGTCGACCATGGAAAACAGCATGCATTCAAAAGAAAATGCTGGAAAACGAGATTTGAAACTTCACAAATGTATAACTAGTCATCTGGGTGGGTACCTACACGTGGAGGAACGGTCGTGGGATGGTTGGAGACGAGCGGCGGTCACGACAGTTGGACAACGGCGTGCGGTGATTAATGGTGTGGTTTTACGGTGAGAGAAAAGTAGATTTATGGTTTTGCACGAATCCCTAGGAGGTTTTAAGGGAAATCCGGATTCGGATCCAGCACTGACGAGTCGGTGAGATGTTGGTTGCCACGTGGCAATGCGAGAGGGCAACACGTGGCAGCTCTACTATGTGGCCAAATTTAGGTAAGGGCCCCTCCTTAGTAATTCAGACATGTTGAATCTGAATCCAGCCTCTGTTTTGGCAAATTTGACTTGTAGGACGTCGAAGTGGCCTTGAGAAGTTGAATCTTCAAATAGATGGCCTAGATTCTCCGAGTTGATTTCGGACAATCCGGAGACTCGATTAACAATCCGATTGAAGGGTTGGTCGATCAGGGAGGAGATGAGCTTCATCCTATGATTAGATTTCTCGATCATTAGTCAAATGAGTGAGATTCTCATTCCTCACCCAAATGGAGGGCTAGGATTCCCTAGAGTTTATCTAAGAAGATCACGGGCACGATTGACGATCCAATTGAAGGATCAATCGACCCGAGGGGCATTGATCATATCTAGATGATCAAAAGTACTCGATGGAAGATGAGATGAATTCAAAGTCAAAACACCTTGTTTAGACAACCATGATCGTCTAGGGCAGAACTAGGCAATTGACATGCGTCAACATCGGTTGAATAATGTATCTATACGATCCAAGGTGTTTCGATCACGAATATGTGATCAGACGACTGATTCAACATCCCAAGATGTGCCAAACAAGATAGGGGCCGAATGGACGACCTAGATTGTCCAGGACTGATTCGGACAATCGAAAGCTTTGATTAACGATTTGACCAAAGGATCAGACAATCAAGGAATAGGGAGGCCCTAACCATAAGGTTAGACGGAGGAAACTCCATCGAGGGACTAGTAGTGGTCACATACCCAAATAAGGCCAAAGCCATCTAGCACTACTCTAGATGATAAGGTGCACAATTGCATAAGAGCAATGATAGTGTACACCTAAGAGATTGCAACAGTGAAAAATGTAGTTCCTAAAAGGGGGTTGAGATTTGGGTGTCTACACTTAACTTAGTAACATTACGAGGTTTGTATACTTAATATTTTAAGTTTATGAGGTCTTGTAAGCTTAGTTGGCTATTTAGGGTTTTCAAGAAATAAATTAAATAGTATACCTAGATTGCTAAGTTAGATAATGTGCAGCTAATATAATTGATTTTCTAAGATTCCTCCCCCTACACATGTACGTTAGATTTAAAACAAAAAACAAACTTCAAATGCTTGAAAACAAAAATGCAGAAATATTGAAATAATGAAATACTAAAATGCTGAAATTATAAAATACTTAAATACTTAATATAACATGTTATTTTTGTTCAACATTTCATGTGCTTCTAATCTTCATTTCAAATAAGAAAACTTATAGTTCTAGATAATAAACCAAATATTATAAGTTTGTATACTTAGATTAGTAAGCTTAGTTGGCTATTTAGGGTTTTCAAAAAATAAATTAAATAGTATACCTAGATTGCTAAGTTAGATAATGTGCAGCTAATATAATTGATTTTCTAAGATTCCTCCCCCTACACATGTACGTTAGATTTAAAACAAAAAAAAAACTTCAAATGCTTGAAAACAAAAATGCAGAAATATTGAAATAATGAAATACTAAAATGCTGAAATTATAAAATACTGAAATACTTAATATAACATGTTATTTTTGTTCAACATTTCATGTGCTTCTAATCTTCATTTCAAATAAGAAAACTTATAGTTCTAGATAATAAACCAAATATTATATGATATATAGATATCTTAAGCATAACCAAGTAATTTCGAACTTTCAATCTCATATAAAAGTATAAACAATGTATCTTCATGAAGCACAATCATAAATTGATATATGTTAGTGCATCTGTTAGTAATAAGTTAATCATTTGAATTATTGCACCAACATTTTTTTTTTTTTTCAAAGCATAAATTATGTCCTTTATCAACCAGACTTTCTATTATACCCTTATATCGAGCTTTCAATTAACAATCCTAAATCAAACATAACCTTAAGTTGCTAGATTTCAAGACATCCCTACATACCTAATTGCTCAAGTATAATAGGTTTGTGAGAATAATTTTCTGTTAATAAGCACATCATTTGGACTTTGTCCATAAATTTTCAAAACATAAAGCATAGTCAAAAGTAAAATGATGCCATTGTTAGATATCAATTCTGAATAAATATGAAATAAGATATAAATATTTATAACTTCATATAAAGAATTTCAGTTTTCAATTCTTTAATCATACATAATACATCTAACAACTAGATTAAAATTTGAAATATATATATATCTAACCTTAAGTTTCTTTTCTTAATCAAGATTTTTAGCACATTTAATGTTAAAATTTTAAATGATACTATATAATTATCAAATCATATAAAATCATGGAAATAATTAACATTAACAATATCAATAAAATAAAAAATCTATTAAAACGCTTAAAATCAGGATGCACTGAACAATATTTTAAACATCTAACAATTTGCATACACCTAATTTTCTTCTAAGATTAGAAAGAGAATTTTCATCTAACAACTTAGTAAATAGGTTAGCTAATTGTTCAGTTGTAGGGATAAAATTTAATTTAATCTTTCCTTTAAGAACATTATCTCTTAAGAAATGATGTCTAACTTCAATATGTTTTGACCTAGAGTGCAATACAGGATTTTTAGAGAGACTGATAGCAGAGCTACTATCACATAGAATTTTAGTTTGTTTCAATTGTATTTCAAAATCTTTTAGGGTTTGTCTAATCCATAATACTTGAGCACAACATAATGAAACTACAACATATTCAACTTTTGTAGTAGATAGAGTTACACAATTCTGTTTCTTGCTGAACTAAGAAACTAAAGAATTTCCTAATAGTTGACATGCTCCACTTGTGCTCTTTCTATCTAATTTGCTACCTACATAATCAACATCATTACCCTATAAGATCTATAGAACTATGTTTAAAATAAAATAGACCATAATTAGGAGTTCCTTGTAGATATCTAAATATTCTCTTAACAACATTTAAATGAGATATTTTAGGATGTATTTGAAATCTTGCACAAGCACAAACACTAAACATGATATCTAGTCTACTAGGTGTTAAGTATAATAATGATCCAATCATACTCCTATATTTCTTTTGGTCTACTAGTTTTCCTATAACATCTTCATCTAGATTTAGAGATGTATGCTTAGGTGAATTTCATTTGCTTTAATTATATGTTTATAATTTCTTTTAGAAGTAAACAAACAATTTTCACAAATTAGATATTAAATCTAATTTTTTTTTAACTACAAGTGCATAGTGTCTATTGCATAAATGTGCAAGTACAGGTCGATCCCATAAAGACTGAGTAAAAATTTCATACTATTTTGATTTTTACAACCACAGGTTTATGTGTATTGAATTACACCCTCTGTTGACTTACTACTAACTCAACAGACTTAGTTTGTTGAGTTATAGTTAACTCAATGGACTACCCTTGTGGACTTAAGTTAATTCTATGAGCCTCACTAGTAACTTCTAATTAAATTTGCTGTTCGTAGAGGAATTCAACCATCCATTGGATGGTTTCACAGAATGTAAACAATATCCATTAAGCTTTTAATGTTAGTTTATATAGTATTTATCATTAATAAATACTAACATTCAAATATTTCAAATAGTAACCATATTAATCAAGATTTTAGAATTACATATGAACTAGTTTCAGTAATTAGTAAAACTATTTTCTATTTTCTAGAATGAAATAAACATAAAACATTCAACAATACTAAAAATACTAAACAAATGATACAACACTAATTTGATAAATATAAAAACATATATAATGAGTTTTTGGTTTGTTTTTGTTATGATATGTTCCTGAAGATGAATGAAAGGTGAAATGTAAAATTCTCTATTGATAGTAAAAACTTCCATCACTATATGTGACACGATTATACTACTGAAAACTTAATTACTTACTGTCACACATCCCTCTCCCAATAGAATCGTGAACTAAGACTTGTAAATTAATCTCCTCTTCAGTATGTTGGTATCAACCTAAAACCAAGGCTAGAAGCTTTATTATCTCCTAAGAGATGATTCGGTGCTTGGTGAAAATGGCTTCCCTTTCTACAACGTGATCACTACTCATAGTAGTTGTTAATCACCGTGTTTGGCTTGGAATCAACCTAACATCTGGTAAGTATCCTCACAAACCTCCAATGGTTGGTGATGGTTTTTGGTGTTGTTGTAGAGTGTTTAGGGTTGTTAAGTTAAATAAAAAAAAAGTTGTATATCAATAATTACTCCTAGAAATAAACAAACAACCTTTCACATAAATTAGATATTAAATTCAATTTGTGTTTTTAACTGCAAGTGCATAGTATATATTGTATTTGTGTGCAAGTACAAGTCGAACCCACAGAGATTGAGTAAGAATTGTGTACTGTTTCAATTTTTATATTGGAGTTTATGTGTGTTTAGTAAACACCCGTTGAGTTACAGTTAACTCAACAGACTTAGTTCGTGGAGTTATGGTTAACTCAATGGACTTAGTTCGTGGAGTTATGGTTAACTCAACGAACTAACCTCGTAGACTTACAATTAACTCCAAGAGCTTATCTTTCAAGTTAAATATTGCTATTTACAGAGAAATTCGGCCAACCATTGGGCGGTTCCATAGAATGTAAATAACATCAATTAAGCTCTTTAATATTAGTTAATATTAGATTTATCATTAAGCAACACTAACATTCAGATTTTTTAAATAGTAACCATTAAAATCTTTAAGTATCTGAAACGAATCAAATTTCAGTAAATAGTAAAACTATTTTCTATTTTCTGAATCAAACTAACATAAAACATTCACAATACTGACAATTATAACATTAATCACGATATAAAACAAATAATACAACACTGTAATGCTAAATATAAACATAGATAAGTTGTTGTTTTTGATATTTTTGTTTTGATATGTTTCTGAAGATGAGCGAAGGTGAAATGTAAAAATCTTTATCGATAGTAAAAACTTCCGTCACTACATGCGATGCAATTACATCACTGAAAACTTAATCACTTACAATCTTGCCTCCTCTCCCTATAGAATCGTGAGTCCAAAATTGCAAAATAATCTCCTCTTCAGCATATTGGCATCAACCCGAAACCAAGGCTAGAAGCTTTACGATCTCCTAAGATATGAGTCGGTGCTTGGTGAAAATGACTTCCCTTCCCACGACGTGATCACTCCTCACAATGGTTGTTAGACACCATGTTTGGCTCGGAATCAACCCGGCATTAGGAAAGTATCCTCACAGACCTTCAATAGTTGGTGATTATGGTGGTGGTGTGGAGCTTTAGGGAACTTTCGACACTTCCTGTAGTTAGCATGGTTCTCCACACCCTCTACACACACTTTTTCTTCGTCTTTTATATTTCTTTCAATGGTAACTGCTTCTGCTTAAATGATCGGTTGGATTTCCTTCATTCATATCAACGATGGTGATTTCTTCTTCATTCCACAAGTGAATTCCTGCATGATATGTGCAATCGTGGTTGTCCTTCAAATTTCTTATTTCTACAACTGCTACAGTGGCATATTAGAAAATAAATGATCTGTGGAGTTATAAATAACTCAACGAACTTACTTCGTTGATTTACTATAAAACATGTGCAATAAAGAAATAAGCTACTAACACAATGCGTTACCTTAGTGTGTATTCATGTAACTCAACGCGTATAGTAATGCTAACTTAACAAGTTATACATGTGCAGCTCACGTGACATAATAAAGTATTTAAATTCAACACATACAATAAAATAACAAATTCAGATGTTTCGGATAGTTACGACTATAAGTATCTGAAACTTATATGCATTTCAGATAGTTAACAGATAACATTCTGAAAGTTAACTTAAGTCAAGCTTCCAGATCATGACACATGAATTCCAGGAAATAATAAAAAGATATTTCGTTTAAAACATAACTGTCCGGTACATTAAACATAACTCTCCAAAATAACAGAAAATTTGGATACTTAAGAATTAAAAACCTGTAATTCACCGACAGTTTAGAAATGTACTTAATTAATGCTAATTCCTGGAAATTATGCAGATTCTTTCATTAAAGCATATAATAGTGCAATTATAACATAATGGCTTAATTCTCATATGATAAGCTAAATATTTTGCAATTAACCATCATCATTTAACCGTTAATATTATGCACTTTTTCATTCTAAATAATCAGCGAGTTACCTTCTGTAAGTATCCGATATTTGTTTTAAGCTTCAGATAGTTGAATTTTTTTATTATTCCTGACTTAAGTGACTTTTTGGAAGGTTACGTAAGTAACTATCTGAAATGCCTTAAGGTTCAAAGAGATATTTTTATAACTATCCGAAATGCCTTAAGGTTCAGAGAGTTTCTTTTGTAAGTATCCGAAATGCATTTTCTTAATTGGATAGTTTATTCTTAATATTTTATGCGACTATTTTGGAAGGACACGTGTCTTTATTTAAATACATAACTTAAGTGATCTTTCGGAGTGTTAGCTTTAACTATCTGAAATGTTTTTGAATTTCGGATGGTTAGCCTTCTAAGTCTCCTATTTTCTAAAATCCTCCAAAGATTTTATTTTTACAAATATTTAGTAAATAACATCCGAAAGATTATGATTGAAATCATAATCCTTAGATTTCACTAAAGATTTTATTTTTACAAATATTTAGTAAATAACATCCGACTATTTTGAGTTTTAATCATATCTTTTGATTGTAGATCTCGACTTTATTATGATTGAATGTTACTAGAAATGAATTACTGCATAAGGCATTTGACCTTTTCAGAATTCTTTCCATCTATGAAAATCTTAAAGGAAGAACAAAAAGGATTTGCAGAAAACTAAAACATGCACACAGATTTTTCAGCACATGAAAGGAGAAATTTCAGCAATTCTGCAAACATTTTGGAGATTCATCTGCAACAAAGTTCAGAAGATTAAAAGGCTGCAGATCAATCAATATTTCTCCTCAAAGCTTCATAAATCAACTCTTCATAGGAGTTGACCTTATGTTGTGTGTCTTCTTCATTTTGAGTTAGTGACTCCTAGTTTTAAATTGTTTTCTTGTTTGTTTCAAAACCATAACTCACAAGGGTGTTGTGAGTATTCCTTTACAAGGTTGGGGCCATGGTGAAGAGAGTGAAGTGTGATTCTTCACTTGCTCAAGATTGGGGTCTTGAGTACACAAAGTTGGTTCTTTGTGTAAGGTTTTTGTTTAGCCTATAAAAACATTTGTAAGGTTGTTGCTTAGCTTGCAAAAGCAACTTGTTTAAGGTTTGTGCCTAGCCTTAAAAGCACTTAGTGGAATTCTCGAGGTTGTGGCATTGAGGAGTGGACCACTTAGTTTGGGGAACTACTATAAATCCTTTGTGTCATTTACTTTCTGCACTGCATTTTATAATTACAAAATCAATTAATTAGGGTTCATTAGTGTCAACAGCTTTTGAAAAATTTAAAAGCAAAATAAATTTTATTAAGACACTATTCACCCCCTCTAGTATGCCATTCGATCCTTTTAGACTTAAGTTATCTTTCGAAAGGTTAGATGCTAACTATCTGAAATGAGTTTGAGGTTCGGATAGCTACGCTTACAAGTATCCAAAAATCTTTTGATAACTTACCGAACCAGTAATAAATAAATATTTTAAATAATAAAGTATTTATCACGTGCAATAATAATAACTTTATGTTTATAACGCTAACGCAACGCATTGCCTTAGAGTTCAATATAGCAACTCAATGTGTGTAGTTATGTTAACTTAACAAGTTAAACATGTGCAACTCACATGATACAATATAACATTCGTAAACTTTAATTTCACTACATGCATAATACTAACTTAACGAGTTTATCTCTTCACTTTAACATTTTTTTCATTAACTCAACGAGTTCTTATCTGACCTATTTTAACCTTTAAGCCTATAACTCAACGAGTTCTCACATGACCTTTTTACAAATAAAGCACTAACTGAACGAGTTGTCTTAACGTGCACTATACATGATACAAAAAATGTAACTTTAAAACATATTATGCTTTACAATAAAAACACACGCTAACTTAATGTTTAGTTAAATGAAAAGTTAGTATAACTTAATGACTAGTTATTTAACTTAGCATAATTTTAGATCCAATACAAACAAGTATTTATATCAGTAAACTTTTTTTGTATTAATTGTTGTTCTTAATTTACTTTCATAAATAATAGTAATTGAGTAAATATGATTACATTCATTTAGCACACATCATCAAAACAAAATACTCAACAAATGATCTAATATCTTTCATTGATTTAAGTTCTAGTATATTAGAAATTACTACTATCTTAGCTTTGTCTACCTCTAGTCATTTTATTGAAACAACATGTCCCAAATCTATTCCTTGTTTTACCATGAAATGACATTTCTCCTAATTTAGAATCAGATTCTTTTCTACACAGTATTTTAATACTCAATTTAAATTGTTTAAACATACTTCAAATGAAGTTTTATACACTATAAAATCATCCATAAATATTTCCAAAAAATCTTTAGTCATTCTAGTGAAAATGCCTTGCATACACATTTGAAAGTGTTAAAACCCTTGTGTTTTGATAATGCAAAAATCTGTGTAAGGAAACAAGTTGTATTTCACAAGTTTCACAAGACAATTATAGTTCAACACATTGTAGGTTAGAAGAAAGAAATCAAAAGGAAGGCAGATAAACAGATATAGGTAATTCAAAAAATGCTGCTAGAGAAAAATAGGAACTTCGAATAGTTAAAACACAATTCTCAGTTTAAGTATCTGAAAGAAGTGGATTTTTGAAAGGTTAACAAGTTTAGTATCTAGAAGACCACTTAAATACAACAAGAAAGCTTTTCAGAAGGTTCGGTCAGTTCTTAGCTTAAGTATCTAGAAGAAGTAGACTTTCAGAAGGATAACAAGCTAAGTATCTAGAAGACCACTTAAATACAGTAGGAAATATTGTTAGAAAGTTACAAGGCTAACTCTCTAAAAACAAGAAGACTTTCAGAATGTTAGATGTATTGATTGTGAACGTCTATTAAAACTTGTATATTAATAATTACTTCTAGAAATAAACAAACAACCTTTCACACAAATTAGCTATTAAATCCAATTTGTGTTTTTAATTGCAAGTGCACAATGTATATTGTATTAGCATGCAAGTACAGGTCGAACCCATAGAGATTGAGTAAGAATTGCATACTGTTTCAATTTTTCTATTGGAGTTTATGTGTATACAATAAACACTCTATTGAGTTATAGTTAACTCAACGGACTAATCTCGTGGACTTATAGTTAACTCCACGAGCCTATCTTTCAAGTTAAATACTGCTATTTATAGAGGAATTCGGCCAACCATTGGGCAGTTCCACAGATTGTAAATAACATCAATTAAGCTCTTTAATGTTAGTTAATATTAGATTTATCATTAAGCAACACTAACATTCATATTTTTCAGATATAACCATTAAAATCTTTAAGTATTTGGAACGAATCAATTTCATTAAACAGTAAACTATTTTCTATTTTCTAAATCAAATTAACATAAAACATTCACAATACTGATAATTATAACATCGATCACGATACAAAACAAACAATACAACATTGTAATGCTAAATATAAACACAGATAAGTTGTTGTTTTTGGTATTTTTGTTTTGATATGTTCCTGAAGATGAGCGAAGGTGAAATGTAAAAATCTTTATCGACATTAAAAACTTTTGTCACTACATGCGACACGATTACACCATTGAAAACTTAACCACTTACAATCTTGTCTCCTCTCCCTATAGAATCGTGAGTCCAAAAATTGCAAGATAATATCCTCTTCAGTATATTGGCATCAACCTAAAACCAAGGCTAGAAGCTTTATGATCTCTTAAGATATGAGTCGGTGCTTGGTGAAAATAGCTTCCCTTCCCGCAACGCGATCACTCCTCATAGTGGTTGTCAAGCATCATGTTTGGCTCGGAATCGACCTGACATCAGGAAAGTATCCTCACAGATCTCAATGGTTGGTGATTGTGGTGGTGGTGTGGAGCTTCAGGGAACTTCTAACGCTTCCTATAGTTAGCACAGTTCTCCAACACACCTTGCACACACTTTTTCTTTGTCTTTTATATTTCTTTCAGTGGTAACTACTTCTGCTTAAATGATCGATTGGATTTCCTTTTTTTATATCAACAATGGTGATTTCTCATTCATTCCACAAGTGAATTCCTGCATGATACGTGCAATTATGGTTTTCCTTCGTATTGTATCTTCTTGTAACTCTTCTAGTTCTTGTAAGTCTTCATTTTAGTCGAACACTTATCCTTTAAGTCCTGTAAAAACTCAAACACTTATTTGTAACTCTTCGAGTTTTTGCACCTGCAAAACACGTGACTGAACATAGAAAACTTATCTATTCGTTAGTCATTTTATAAAACTCGAACAGTTATCTATCCATGCATATAAAAACTTGAACATTTATCTAACTCTTCGATTTTCATTATCGAACGCACATGGAAAACACGTGACAACTTAAAACATTAAAAACACACATGCAAATAACTTAGCTATACAAGTTCAGATATTTTAGATAATTACGAACCTAACTATCTAATGCTTAGATGCATTTCGGATAGTTAACAAATAACTTACCAAACATTCACTTAAGTCATGCATTAAGGTTTCAACACGTGCATTCTAGGAAATAATAAAATATTTATTTTAAAACATAACTGTCTAGTACATTAAACATATCTCTCTGAAATAACAGAAAATTTGGATACTTAAGAATTAAAAACCTGTAATTCACCGATAGTTCAAAAATGTACTTAATTAATGCTAATTCTTGGAAATTATGCAGATTCTTTCATTAAAGCATATAGCAGTGTAATTATAACATAATGACTTAATTCTCATATGATAAGCTAAATATTCTGTAATTAACCATCATTTAACCATTAATATTATGCACTTTTTCATTCTAAACACTTCCCCCATACTTAAATTTTACTAGTCCCTTAGCAAACTACTAAGATCTAACTAGTTGGTCTTTCTACAGTTAGAATTAATTCTTCTTTTCGTATCTTCAAAATACATAAATTGGATTACTATAAAGATATTCTGTATTTTTTAATAATCTGTTTAACATTGTTTTCTTCTATTAATCCTGCAAATATATTTTAAAAACATATGCAAATTACATACAAAATATATTAGCATCATATAGGTGGTACTTATTGTTGAGCTATATTTTTAGCTCAAGCTCTACTGCAAGTGCACAGTTCTTTGGTGTACATGGCAAATACAGGTCATTCTTCCACAAGGATTGTGTTTATGACTTAATCAACTATTACTCAACTTGTTCTTCAAGCTCTTAGCTATACTTCAATAAATTAATGACATGTGAATGTAGAATAATCAAAATTAACACAAGCTCACAAATCATGTAGTTTCAAGGCAATGTGTAGTGGAAAATGGTGATGTAAATCAATTCCTTTACTTGTAAATCTATCAACTCATTCAATTATAACATGCACACAAGTTCCACGTGATTTCAGAAGTTATATCTATGCATAAAAATTGAGGAAAGAAACATAAAATGCGAAGATTCAATAGGCTATGCTACTCTATTCTAATTTATACTAAATGCATGCAACTATGCTATTTGCTAATCTAGCTGAACTATACTATACTGTTTGCATTAGAAATTCTTTTTGGAGATTGATTTGGACAAAATGTGATCAATATAAGGTATAACAAATTCAGCTAACTACTGAAATTAAAATTAACAACTAAGGTAAATGAGAGGTTATTCATTAAGAAGAAATTCAACACAATATACTTCCAAATTCTTATACTCCTCTTCTTCTCCTTGAATCAACACTTCACATTCATATGTACCAAGTATACCATACATAGGTGTCGACCACTCTTGTGAAAGCCCTATGTATGGTCCCAACAAATCAAATGAATGTAAACTGAAATTAAGAGAACAATGTAGTAATTAAACTTGAACACACATTTAATCCTACTAAGACATCATAAACAAGAAGTGTATCTCTACCAAACTCCTCTAGCTTTACTCTACTACCAGAAAACAAACTTTCCAAGGGCTGTCACTACCTTGGTGAGCTTTGAAAATCTGTAGTAGAGGAACTTGCACAATGGAGCTTTACTAGAGAGCTTGGGAAGAGCTTTCACTCCCACAAGGATGCTTGGATGCTCAACTGCGTCTCCACCTCTCGCGCGCGTTGTCTCCCAGATGCAGAACTCTCGGTCACCGGGACTCTCCCGGCTTTAAATAATTCTCTCCACTAGGTGAACGAATCCTCGCGTGCGTTGTCTTCTGCACATACGTCTTCTGCGCATGCTTTTCTCGCTTGATTCCACCAACTTCCAACATCGAGTGTATCACCCTCCAATGAGAATCCATAGATCTAAGGGAGCCAATGAGGTGTTGGCATGTCCACTTCTTTAAAATTTAGTCCACCAACTTTGATTATTTACATCTTCTTTTTGTCTTTTGCAATAAGCTCCTTCCACATGTGTGTTACCTATAATTAATGGAAATTGAACTCCAAGAGATGTTAGCCAACATAGGATAGGACATTTAAAATAAAATCAATGAGTTATATGTAAAATTATATCTAATGGGGATGCACTTGTTAATTAAATTTCTATATTACACTATATTTCAAGACTTATATTACCCATAATTAATATCATTTATCCACCATAGATAGATAATATCATGCAAAATTACTTATAAAATTCATTAAAAATGGGCAAAATTAAAGCTTGAACACCCCCCCACACTTAAACTTTGCTAGTCCTCTGGCAAAATTTAGAGAAGAAAAGATTAAGGAACCCCTTGAAATAGATAAACACAATAAAGAAAATTAAGGCAAATTAAATTCTCACCAAGTAATGCAACAATACTTATAGATAATCTCCACTCACAAGCTGAGTTCCTGTAATGGTGAGGAATTTAGAATGGACATCTAATGCCAACCTAAGGAAAATAAGTTTTTAAGATACTATTAAGTGCAAAGTGCTTAGACCCATAATCAATAGCATCTAGGTTCATCTCACTTAATCCAAGAATACATGAAGGTTTCTTTAGGCTTCTATCCTCTAGTACATTGCCCCTTTATTTTCAATTGAGTTTTTTTTTTTTTTATTCTATAAAAGTATTTTCTTTATTCATTCTATAGAACAACTTCTTCTTCTTCTTTTTTTCTTCTTTTTTTTTTTTTTTTTTTCAAACCTCTCTTTTCTCACATCCTACCACTACCCTTAGGATACCTCCCATAAAGGGTTTACACGTGAAGACTAAGAGGTTACTTAGCCTCCGTCCCTAGCAACCTTATGAGAACGGGTATCAAACCTTATTCCCAAATTCATATATCTACCATTCTCATGGGACAACCTATTGGAAGGATTTCCTAAGCCACTCCTCAAGATTCATGTCATAAGAAGAGTCCTCTAGATACCACATGATTAAGAGTCTAGTGCAAGAATGTGTATATGTTATAAGTAAGAAACTATGGTTGGTATCTCAAATGCATATTCCTATCCTCACCTTAAAGATAAGCTCAGCTCTAAGTGTAAGACATCATAAGGAAAGAACATTACTGAGGAAAATTCAACATGCCACAAAAAGAAATTAAGTTCAAATGAAAACAAAGCTAAAACTAATAAAGAATTAATGATCTTAACCTTAAGAGCATACAATGGAGATTGAGTAGCATGCTAGTAAGGCTAAGATGCAATAATTCAAAATCAAAATTAAACTAACAAAGCTATTTCCTAAAAAATTGACATGCAAGTTCTTATCATGGATACACCTAAAACATGGTGGCATGCAACATATAGAACAAATTTTCAAACTTACCACCAACCTGCTTGTGAAAGAAACTTACATTTGGAAAATTTTCAATTTCATTGCTGTAGTATGCATCCTAAAACATTTTTTTACTTTCTCCTCCCCCGCACTTAGTTCCTGCATTGTCCTCAATGTAGAAAGGATTGTTTCAACAATAAGAATAAGTAAAAAAAATGTTAGCGCATACCTATTGTGCACTGCTCTTCAAGTGGTGTAGATAAAATGTATTTAACTCTAATTATGGTTGAACATCAATTTGTCAAACAAACACATGATATCATGATAAAGTCTTTCAACCCATTCTACACCCTTCAAGTATTTGAAAATCATGCATCTAACTACTTTCAAATATATCATCAAATTCTGTTCTTTAAAATTAAACATCTCAAGCATGAAATAAAATAAGTCTCTTATCAAATAAGCCGAGCATAAGTTGTGGAGATAAAAGGTTGCCTCTAGCTATCTTGTTGATTACAAGTGATTCTTCTCTTTACTTTTCTCCTGAAGTTGTCTCCACTTGGTTGACACGTGGATTTGTGATAGCTTGGCTTGGAATGGTTCCTTTCTCCCTCTCGCAAAGCCTTGCTGATATTTGGGATAGTTGTGCCTCTATCTTGCTGATTGATTGTGCATTAGCATGCACAATTGGTTGATACTTAGCATTGTTCATGGCAAATGCTTCCATGCCTTTGATCAAGCTGTCTATCTTCTTTCCCATGTCTTCTATTGCTGCTGAATGATCATTTTTCTTAGCCAATTCCATAGTATTTCGTGTAGGTTGATTGCCTTGAAAATTTGAGGATTCACCATATTGATTATCTTGAAAATGTGAGTTTCTCCATGACAAGTTTGGGTGGTTCCTCCAAGATGGGTTGTAGGAGTTGCCATAAACTTCTTGCCTTTGATTGTTCCTTGTGTATATTTCCTGAATATCAGCAAAAAGGTTAGCCAACATAGGACATTCATTCACAATATGGCCTACCATATTACATCCCAAGCACTTGAGTGGTTCTTTCCCTTTTCCTTCTATTGCTTCAACCATTTTCAATAGGCTTCCATATTTCATTTCAAGGGTCGTGGTTGCATTTATGGAATGAATGCCCTTCTCTTGCCTTGTTTCAGATCTTGGAGAGGATTTCTCCCAACTTAATGTCTTTGCCGCCAACTCTCCCAAGAAGTTCCATGCCACTGTGTCTTCAAGATTTGCAAAGTCTCCTTGCACCATGGATTCCAGCAAGCCCTTTACTGATGTAGGGATTCCATCATACACGATTTGGCATTGTCTCCACAAGGGTATCCCATGATGTGAACACCTCACAAGCAATTCATTGAACCTGCTAAAGAAATTAGCAAATGATTCTTCTGGCATTTGATAGCAAGAATTAATAACCTTTCTCATCTCATTTGTTTTGGCAAATGGATAGAATCTTTTCAAAAAGATGGCACTAAATTGCTCCCATGAAGTAATAGAGTTGGGTGGTAAACTTTGAAGCCACCTTCTTGCTTGGTCTCTCAAGGCAAAGGGAACAAATCTCAATAGGATGGAATCATCTGTCAGATTTTGTATCTTCATTAAGTTGCATACATCTTCAAATTCTTCAAGGAAGCCATAAGCATCCTCATCATCGTGTCCCATGAACTTTGGTAATTAGCTGATGTAGTGGGATTTCAACTCAAAATGTGCTCCATTCTCATCTAGTAGTTGAATGTAAGTGATCCTACTTCTCTATGTAAGATAGAACATGTCTTTGAGCACCACCCTCCTCTTATTGTTGTTTGCTGCCATGTGTGTTTCTTTTTGATTCTCTATGCGTATCAACCTGTTATCTGCGCCTCTCTCCCAACTTTTCATGCACTAAGACATTCACATCAGTTATGTAATTCAAGAGTATATGTAAGAGTTATTTACATGGTGAAATATCATCAAAGTATACAAGTACCACATATATCATAAAATTTCAGCATGAATGGTTCACCATATAAATTCAAGATGACATGAAACAACAAGGATAGATGCATGATAATAAGCATATAAAATTTTGATGTGAACTTGCAATAATAAATTTTATTGTTAACTACTAACACACTAATACATAGAATGAAAAATTACTAAGAATTAAGAAAAGAAAAACTACATCTACAACTAAATACATACAAACACTAATTATAATCGGGTTCCAACAACAAAGCACTCTCTCCATGATTGTAGGTTTTTCCAGGATAATATTCTTTAAGTCTTTCACCATTCACTACAGTTTTAAATATTGTCTTATAATTTTCTATAGCTATAGCTCCATGATTATATATATGTTTAATGATGAATGGTCCTATCCATCTAGTCTTAAATTTTCCAGGGAACAAATGTAATCTAGAGTTATATAATAAAACTTCTTGTCCCTCATGAAAGTCCTTTCTTAGAATTTTCTTGTCATGGAATGCTTTTGCTCGTTCTTTTGCAATCTTTGCATTTTCATAAGCCTCTCTTCTTATTTCTTCCAGCTCATTGAGTTGATATTTTCTTGCTTTTCCTACATCATCAACACACATGTTAAATGTTCTAATAGCCCATTCTGCTTTATGTTCTATTTCTATAGGTAAATGACATGCTTTCCCATAAACTACTCTAAATGGTGACATTCCCAACACAGTTTTATGGGCAGTCCTATAACCCCAAAGTGCATAATTAAGCTTTTCTGCCCAATCCTTCTTACTTGGTTTGATTACTTTTTCGAGCATGTGCTTGATTTGTCTATTGGATACCTCAACTTGCCCACTTGTTTGAGGATGATATGGTGTTGCTAACTTGTGAGTAACCCCATACTTCCTCAAAGCCATTTGAAATACTTTGTTGCAAAAGTAAGGTCCATTATCACTAATTATAGCTCTTGGAATACCAAATCTAGCAAAAATGTTAGATCTAAGAAAATCAACAACAACTTTAACATCATTTCTCTTAGTTGGGATAGCTTCAATCCATTTAGAAACATAATCAACAGCCAACAAAATATAAGAATAACCAAAAGAAATGGGAAATGGTCCCATGAAATCAAT
This sequence comes from Cymodocea nodosa, assembly GCA_036874045.1. Taxonomy (NCBI): domain Eukaryota; kingdom Viridiplantae; phylum Streptophyta; class Magnoliopsida; order Alismatales; family Cymodoceaceae; genus Cymodocea; species Cymodocea nodosa. The sequence continues at coordinate 1,264,579 of CM072345.1, read as the reverse complement.
GCCCCAAACATCAAAAATTTCAACTTCAATGATAGGATTCAAAGGCATCATATTTTGTTTGAAAATTTTTCCCATTCTTTGGCATCTATCACAATGTCTACAATGATCTTTAGAGTCTTTAATTAGAGAAGGCCAATAAAATCCACATTCAAGAATTTTCAAAGAAGTTTTTCTATGGCTAAGATGACCTCCACAAGCATGATTATGACAAAAATTTAAGACATTAGCAATTTCATCTTTAGGAAGACATCTTCTTAAAATTTGATCAGAACCCATTTTATACAAATAAGGTTCCATCCAAACATAATGTTTAGCCATGTACCTCAATCTTTTCTTATCTGGTTTAGATAAATTAGTTGGTATTAACCTTGTAGCAAGATAGTTAGCAATGTCTGCAAACCAAGGTAACTTACCAACTAGAAATAAACTCTCATCAAGAAACTTTTCATTAATCACATTATTGCATGCTGGAATATTTTCTAATCTAGAGAGGTGATCAGCAACTAAATTTTCTTTTCCAACCTTATCTTTAATTTCTATGTTGAATTCTTGCAACAATAAAACCCAATGAATTAATCTTGGTTTTGCATCTTTTTTACTCATCAAATGTTTAATAGCTGCATGATCAGTATGCACAATAACTTGATTGCAAACTAAATATGGTCTAAATTTATCTAGAGCAAAAACAACAGCAAGAAATTCTTTTTCTGTGGTAGTATAATTTACTTGAGCTTCATTCAAAGTTTTACTAGCATAGCATATGACATGATGTTTCTTATCAATTATTTGCCCAAGTACTGCACCTACTGCATAATTGGAGGCATCACACATAATTTCAAAAGGATAATCCCATATTGGGGCATGAATTATAGGAGGAGATATTAATGCATGCTTAAGTTGATTAAAGGCAGCAAGACAATGTTCATCAAAAACAAACTCAGAATCTTTTGCAAGTAAATTAGTGATAGGTCTTGCTATCTTGCTAAAATCATGAATAAATCTACGATAAAAATCAACATGTCCTAGAAAGCTTCTAACCTCCTTAATAGATTTAGGTGGCTGCAAATGAGATATAACGTCAATTTTTGCCTTATCCACCTCAATCCCTCTATTAGATATTACATGCCCATGTACTATGTCTTCATTCACCATGAAATGGCACTTTTTCCAATTTAAAATAAAATTCTTTTCAACACATCTTTGCAAAACCATATCTAAATGATGTAAACAAATATCAAAATTTTTCCCAAAAACAGAAAAGTCATCCATGAAAATTTCTAAAATTTTTTCATTCATATCATAAAAAATTCCTGCCATGCATCTTTGAAATGTTGCAGGCGCATTACATAAATCGAAAGGCATACACCTAAAAGCATAGGTTCTGCTTGGACAAGTAAAAGTAGTCTTTTCTTGATCCTCGGAGATTATGGGTATTTCGTTGTACCTAGAGTATCTATCAAGAAAACAATAAAATTCATGTCCAGCTAACCTTTCTAGCATCTGATCAACAAATGGCAATGGGAAATGATCTTTACGAGTTGCAGAATTCAATTTACGATAATCAATACATACCCTCCAATTAGTTTTTATTCTAGTAGGCACTAACTCATGATCTTGATTTTCAACTATTGTAAAGCCCGATTTCTTAGGTACTACATGCACAGGGCTTACCCACCTACTATCACTAATAGGGTATATAATGCCATTGTCAAGCCATTTAACTATCTCCTTCTTTACCACCTCACTCATTTGGGGATTTAATCTACGTTGAGGTTCTCTAAAGGCATAGTTCTCATCTTCTAGGATAATTCTATGTTGAACTATAGTGGGACTAACTCCTACAATATCACTCAATTGCCAACCAAGAGCTCTCTTGTTTTTACTTAATATCTTCATTAATTTTTCTTCTTGGTTTGGGGTTAAGTTTGCTCCAATTATAATAGGATATTCATTTTGCTTATCTATAATATTTCAGATTTTTTGGGAGTGCTTTTAATTTATTCCTTTCCTTAACTTCTAAAATCAAGTCATTATTCATTTCATGCTCACCATTATTCTCTTGTAAAGATGCCTTGTGTTCTAGATTATCTTCAACGTCTAGAAAGCAAATTTCAGCATTAAGTTCTTCCTCATTACTACTATTTTCGACTTCTTCAAATAATTCAGAAATACTTACACTAATGTTGTCATCTACTTGATGGTTTATAGTCCTATCTCTTTTAAAAATGTTCAATGATATCACCTTATTGTTAAAGTAAATTGACATTTTACCATTTCTGCAATTAATGTGGGCATTAATAGTTGCTAAGAATGGTCTCCCTAGGATCAAAGTAGATTCATTTGGTTCACAAGTTGATGTATTGGTTTCTAAAATGATAAAGTCGGCTGGGTATATAAAATCTTCAATTTGAATTAAGACATCTTCTACAATACCCATAGGACTCCTATATGATCTATCAGCTAGTTTAATTAGTGTTCTAGTTTTCTTAATTCCTGTGATTCCCAATTGTTCATATAAGTGTTTAGGCATTACGTTAACTCCTGCACCAAGATCTAATAATGCTTTTTCAATTAAAACATTCCCTATTAAGCAAGTTATTAGAGGAACACCAGGATCATTGAATTTTTTAGCTAAACTATCAAGCAACATTGAACTACTTAACTAGGTTAAATAAACTTGCTTACTTAATTTTTTTCTTGGCTTCCTATGCTTGGTACAAAGGTTTTTAAGCACCCTCCCATATGTTGGAATTTTTCTAATTAATTCTAACATAGGCATATTAACATTGATTTTCTCAAATATGGTTCTTATAGCTTCATTTTCCTCATTTTCTTTGTTGTTGTCAAGCCGACTAGGAAATGGTGGTTTGTTGTTCATATTTTCAGATGTTTCTTCTTTCTTTTTATCCATTTCTAAGTCTATAATAGGGTTTTCTTCAATTAATTCTTCATTAGTTTCATCCATTAGACATTTTTCAAGTTCAACTCCTTCATGTTCTAGTTCTACATCTTTATGTTAATCTCTTGTCAACATATTTTCTTCCTTTTCATCTACGTTTTCTTCACTTTGTTTTTCTTCACTTTCATGTTCTAATATGTTTCTTTCTATAGTTTTTCCAGATCTTAAGATTAAATTCATGTTTTCATCTACATTAGAGTCTTCTTCATCATCTATGACAATTACACCTTCTTTTTGTTGTAGGAGCTTAGTGGCAACATAATAGCTATCTCCTAACTCTATGATTCTCTCTATATTCCTCATGGACTCTTCTATAGAACTACTAATAACATGAGAGCAATCACAAACATCATTTCTTTCATCAATATGAGATTTATGCATATCAAAATCGTAAGAAAATTCACTAGCATCATGCAAGACATCATATTCATCACTAACATGAGTTGTTTCTTCTACTGGTTGAATTTTTATATTAAATAACTTGCTGGTACATATGCTTTCATCATGACCTTTTACATGGCAATAAGAACAAGCACTTTCAGATAAAAAATCATTTATAAACTTAAAAGGATCATCATGATGAAAATTTGACATACTTGCAAGAAATTTAAGCAATAAAATTCACAACTAAGCACAAGAAAGATATGTTTATGAAAATTTATCAAACAACCAACTAAGAATTTCAAATATGGTAAAAATAAACTAAGCCAAATTGCTAATCCCCGGTAGTGGCGCCAAAAACTTGTTGAGCTATATTTTTAGCTCAAGCTTTACTACAAGTGCACAGTTCTTTGGTGTACATGGCAAATACAGGTCATTCTTCCATAAGGATTGTGTTTATGACTTAATCAACTATTACTCAACTTGTTCTTCAACCTCTTAGCTATACTTCAGTAAATTAATGACATGTGAATGTAGAATAATCAAAATTAACACAAGCTCACAAATCATGTAGTTTCAAGGCAATGTGTAGTGTAAAATGGTGATGTAAATCAATTCCTTTACTTGTAAATCTATCAACTCATTCAATTATAACATGCACACAAGTTCCACATGATTTTAGAAGTTATATCTATGCATAAAAATTGAGGAAAGAAACATAAAATGCGAAGATTCAATAGGCTATGCTACTCTATTCTAATTTATACTAAATGCATGCAACTATGCTATTTGCTAATCTAGTTGAACTATACTATACTGTTTGCATTAGAAATTCTTTTTGGAGATTGATTTGGACAAAATGTGATCAATATAAGGTACAACAAATTCAGCTAACTACTGAAATTAAAATTAACAACTAAGGTAAATGAGAGGTTCTTCATTAAGAAGAAATTCAACACAATATACTTCCAAATTCTTATACTCCTCTTCTTCTCCTTGAATCAACACTTCACATTCATATGTGCCAAGTATACCATACATAGGTGTCGACCACTCTTGTGAAAGCCCTATGTATGGTCCCAACAAATCAAATGAATGTAAACTGAAATTAAGAGAACAATGCAGTAATTAAACTTGAACACACATTTAATCCTACTAAGACATCATAAACAAGAAGTGTATCTCCACCAAACTCCTCTAGCTTTCCTCTACTACCAGAAAACAAACTTTCCAAGGGCTGTCACTACCTTGGTGAGCTTTGAAAATCTGTAGTAGAGGAACTTGCACAATGGAGCTTTACTAGAGAGCTTGGGAAGAGCTTTCACTCCCACAAGGATGCTCGGATGCTTAGCCGCGTCTCCACCTCTCGCGCGCGTTGTCTCCCAGACGCAGAACTCTCGGTCGCCGGGACTCTCCTGGCTTTAAATAATTCTCTCCACCAGGCAAACGAATCCTCGTGTGCATTGTCTCCCGAACGCACGTCTTCCGCGCGTATGTCTTCCGCGCATGCTTTTCTCGCCCGATTCCACCAACTTCCAACATCGAGTGTATCACCCTCCAATGAGAATCCATAGATCTAAGGGAGCCAATGAGGTGTTGGCATGTCCACTTCTTTAAAATTTAGTCCACCAACTTTGATTATTTACATCTTCTTTTTGTCTTTTGCAATAAGCTCCTTCCACATGTGTGTTACCTATAATTAATGGAAATTGAATTCCAAGAGATGTTAGCCAACATAGGATAGGACATTTAAAATAAAATCAATGAGTTATATGTAAAATTATATCTAATGGGGATGCACTTGTTAATTAAATTTCTATATTGCACTATATTTCAAGACTTATATTACCCATAATTAATATCATTTATCCACCATAGATAGATAATATCATGCAAAATTACTTATAAAATTCATTAAAAATGGGCAAAATTAAAGCTTGAACACTTATATTATCATTTTTTCTTCTTTCTAGACATCTGTTATCCTGAATTTTCCAAATATTATTTCCAGAATAAATTTCAGCTACACATGAATCAAAACATAATCCAATTGAATATAATTAAAACAAGTAGAATAAGGAATTGTATCTCAAATAAACAACTTCAAAAGTCTATTCTAGATTCATACTTCAGTAATCCTAGATAATAGAAAGTATATTTGATTTAAAAAATATTTGTATTTCACAAAACACTTTTATATTTTCAGAACAGTATATGCATATTTGTACTTTAAAAGTTAATTTGAAAAGCTTAAATCATACAAGAGCTTTCTAATGTACTTATGTATCGTGCTTTTAGTCAACAATCCTAGATCTGATCAGGATCTTAGGTTACCAAATTTAAAGAGTCCTTTTTTAGGTCAACAATCCTTACATACCTATCTACTCAAGTACAAAAGGTTCGTGATCAAACAAGTCTATAAACTCTCAAAGTTTTTCTCTTTTTTTCCTCTTTTTTTTCTTTTCAACACAGTATATAAATGTATTTCATTAATACAGATGCAATAAAACACAAATCTCATATAGTCCTACTTCTATTATTTATTGAAAATATGAATCCATATCAATAAGCTCATACTTTTTCTGTAGTTTAATAAGATCTACACATAAATCATTCTACAAGTTTAATCAATCAAATTAAATGTATTATTGATCATATGTATTTCATTTAATCCGAAAATTAACATTTCAGCTCTTTTAGGAATTCAAATCATTTACTTAGTTTCAGTTAAATATCTTGTTTCTTCTTTAAAATCGTGAAACTGTTAAACTCATAAAATTCAGTAAAAACATAAGATACTATATCAGATTTGTATTGATAGTAACATTTGTAGTATCTTATATAAGATTATAAATATAACATTGAAGTAGTTACAATGCTAAAAAAAAAAATTTTCAATTTCCACAGGAATTTGCAGCACCATTCTAATTCCTCTAATAAACAAAATTACTTGGTTGCTAACCTAATTACCTCCCCTCTATACCTACATTTTGCATTGTCCTCAATGTAAAAGATTTTACAGTAAATATAGTAAATGTTTGTAGGCATGAATATTGTTTCGTTGACTTAACACCTAACTCAACGAACTTAATTCGTTGAGTTAATGAATAATTCCACGAATTGAGTTTAATTATAAATTCAGGATAAGTAATCAAGTACATACCTTGTTCTTTTGTATCTCTTCCAATATCCTCCAAATTTTGATTCTGAAAAATTTTTTATTCACAAAGAAAAGCAAAAAATATAACAAAATAACACTTAACAACAAAACAGATATTGTTAATTCAGTGTCTTATGTGGAACCTAGACTCCTATGCCTTTGGTGGCTCACAAACAAGCCAATTGGTTTCCCAGAATAGATACCAACAAATTGGATTGATATTTTGTGTTTTTTTTCTAGTAAATAAAATAAAACATAACTAAAGTTTTTTTTTTCTTTTTTTTCTTTAAAAATAAATGCAGATTACACACAACAGTAAAAGCATAGAATCACACTTTAAGAACATGATTGAAAAGTAATAATAAATGGAATAAACGTGTTAGTCCAAGCAAACTTTTTAGGCATAATTTTTCTTGTTATTAATTCTGTTTTAATACAATCTACTCTCTTTTTTAATTTGTAAACTTGCAATATATTATCAATACTAAATATCAATGTATTTCCATTAATGAATTGAAATGCAGAAAGGGATCCTCTTCTGTTCTAAGATAATGTAGCTATTTCTATTTCTACATATATTTCTATAAATTCCTCTTCCCACTTCCATTCATTTAGGTCTTTTATAATCCATATTTGAAATTTCATCAATTCATCTCACCATCTTATCAAACATAAAGTAGGGTCATCATATTCATTATACCACATTCCTAATTGAATTTTATCATGTTCTAGAGATGGTGGTTTAGCTATCTCACTAGGTATAGGTAATATTTCTATAAAGTCATCATCATAACTATTTATGCTTACTATGTATAAATCAGATCTAAATGCAACTGACATCTGAGACTAAATATATATATCCATCAAGTATGACATGAATGTTGTTAATTAATGCTTTTTGTCTTAGATATATCATAATATTTTTAGCCCAAGATCTATTCAGAAAATTATACACACCTAGGCATAAATCTTCATCCCAATTTCCAGTTGGTCTCCAATAATACAATTTTTCAGGAATGGTTGAATTTTTATCAAAAAATGTTAAAGCTGACCCACAATTTTCAATTGGCACTTCAAATCTATTAGGCCTTCCTATATTCCATTCTTCTCTAGTGATAGGATTTCTAATTAAAATATTGAGTAACAGAATTGCATACCTTGGTTTTGTTCTGTAAATAATTAATCCTTCATCTATCCCCATAATATGATCTATTCCTTCTAATGTATTGGGTGGAATTTCCGCATTTTCTTCCATAGTCAGATATTCATAGCTGATTGAACTACGATTAAATGACTTCCATAAAAATCTATCTTTAATCTTAGTCATCTTTGCAACTTGTAGTCCATGAAAATATTTTTCTCTAACAAAGTCTTTAATTTCCTTTGATGCACAACACAGTTTGCATAGATCTTTAGTTGACAGGTTACTCAATACTTCCCTTAGTGCATCCAGTGGTAATTTCATTAATTCCATCCGTTGTGATTCTATATAAACAAAAACAAAAATTTAATAGTGACAAAATCAATCATAGCTACTTGCTTACCCTCGAGGAGTTAGGTCATAACTCAATGGACTAAGTTCGTTGAGTTAATTAATAACTCTATGATATTACTAACTACAATTAAACTTACATTTTTTCTTTTTATATTTTTCTACTTACTATATTATACATAATTGTTTTAGTTATACTGCTTCATTCAGCTTCCCTCCCGTAGGAGGTATCAATTTCATTAACAGTTCTGTTGACAAGGTTAGGTATTGCTTGCATTGGCAATCTTCCCGTAGGTCTACTTTCCATTGATTCCTTCTGTTTAGGGGGTATATTTCTATTCAAAATTTGATTTTGAATGGCAACGTTTCTAAATACCAAATCTAGACGATTATTTAATTGTTGAATTATCTTTTCTAACTTCTCTATTCTAGATCCTTATTCAATTAATGCTTCATAACTTATATTTTGGTCATTTATATTTTCTCCTCCCTGGAAATTGTTGTTTCTCCAAGATAGATTTGGGTGATTTCTCCAATTAGGGTTATAAGAATTTCCAAAGTTATCTTTCTAGTTTCTTGCATAAATAATATCTAAATCATGAATGTTTGCATTCTTTTCTGCTAACTTTTGATTTAATGATAACTCTTCTATTTTCTTTGTTAATTCATTTAATTTAACTTCAAGCATAGTGTTTGAATCTATTTCATGCATTCCCTTTGGTAATATTCTTTTATTTGCGATAGTTTCAGTTGAATTTTCCTACTGTGTAATTCTTTTTACAAAGTTTTCTAAATATGCCCATACTTCTTCACTATATACTTTTAAAAATTCATTCTAACAAGTAGATTCTAATAAAGATTTCGTTGAAACATCTATGCCTTCATAAATTATACCTATTAGTTGTGCTTTACTCATTGCATGATGTGGACATTGAGTTAGTAAATCTTTAAATCTTTCAAAATATTTCTAGAATGATTCTCCCTATTTTTGGCTACACATTAATATTTTCTTTTTCTTTTTAATCGTTTGATGAGTTGGATAATATTTTTCCAAAAAAATAGAGCAAAATTTAGTCCATGCAGAAATTGAATCAGGCGACAGAGTATATAACCATCTCTTAGTTGTATCTTTTAAAGCAAAAGGGATATATCTAAGTTTAATAGCATCCATACTCATGTTCGACAATTTCATCATCTAACAACTTTGCTAAATTCTCTAAGGAAATAATAGGCATCCTCTCTTTCTAATCCTTGAAAGTGTGACAATTGACTAATATAATTAGATTTCAGTTCAAACCTATCTCCCTCAAAGTTTGGCAATTGAATACATGAAGGCTCATCAACTAATTTAGGATACAAAATTTCTCCTAATGGTTTTTCTACTAGAGCAACCATATCTTTGTTCTCTTTTAAAGAAAGGTTAGCTACACCCCTAAGGATTTCATTAAAGTCCAATGTAGAAAATATTTCAGTATGCCTCTGTGTTGAATAATCCTGTGTAGGTGTTCTTACTAATCGTTTAGTGCTAGGAGAATGAATCAATGTGCTCATAAACTCTTAACATAAAGTAAAAATAACAGAAGATTAATTACATACCAATCTGAAGCTTTTATATTCAGTAAATAGTTATTAACGGATGAAGTTTAATCAGTTGTTTCTCCTTCCAGTTCCCCAACGAAATGCTTTTCTTTCCTCAAGTGCTGGTAACTCGTAAATAACATTCTGTTCTATATTTATAATGCACGTCCATAAAGCAAATAAATCTCGTTGTAAGAACGTGTCTTGTAACGTATAGTATGGTTCCCATTTTTATGGTTACGTGTTCACTTCTAATTTCAAATTTCAGTAACTACTAAACCCATGAAGTTTCGTTCATGGCTAAAAGAATAACTGTCCAGCTTAATCCATGAACTAACCTTGTTGAGTTATAGTTAACTCAACGGACTAGCTTAGGTTACTTGTTTGAGGTTTACATGTTATGAAATTAACACACAACCGAGTTTTAATATTTATAACCACAAGCACACGGAGTCAATTATAGAAAGCATGCAAGAACGGGTTGAATCCATAGGGACCAGCAATTAAACATAAAATTCACTAGAGCTTACAGATATGCCATGTGTAAATGCATTCTCATCACATGTTTGCCTTAACAATCATGTGTATGTTAGAAATGACTTCATATAGAGTTGAATCAGTAATGAGAAACCTCATTCATGTCCCCCTCTATCCATCACTTAAGAGAAAGCAACACACAATAATTATTACACTACAAAAATAGAAAATAAAATTACACTACATCAAACTACTAATTTTACTACAAAACTAGCATACATGGACTTATAACCATACATCTAACTCCATGTATGCTCTAATCTATTAAGTACAAACTATATACAATCAAAACCAAGTAAATCAGAAGGTTAGAGTTAAGTAAAAAATGTCTAAACTATGTTAGAGTTAGAGGAACAAACATTTGAGAAGAATCCACACAAAGACACATAAAATCAAACACATAAGAGGCAAAAACTCAAACTAAGCTTAGAATTGAAATACATTGAAACTAACACAAGAATTCAACAATTTACTAAAGGGAAATCATGTGGACAACACAAACAACAACAATTAACAAACATATACTACTGAAATTGAAATTACAACTCCATCTCCACTCAAATGTCTACTCCTATTACCTTAAGATCACACCTCCAATGGCTTGAGCGCAAGGGACGTCACCTCCTTACTTCACACCACTTGAGATGGCCACCTTTTCCAACAATTCTCCACGTCTAAAGTTGCTTGTTCCCTCCATGGATTGGAGGTCCAACGCCGAAGGGAATACAACAACGTGTAGAACAATTGAAGAGCTCTCTTGGATGCAAGTTTCCACACCTTCAAGTGTATCTCCAATGGAGCTTCATCCACGGATTCAGCACCAACAAGAGGGGATTTGCAGCAGCAATTCACCTCCTCAAGATGTGGAATGCCGGATGAAGTATTGGAGAAGACAAGAAGAAGAAGAACCTTACCTTCAAGAGAAGTTTGGAGGAGAAGACACTAGGAGGGGAGCTCTTCCTTTACCTTGCTTGGAGCACCAAGAGGAATTCCGAAAATTGGAGTTGGGAGAGGGGAGAAAACTTGTGGGATACAAGGCCTATTTATAGAGATTTTTGATCATCAAGGATTGATGTTCCTAAGGCTTGATCTAAGGGCCCTCATTCACCTATAATCAAATCCATTTAAGTCATGCATGTAATGTTAGTAATACATGCCAAAAATAACTCTAGTTATGAACTTGAAATATATTTATTTCTAAGGTATGTAACATTCATTTTAACATGTTTAGAAATGTGAAATGTAAGTTCATCCATGAATGAATCAATTAGTAACATGTATTTAAAATTATTCATAACCAATGTCACATTATTGCATTTAATGTCCACATGTTCATAACCATAGTGTATAAAATATATGTGGCCATATCAAATTATTTCAATACCTTGATGACCTTTAAAATCTCTTTATTGGCCTAAGAATTATTAAATCATACATTCAAGCATATGAACATCTAGTATGTTTCGTGAAAATTGCATTAAAGGGGTGCATTTGTGCACATATTCATGCAATGTCATAAAAATGTGATTAACATGTATTTCTTATATAAGTGCATATAACTTGAGTTTCAAGACATAGAATGCATGAATTATCATATAAAAATGTGCACATATATCATCTATACATTACTGCTTGCTTACTCCACGGACTAACTTCGTTGAGTTACAGATAACTAAACGGAATGACCTATATATTAATATTGATCTTGTGGAGTTAAGCATAACTCAACGGACTAAGTTTATTGAGTTAACACTTAGCAAATTTTTCTAATACTCACTCTCCATATTAACTTCTATATTTTTTCTCTCCTGCATTGTCAACTTAATTAAAGTTAAATACATGTCATAATGCAGTGTTCTAATTAAAACTCATTTAAATCTGAGCATTATATGCATATTTTACTTATAGTTCATTTCTTGTTATGTAGAATTTACATTTTTTTTTTTTTCAGTATGCAGATATATTCAAGCATTAACCAATCATCATGCATTTAATCATGTCATTCATAAAATTTGTAAATCTTTTAAACAATCTTGTAATGCTTTAAACATGTATACCATTCATTAACAAACATTAATTCAGAATCATCTTGCTGTTCAAACATTCTCAAACACGAATGTTAGGTATTTAATTTTGATGATATATGCTTTATTAACGTATTTAAATAAGTCTACATAATCTTCTCTAAGTATATTTCTCTAAGTATAATAGTTAACAGATTATTGGAAAGTTTCATTTTTATGTCAGATAAATTAAAAGATTTCCAAAGAGTTAGATTTGCAATAGTTAAACTTTTGGATAATTAACGTTTCATTTTTGTCAAATACTTTATGTTAAAAACTGGTATAGTTAAGTTATCTACACATGTGTTTTTAATGTTTTAAGTTGTCACGTGTTTTCCATGTGCGTTCGGTAATGAAAAATCGAATAGTTAGATAACTGTTCGAGTTTTTATACGCATGGATAGATAACTATTCAAGTTTTATAAAAGGACTAACGAATAGATAAGTTTCTTTGTTTAGTCACGTGTTTTGCAGGTGCAAAAATTCGAAGAGTTAAAGGATAAGTGTTCGAGTTTTGACAGGACTTAAAGGATAAATGTTCGACTAAATCGAAGACTTAAAAGATATTCTACAAGACTCTAGGAAGATAAAGTTTCAATGTATCTACGAGTGGAGATCGTGGAAACTCAAAATGTTAGTGAAGAAAGTGGAAATTTAAATAAAAAGTAATTTGGATTAAAGAGAAAATTTTACTTAACCGACATTTTACTTAATATAATATATAGAATTTTTTATATTTTTATGTTCTAGTCTAACCGATGGATCCTGTCAATTAAACTTCAACGATTTTTTTCTTTTAATATATGTTTTAGTCAAACCGATAATTTATTTCAGTTGAACCGTGACTAATTTTTACTAAGTTTTTTTTTAAAAAAAAAAATATAAACTTAGAAAATTTCTTACTAAGTAAAGCTCGAGTAGTCCTCTACTCTTACTTCTATAATTCCAAAGGAACTTGTTGGAATTTTCATAATAGGTTTAAGTCTTTGTACATTTACTTTAAATATGTTTTGATTTTTAGGATTTTCAATTTCAATAGCTTCATAAGAATAAATATTTTGAATTATGTAAGGTCCTACCCATCTAGATCTTAATTTTCCTAGATGGTTATGGAGTCTAGTCATGTAAAGATATACTTTTTGTCCTATTTCAAAGGTTTTTGGAATAATATTCTTGTTATGCCAGAACTTCATTTTCTCTTTTTCTCTTAGAATTTTCAAATAAGCTTCATTCCTAAATTCTTCTAATTCAATTAATTACATTTTTCTGTTGTCAGCAGCTTGATTTAAATTAGTGTTTAGAGTTTTCAATGCTCAATAAGCTTTATGTTCAATTTTAGTAGGTAAATGACAACTTTTTCCATATACTAGCCTAAAAGGTGACATACCTAAGCTTGTCTTATAAGCAGTTCTATAAGCCCAAAGTGCATCTATTAATCTATTAGCCCAATCTTTTCTAGTAGGATTTACTATTTTTTCTAAGATTAACTTAATTTGTTTGTTTGCACTTTCTACTTGTTCACTTGTTTGTGGGTGATATGATGTTGCAATTTTATATTTTACTCCATATTTCTTCATTAAGGCTTCAAAACTTCTATTACAGAAATGAATTCCTCTATCACTGATAGTAGCTTTAGGTATTCCAAATCTAGTAATTATATTAGTTCTTATAAAATATATTACCACTTTGTTGTCATTAGTTTTTATAGGAATAGTTTCAATCCATTTAGATACATAATCCACCCCCAATAATATATAATCAAATTGATTAGACATAGGAAATGGACCCATAAAATCTATTCCCCACACATCAAAAATTTCAACTTCAACAATAGGATTAAGAGGCATCATATTCCTCTTTGATATTCTTCCTATTTGTTGGCATCTTAAACAACTTAAGCAATATTTATGAGCATCTTTGAATAGTGTTGGCCAATAAAATCCACATTGCAGAATTTTAACAGTAGTTTTTCCTGAACCAAAATGCACTCCACATGCTTGGTCATGGCAGAAAGACAATATGCTCTGATATTCAGTTTCTGGAATACACCTCCTCAAAACTAGATCAAGACATTTCTTAAATAAGTATGGGTCTTCCCAATAGTAATATTTTACTCTTGAAAAGAACAATTTCTTATCTTGTTTATTCCAATCCTTAGGTGTTAAACCAATAACTAAGTAATTAACTATATCTGCATACCAAGGCATTGTGTTGATGGTCATTAATTGTTCATTAGGAAAATTATCCTTAATTTTAATATTTGATTTTTCTATTTGTAATCTTAATAAATGATCTGCTATTACATTCTCAAAACCTTTTTTATCTTTAATTTCTAGATCAAATTCTTGTAATAATAATATCCATTGAATCAATCTAGGCTTAATCTCTTTCTTTGTTATTAGGTGTTTTAAACCTGAATGATCTGTGTATACTATCACTTTAGCTCTAATCAGATATGATCTAAACTTTTCTAAAGCAAACACAAAAGCTAACAGTTCTTTTTCAGTAGTTATATAATTTACTTGAGTATCATTTAATATTTTACTTACATAATGAATCACTCTAGGAGATTTTTCTATCTTCTGTCCCAGCACTGCTACTACAACAAAATCAGATGCATCGTACATTAATTCAAATGGATGTCTCCAATTAGGTACTTGAATTATAGGAGTTGAAATTAAGCTAGTTTTCAGCTTGAAAAATGATTCTTTGCAATTTTTATCAAATTGAATGGGACATCTTTTAATAGATTAGTTAAAGGTCTAGCAATTTTGCCAAAATCTTTAATGAATCTTCTATAGAATCTTGCAAGTCCTAGAAATGATCTAATATCTTTTATTGATTTAGGTTCTGGTAAATTAGAAATTACTTCTATTTTAGCTTTATCTACTTCTAATCCTTTCTTTGAAACAACATGTCCCAAGACTATTAATTGTTTAACCATGAAGTGACATTTTTCCCAATTTAGAATGAGACTTTTTTCAACACAGTGTTTTAATACTTGGTCTAAATTATTTAAACACACTTCATATGAAGTTCCATATACAATAAAATCATCCATAAATATTTCTAAAAAATCTTTAGTCATTCTAGTGAATATGCCCTGCATACACCTTTGAAAGGTGGTTGGTGCATTGCATAATTCGAATGACATTTTATTAAAAGCATAAGTTCCATTAGGACATGTGAAAGTTGTTTTCTCTTGATCCTCTAATGCTACTAGCACTTGGTTATATCCTGGATACCCATCTAGGAAACAAAAATATTCTTGCCCTGCTAATTTCTCTAGCATTTCATCTATAAAAGGTAAGGGAAAATGATATTTCCTAGTCACAGCATTCAACTTTCTATAGTCTATGCACACTCTCCAACCTGATTGAATTCTAGTAGGTATCAAGTCCTGACTTTCATTCCTAATAACTGTTAATCCTAATTTCTTGGGAACCACATGGATTGGACTAACCCATGAGCTATCAGAAATCAGATATATTATATCATTATCTAACCATTTCACTATTTCTTTCCTAACTACATCGTTAAGGTTTGGATTTAATCTCCTCTCAGGAATTCTAATTGGTTTAGCATTCTCTTCTAAATATATGTGGTGACAACATAAAGTTTCGCTTAACCCTTTTATATTAGTCAGTCCATCCTATTGCCTCTTTATAAGTTTTTACTACTTTTAATTTAGCAATTTGATCCTCTTTTAAATCTGAAGCAATAATGATTGGACATGTTCATTTTTCTTCCAGAAATATATAGGTTAATTCAGGAGGTAAATGTTTTAAATCTAAATGTTAACCATCAGAAGCTAGAGCTTCTAATTGAACATCATCATTTTCTATATAAATATTTTCTTGATCTCCTTCTACATTTATGCTTTCACTTACTTCTAAAGTTTCAGAATTTAGTTGCCTATTTAGTTTTTCTTGAATCATATCATCTAACATATCTCCTTCATCCTCTAAAAAGTCTATAGTATGCAAGGACATTTCTAACTCCTCAAACTTTTCTGGTTTGAAAATGTTTAATTGAGTATCCTCATTACCATATGCTAACTTCATTACTCTAGTTTTACAACTTATAACAACCCCTGATGTTGCTAAGAATGGTCTTCCCAAAATTAAAGATGTATCATGATTTTGGTGCTTAATTTGTTGGGAATCCAAAATCACAATATCAATAGGATATATGAAGTTTTTGATTTTAATTAAGACATCCTCTATTTTTCCTCTAGGGTATCTTATACTTCTATCAGCTAATTGAATAACAGTCCTAGTAGGGATTAAACCTTCTAATCCTAAGGATGCAAATATATCACTCAGCATAACATTTATACTTGCACCTAGGTCTATTAAGGTTCTTTCTAGAATGGTATGTACTATGGTGCATGATATAACATGGATTCTTGGATCAGATAACATTTTGGGAATTTGTGGCAGAAATAGGGAACTACTTTGCTCAACTAAAAAGACTTTCCTTAAAACTTTTCGCTCTCTTTTCTTAGTACACCAATCCTTAAGAAATTTAGCACAATGTGACATTTTCTGTGATAAGTCTAACAAAGGAATGTTAACTTGTACTTTTTCAAAAATTTCTCTAATTTTTTCTTATTTTTCAAGAAATGTTTGTTGTAATCTTTCAGGATAGGGTGCTAATGATTGTGATTTAGAAGATTCTTTGTCTTTCATTTCATTCGTTTGATCATTTTTAGTCTCATTTTCATATTTAGAATTTTCTTCATTGATTTCTAAGTGTTCAGATATTACATTTTCATTATTATTTTGGTTTTTATTCTTATCCACCTTCATATATTTTCTTTTTGAATTCTTAGTGGTATATCAGTTCCAAATCTTAATGTTATACATACATCTTCCAGATTTTCATTACTTTCATAATGTTCTTCTATTTCATTTTCATAATTTTGATCTTTAATTGTTTTAGTTTTAAATTGCATTCTTTAAATTCTATTGCATTGATATTTTCTATTTTCTGTATATCTTGCAAATTATGCACTTTTGTAACATTAAAGTTTTCATTTGTATTTTCTTGTTGCATAACTTGTAATTTCATTGTAAATTCATCCAATGTTTTTAATTTTCTTTCTAGATCATCTAATCTCATTGCATTTAATTTTTGATTAATTTTCATTATGGTTTTTTCAGTTTCGCATATAATATCAATTTTAGGTTCTGTATATTCTTCCTTATAGCTTAATTGGTTGATTTCTTGTTACTGATACATATATTGTTCCAGTTTATCCATGTTTTGGTTTAAGCTACGCTCTAATCTGTCATACCTATCCCAAACTTTCTTGTCTCTCAACATATTACACATTCTAAACTAACTATTGGTTGGGTAAGTTATAGGATTCTCATACTCAACTCCATTATATTGAATATAATTCATTTGTTGTTCATGAGCTCTAACCATCTACAATTGTCTAAGTTTCAAATAATCAGAGATGTCATGACCTTCTAAATTATAGAATTCACATATGCTAACTATAGGTTTCATAAATCTATGAGCATAAGCATATGCCATATTCTCAATTTAAAATAAAACACACTACACTCCCTCTACTATTAAAACAAAACAGCACTCACAGTTGCATAGCTTCTCAATCCCCCGACAGCATCGCCAGAAAACTTGTTTAAATCCCTGGCAATGGCGCCAGAAGACTTGTATTGATTGTGAACTTATATTAACACTTGTATATCAATAATTACTTCTAGAAATAAACAAACAACCTTTCACACAAATTAGCTATTAAATCCAATTTGTGTTTTTAACTGCAAGTGCACAATATATATTGTATTAGTGTGCAAGTATAAGTCAAACCCACAGAGATTGAGTAAGAATTGCATATTGTTTCAATTTTTCTATTGGAGTTTATGTGTGTACAGTAAACACTTCGTTGAGTTACAATTAACTCAACGGACTAACCTCGTGGACTTATAGTTAACTCCACGAGCCTATCTTTCAAGTTAAATACTGCTATTTACTAAGGAATTCGGCCAACCATTGAAGGGTTCCACAAAATGTAAATAACATCAATTAAGCTCTTTAATGTTAGTTAATATTAGATTTATCATTAAGCATCACTAACATTTAGATTTTTCAAACAGTAACCATTAAAATCTTTAAGTATCTGGAACAAATCAATTTCAGCAAATAGTAAACTATTTTCTATTTTCTGAATCAAACTAACATAAAACATTCACAATTATAAACACACAATACAACACTGTAATGCTAAATATAAACACAGATAAGTTGTTGTTTTTGGTATTTTTATTTTGATATATTCTTGAAGATGAGCGAAGGTGAAATGTAAAAATCTCTATCGACAGTAAAAACTTCCGTCACTACATGTGATGCAATTACACCACTAAAAACTTAACCACTTACAATCTTGTCTCCTCTCCCTATAGAATCGCGAGTCCAAAAATTGCAAGATAATCTCCTCTTCAGCATATTGGCATCAACCCGAAACCAATGCTAGAAGCTTTATGATCTCCTAAGATATGAGTTGGCGCTTGGTGAAAATGGTTTCCCTTCCCACGACGTGATCACTCCTCACAGTGGTTGTTAGGCATCGTGTTTGGCTTAGAATCGACCCGACATCAAGAAAGTATCCTCACAGACCTCCGATGGTTGGTGATTATGGTGGTGGTGTGGAGTTTCAAGGAACTTTCGATGCTTTCTACAGTTAGCACGATTCTCCAACACACCTTGCACACACTTTTTCTTCGTCTTTTATATTTCTTTCAATGGTAACTGCTTTTGCTTAAATGATCGATTGAATTTCCTTCATTCATATCAACGATAGTGATTTCTCCTTCATTCCACAAGTAAATTTCTACGTGATACGTGCAATTGTGGTTTTCCTTCGTATTGTATCTTTTTGTAACTCTTCTAGTTCTTGTAAGTCTTCATTTTAGTCGAACACTTATCCTTTAAGTCCTATAAAAACTCGAAGAGTTACAGATAAGTGTTCGTTAGTTATTTAATAAAACTTGAACAGTTATCTATCCATGCATATAAAAACTTGAACAGTTATCTAACTCTTCGATTTTCATTACCGAACACACATGGAAAACACGTGACAACTTAAAACATTAAAAACACACGTGTAGATAACTTAACTATACGAGTTCAGATATTTTGGATACTTACGAACTATCCGATGCTCAGATGCATTTTGGATAGTTAACAAATAACTTACCGAACATTCACTTAAGTCATGCATTAAGGTTTCAACACGTGTATTCCAGGAAATAATAAAATATTTGTTTTAAAACATAACTGTCCGGTACATTAAACATAACTCTCCAAAATAACAGAAAATTTGGATACTTAAGAATTAAAAACCTGTAATTCACCGATAGTTCAGAAATGTACTTAATTAATGCTAATTCCTGAAAATTATGTAGATTCTTTCATTAAAGCATATAACAGTGCAATTATAACATAATGGCTTAATTCTCATATGATAATTTAAATATTTTGCAATTAACCATCATTTAACCGTTAATATTATGCATTTTTTCATTCTAAACATTAGACAACTGTTCAAGCTTTCAAAAAGTTAGGAAAGTTAACTATCCGAAAATATTTTGAAATAAAAAAGTTAGGAAGGCTAACTATCTAAATAGTTAAGTTATTTAAATACACATATAGAAATCAGAAACCAACAATTGGAAGCGTAAAAGGAAAATTAGAGAGTTAAGATAGCTAACTATCTGAAAGTTAAGATATTTTGGAAAGTTAACAACTAACTATCTAGACTTAAGGTGAACTCACGTGTATGACTTAAAACTCACATGTGGCATAAATAGAAAGACTCTCCAAGCAAATCGGAAGGTTCTGAAGCTAACTATCCAAAAGTTATAGACCTTTCAGTAAGTTACATTTTTCAAGTATTCGAACTTAAAGACTTACATGTTAAATTAGAAGTCACGCGTAGAACTTAAGGATCACATGAAAGGAACAGTTGTTCAAATTTTTGGAGAGTTACAAAATAGCCGTTTAGATTTTCAAAGAATTACAATAGCTAACTATTCGAAAATCAAAGAGAATCAGAAGTTTCTATTATAAATTAAAAATGAGGACAATGTTTAAATTCTAATTTTCAAAAAGTTAAATTAAGGAAAATTAGAAACAAAAGAATGCTTAATTTAGGAAAATTAGGAATATTTTGAAAATTAAAAAGGAACTTAAAGATTTGTGAATGACTTAAGGAAAATTAGGTCTTAAGTGGAATTAAAAATGATTGCTTTTCAATTCTTTTATTATATTACAAATTGCTAGTGTTAGTAAAGACCTAAGTGCTTGAATTAATTATGTTTGCTCATTTAATCAATTTTACATGTCATTATGGATAACTTGTAATAATAATAATAATAATAATAATAAATTTTTAAAAAATTATAAAAAAATAAAAAATAATATATATATTTTTTTAAAAAAAAATTATTTGTCTTTCATTAGTGTTTTTATTATTAGTCGCATGTTGTAGTTCTTTTTATTTCATTTTTTTCTGTTTTGATGTGTTATTAGTTTTGTAGTTATTTATTTTATTCGTCAAGCAAGGTACACAATCTTCACTTTATCTTTTTATGATGCACTTGATGATACTTGTACTAAGCATTATTTCTTTAGCTACTCAACCTTCATTGTATGTGTTTAGAAATAATGTGATTTAAATTAATACATATACATATGGATTGCATGCTAAGTATGGGGGGGTGTAAACTTTTCTTGCTTATCATGTTTTGTTTCTTTTGTTTTTGTCGTCTTCATGTTTTTTATCTTATTGCCTAAATTATTTCTTTTACATTGAAGACAATGCTACATTTAGGTATGGAAGGGAGGCATTTAATGACAGTTTTTGTTCGATTTTGTGCTTTTCTTGATTATTATGTATTTTATATATGCTCTTAGGTCCTAATGGATAGATTTCTTTTAAGTATAGTCGAAACCTAGAAGTGAATCCTTTAGGAAATAAACCTTCAACCTTAAGGAGAGGAGAAGAATAAAATTCAAGGTCATCCATATTTTTGAGCTTATTTTTAATATTGCACTTACTATTTTTAATATTAAGGCCTTGACTAGGAAGAGATCACTCCTCCTAAAGGGAAACTTAGGCAAGAACTTAGGAATATACCTTGGGGTTGTCCTACAAGAAAGGTAGAATAAAAGGGCTAAGGTTAAAATTGCTTGTTCCTACATAATGATGTGGGAGGCATTCTTAAGGGTAGAAAGCTAGGGTGAGAGAAAAAAAAAAGAGAATAGAAAGGATATGATGAAAAAAAAGAACTTGTTGAGTTATAGGTTTAAAGGTTAAAAATAGGTCACGTAAAAACTCGTTGAGTTAGTGAACAAAGCGTTAAGTTTAATGAACAAATTCATTAAGTTAGTATTATATACATAAAGAATTTAAAGTTTACGAATGTTATATTGTATCACGTGAGTTGCACATGTTTAACTCGTTAAGTTAACATAACCGCATATGTTGAGTTGCTGTATTAAACATTAAGGCAACACATTAGGTTAGTGTTATAAACTTAAAGTTATTATTCTTACATGTGATAAATACATTATTATTTCAAACATTTATTTATTTATATTGGTTCGTTGACTTATTAGTAACATAAGGAAGTTAGTTCGTTGAGTTAACTGTAATAACACGAAATTAGTTCATTGAGTTAGCATAACACCACAGACATAGTTCGTTGAGTTAGCAACTTACACAACAAAGCATGTCACGTGAATGGCACATGATGAATTTGTTAAGTTAGACACGTTGAGTTATAAGTCTACTTGTTTTTCTCATTTAGTTAATATTAACACAACATTTTGTTATTACATTTGATGAAAAATTTTGGATGAGAAAGTTATTTTGCAGGAAATTTTTCAAAGGATCTAAGATTGATGATTTAAGAAAATTTGAGAAGAAAATGTGGACCAAAATGTGTGTATTTCAAAATTTGAATTTGAAAGTAACATAGAAGACGTGAAGAGTGGAGACTGATCATGGATGAGCATGGAAGTTATGCATGGAATGGAAATTGATTATAAAAGACATAAAATTCTCATTGATCAAAGCATCCTTGCACACTTAAAGAAATATACTTTCAAGGATCAACATCTCTCAAGAGAAAAGCTTTTAGAAGGAAGCAATTTCAATGAAGAAGAGAAAGTCAGATATTTGTCACTAAAGATTTGTAGAAGAAGAAGAAAAGGAAAAATATCAAACAGGGAGAAATATTTTAAATTTCGTAAATTAGTTTTCTCTATTTGAAATAATGAAATTGATTAGATGAAACGTTGTATAGATATATCATTGCATCTACAATTTATAAGGAGAATTGAATTGTATATTGTAATTAAAACCTTAAATAGAATGATTTGAATAAAATAGTGTCTTGACTTGTTTTAATTTTGAAGTTTCGATTATAGTTGAAAATGTCAAAAAACACAATTCACCCCCCTCTTGTGTAGCCATACGATCCTACAATCGCCTAATGGATAATCATATTCTTTTGCAATTAACAATATTAATAGGAAGTTAACAAAGAGCTCATTAAGTTAACTATAATTCAATGAAAGTAGTCCATTGAGTTAACTGTAACTCCACAAACTTAGTTTGTGGTGTTAAAAATAAATCAACGGAATAAGTAGATTGTAATATATACTAAACTTTGGCTATGAAAATTTGAAGAGTTAAATTAATTTCAACCATTCCTTGTAGGTTCAACCTGTACTTGCACACTTATATAATAGATGTTATGTACTTGCAGTCAATTTAACAAACTAAGTTAGAGAAATTAAATCTTGTTCGTGAAATTACTTATAAAAAAATACACTTAAGCTGATAAAACAACTAGCAAAGATTAAGTATGAGGGTGTGTAAAGTATCAATTTGTGCATTTTATATATGTTAATTCATGCATGTTAGGGATTATAAGTTGCAAATATATATGTTCTAATGTAAAATTACATGTAAATCATATTTTTAGATATATGCATGAATTAACAATTAAATAGTTGATAATGCACAAATTTATCCTTTGTTAAATAAACACCTAGTCAATAGTCCATTTATTAGACTTAATTCTTATAATTCTTCAAAAGTATGACTTCATGAATGTTGTATGATTGCTAAATCACTTGAATATGATGTAAAACTAAAGAACTTCAAGTAATTCATGCATGCACATATGAAGAAGTTGTGGACTAAAGCCTTCCTAATTTGGTAACTTTCTATATATGGCAACTCATGCATGCATGCATGCTATCTTTACATCATATGATTTATATTTAATGTATTTATGCATCCAACTTGGTTTTGAGTTTTATAGGTCAAGAAATCATAAAATCAAGGTGGATCAAAAAGGAAAAAATGTGGACCATTAAATATAACTTATTGGAGACCAAACAATAAAGCCTTAGACTATATAAGGTACTTGTCCACCCAACCCTAGAGTCACCTCCATTTCCCCAACATATTGGTGGCTGTTTAGAATGAAAAAGTGCATATTATTAACGATTAAATGATGGTTAATTGCATAATATTTAGCTTATCTTATGAGAATTAAGCCATTATGTTATAATTACACTGTTATAAGCTTTAATTAAAGAATTTGCTTAATTTGGGGGAATTAATGTTAATTTAGTACATTTCTGAATTGTCGGCAAGTTGCAGGCTGTGAAATCCTTAAGTATCCGAATTTTCTGATATTTCGGACAGTTATGTTTAACATACCGAACATATTTCAGACAGTTATGTTTAACATACCGAACATGTATTAGATAGTTATGTTTAAATTGCCAAACAGTTATGGTTTAAAAGAATATTTTATTATTTCCTGAAATACATGTGTCGAAACCATAATGCATGACTTAAGTGAACTTTCAGTGAGTTATTTATAACTATCCGAAATTGCAGTTGGGCATCAGATAGTTATATGTGTAACTCTCTGAAAACTCCTTTTATTTATAAAATAGCTATGGACACGTGTCATGTTTTGGGAAAGTGACTTAAGTGGATTTTCGGTGAGTTATCTCTAACTATCCGAAATGCATCTAAGCATCGGATAGTTAGACTTGTAACTATTCGAAATGTTTCTTTTATTATTAAATTGTTGCTGACATGTGTCGAGATCTAGTAGATTTACTTAAGTTATATATCGGTGAGTTATCTGTAACTATCCAAAATGCATCTGGGCATCAGATATTTAAGTTGTAAGTATCTGAAATGCACCTAAGCATCGGATAGTTAAATTTATGCACATGTTTTATAGTTAAATCAATGAAGCAAGTCCGTTGAGTTATCTGTAACTCCACAGACTATTTATTTTCTAATATGCCACTCTAGCGGTTGCAGCAACAGGACAGTTGAAAGAAAAAACATGTTTGCATGTATCGCAT
This sequence comes from Cymodocea nodosa, assembly GCA_036874045.1. NCBI lineage: Eukaryota > Viridiplantae > Streptophyta > Magnoliopsida > Alismatales > Cymodoceaceae > Cymodocea > Cymodocea nodosa. The sequence goes on along the minus strand of CM072345.1, from coordinate 1,239,974 downwards.
AGGGAGAAGAAAGCATCGTCGTTGATATGAATGAAGGAAATCCAACCGACCATTCAAGCAGAAGTAGTTACCACTAAAGAAATATAAAAGAAAAGAAGAAAAAGAAGTAAAGGGTATGTGATCGATGGGTATGGCTAGTGTGTACAGAAGAGGAGCATTGAGCTTTCTACAAACAGTGTCGGTAATTCTCTGAAGTACCACACCAACCATCATTACCACCACCATAATCACCAGCCATCGGAGGCCTGTGAGGATACTTTCCTGATGTCAGGTCGATTTCGAGCCAAACATAGTGCTTGACAACCACTATGAGGAGTGATCACGTTGCGGGAAGGGAAACCATTTTCACCAAGCGCCGACTCATATCTCAGAAGATCGTAAAGCTTCTAGCTTTGGCTTCGAGTAAATGCCTATATGCTGAAGAGGAGATCATCTTGCAATTCTGGACTCGCAATTCTATAGGGAGAGGAGACAGAATTGTAAGTGATTTAATTTTCAATGGTGTAATCGCGTCGCATGTAGTGATGGAAGTATTTACGGTCGACTGAGATTACTTTACATTTCACCCTTCGCCCATTTCCATGTTCATATTAAAACAAAAATACCAAAAACAACTTATTTGTGTTTGTATTTTGTATTTAAGTGTTGTATTGTTTGTGTTGTATCGTGATTAATGTTATCTTTGTCAGTGTTGTGATTGTTTTATGTGTGTTTTAGTTTTACAGTTTACTGAAATTGGTTCGTTCAAAAGACTTAAAGATTTTAATGGTTACTGTTTGAATTATTTGAATGTTAGTATACTTAATGATAAATCCAGTGTTTACTAAGATTAAAGAGCTTAATTGATGTTATTTACAATCTATGGAATAGCCCAATGGTTGGCTGAATTCCTCTGTAAATAGTAGTATTAAAAAGAAAAGACAGGCTCGTGGAGTTAACTTAAGTCCACGATGTTAGTCCGTTGAGTTATCCATAACTCAACGAACTTTTTCCGTTGAGTTAACTGTAACTCAACGTAGGGCTTATTGAAGATATAAATTTGATTGTTAACAAACGAAACAGTTCTTAATTCTTAAACAATTCTCTGTGGGATCGACCTGAACTTGCACACTAATACAATAGACACTATGCACTTGTAGTTAAAACACAAATTGGAATTAATATCTAATTTTTGTTAAAGGTTGTTTGTTTACTTCTAAAAAAGAAGAATAAGCATAAAGAAAAATTAACTAAGTAAAAATAGAAGTTAACAAATCCAAGTTTTTCTAGTGTGTTGTTGGAGATCCAATCAGGTTTTCTAGTGTCGTGCTAGGTAATCAAACAAGTTTTATGGCACCGTTGTCGGGGAATTAATATAAGCAACTGTTAGAGCAGTTTCGTTTTAATAGCTAGAGTTGTGTGTTTTCTTCTGTGATTGAGAATATGGCATATGCTTATGCTCAAAGATTTCTAAAACCTGTAATTAGCATATGTGAATTCTGCAATTCTGAAGGACACGACATTTCTGACTATTTGAAACTAAGACGTTTGCAGATGGCTAGATCCCATGAACAACAAATGAATTATCCTCAATATAATAGAGCCGAGTATGAGAATCCTATAGTTTACCCAACTGATGGTCAATATAGAATGTGTAATATGTTGAGAGACACTGAAGTTTGGGATAGGTATGACAGACTAGAGCGTAGTATAGAGCAAAACCTGGACAAACTAGAATACTTTATATGTCAGAAACAAGAAGTCAACCAATTAAACTATAAGGAAGCATATTCAGAACCTAAAAAGGATATAATTTTTGAAACTGAAAAAACCATAATGAAAATTGATCAAAAATTGAATGCAATGGGATTAGATGATCTGGAAAAAAAATTAAAAGCATTGGACAAATATACAATGAAAATACAAGTTATGCAACAGGACAATGAAAATTATAATATTATAGATCTGCATAATTTGCAAAATACATAGCCAAAAGAAAATACTAATGCAAGAGAATTTAAAACTAAAAACAATTGAAGATCATAATCACGAAAATGATATACAAAAACATCATGAGAGTAACGAAAATCTGGAAGATGTATGTGTAACATTAAGATCTAGAACTGATATACCACCAAGAACTCAAAATGAAAATGATATGAAGGTGGATAAGAGTAAAAATCAAAATGATAACGAAAATGTAATAGCTGAAAATCTAGAAATCACTGAAGAACAATCTGAGTCTGCTAATGAGACTAAAAATGATCAAACAAATCAAACAAAAGAAAAAGAATCTTTTAAAACACAATCTTTAGCACCCTAACCTTAAAGATTACAACAAACAATACCTGAAAAATAAGAAAAAATCAGAGAAATTTTTGAAAAAGTACAAGTTAACATTCCTTTGTTAGATCTATTATAGAAAATGCCACCTTGTGCTAAATTTCTGAAGGATTGGTGTACTAAGAAAAGAGAGCGAAAAGTTCTTAGAAAGGTCTTTTTAGCTGAGCAAAGTAGTTCCCTATTTCTGCCACAAATTCCTAAAAAGTTATTTGATCTTGGAATCTCTGTTATATCATGCACCATAGGAAATACCATTCTAGAAAGAACCTTACTAGACTTAGGTGCAGGTATAAATGTTATGCCAAGTGATATATTTGCATCCTTAGGATTAGAAGGCTTAACTCCTACTAGTACAGTTATTCAATTAGCTGATAGAAGTATAAGATACCCTAGAGGAAAAATAGAGAATGTCTTAATTAAAATCAAAAACTTTATATATCCTATTGATATTGTAATTTTCGATTCCCAACAAATTAAGCATAAAAATAGTGATACATCTTTAATTTTGGGAAGTCCATTTTTAACAACATCAGGGGCTGTTATAAATTGTAAAACTGGAGTAATAAAGTTAGCATATGGTAATGAGGATACTCAATTAAATATTTTCAAACTAGAAAGGTTTGAGGAGTTAGAAATGTCCTTACATACCATAAACTTTTTAGATGATGAAGGAGATATGTTAGATGATGTGATTCAAGAAGAATTAAATAGGCAAATCAATTCTGAAACTTTAGAGGAAAGTGAAAGCATAAATATAGAAGGAGATCAGGAAGAAATTAATTTAGAAAATGATAATGTTCAATTAGGAGCTTTAGCTTCTGATGGGCAACATTTAGAATTAAAACCTTTACCTCCTGAATTAACTTATATATTTCTGGAAGAGAAACGAACCTGTCCAATCATTATTGCTTCAGATTTAAAAGAGGGTCAAATAGCTAAATTAAAAGATGTAGTAAAAAGTTATAAAGAAGCAATAGGATGGACTATAACTGATATAAAAGGGTTAAGTTCAACTTTATACTGTCACCACATATATTTAGAAGAGAATGCTAAACCTGTTAGAATTCCTGAGAAGAGATTAAATCCAAACCTTAAAGAAGTAGTTAGGAAGGAAATAGTGAAATGATTAGATAATGACATAATTTATCCGATTTCTAATAGCTCGTGGGTTAGCCCAATCCATGTAGTTCCCAAGAAATCAGGATTAACAGTTATTAGGAATGAAAGTCAAGACTTGATACCTACTATAATTCAATCAAGCTGGAGAGTATGTATAGACTATAAAAAGTTGAATGTTGTGACTAGGAAAGATCATTTTCCCTTACCTTTTATAGATCAAATGTTGGAAAGATTAGCAGGGCAAGAATACTTTTGGTTCCTAGACGGGCATTCAGGTTATAATCAAATTCCAGTAGCATTAAAGGATCAAGAGAAAACAACTTTCACCTGTCCTAATGGAACTTATGCTTTTAAGAGAATGCCATTCGGATTTTGCAATGCACCAACTACCTTTCAAAGGTGTATGCAGGGCATATTTACTAGAATGACTGAAAATCTTTTAGAAATATTTATGGATGATTTTACTGTATATGGCAACTCATATGAAGTTTGTTTAAAAAATTTAGAACTAATATTAAAATGTTGTGTGGAAAAAAATTTGGTTTTAAATTGGGAAAAATGTCACTTCATGGTTAAACAAGGAATAGTCTTAGGGTATGTTGTTTCTAAGAAAGGGTTGGAAGTAGATAAAGCTAAAATAGAAGTAATTTCTAATCTACCAGAACCTAAATCAGTAAAAGATATTAGATCATTTCTAGGACATGCTGGTTTTTATCGAAGATTTATTAAAGACTTTAGCAAAATAGCTAGACCTTTAACTAATCTATTAAAAGATGTTCCATTTAACTTTGTTAAAAATTGCAAGGAAGCATTTTTCAGACTTAAAACTAGCTTAATTTCAACTCTTATAATTCAAGCACCTAATTGGAGCCATCCATTTGAATTAATGTGTGATGCTTTTGATTTTGTTGTAGAAGCAGTGTTAGGACAGAAGTTAGAAAAATCTCCTAGAGTGATTCATTATGCAAGCAAAACCTTAAATGATGCTCAAGCTAATTACACAACTATTGAAAAAGAATTATTAACTGTTATGTTTGCTTTAGAAAAGTTTAGATCATATCTGATTGGAGCTAAAGTAATAGTATACACGGATCATGCAGCTTTAAAGCACCTAATAAAAAAAAAAGAGACTAAGCCTAGATTGATCCGATGGATATTATTATTACAAGAATTTGATCTAGAAATTAAAGATAAAAAAGGTTGTGAGAATGTAGTAGTAGATCATTTATCAAGATTACAAATAGAAAAATCAAATATTGAAATTTAGGATAATTTTCCTGATGAACAATTAATGACCATCAACACAATACCTTGGTATGTAGACATAGTTAATTACTTAGTTACTGGTCTAACACCTAAGGATTGGAATAGATAGGATAAGAAATTGTTTTTTTCAAAAGTAAAATATTACTATTGGGAAGACCCATACTTATTTAAGAAATGTCCTGATCTGGTTTTAAGGAGGTGTGTTCCAGAAACTGAATATCTGAGCATATTGTCTTTCTATCATGACCAAGCTTGTGGAGGGCATTTTGGCTCAGGGAAAACTGCTGTAAAAATTCTACAATGTGGGTTTTATTAGCCAACACTTTTCAAAGATGCTCATAAATATTGCTTAAGTTGTTTAAGATGTCAACAAATAGGAAGAATATCAAAGAGGAATATGATGCCTCTTAATCCTATTGTTGAGGTTGAAATCTTTTATGTGTGGGGAATAGATTTTATGGGTCCATTTCCTATGTCTAATCAATTTAATTACATATTGTTAGGGGTGGATTATGTATCTAAATGGATAGAAGCTATTCCTACAAAAACTAATGACAACAAAGTGGTAATACAATTTATAAGAACCTATATATTCGCTAGATTTGGAATACCTAAAGCTATTATCAGTGATAGAGGAACTCATTTCTGTAATAGAAGTTTTGAAGCCTTAATGAAGAAATATAGAGTAAACCACAAAATTGCAACATCATATCATCCGCAAACAAGTGGACAAGTAGAAAGTGCAAACAAACAAATTAAGTTAATCTTAGAAAAAGTAGTAAATCCTACTAGAACAGATTGAGCTAATAGATTGATAGATGCACTTTGTGCTTATAGAACTGCTTATAAAACGAGCTTAGGTATGTCACCTTTTAGGCTAGTATATGGAAAAAGTTGTCATTTACCAGCTGAAATAGAACATAAAGCTTATTGAGCATTAAAAACTCTGAACACTAATTTAAATCAAGCTGCTGAAAATAGAAAAATGTAATTAATTGAATTAGAAGAATTTAGAAATGAAGCTTATTCGAAGACTATAAGAGAAAAAGAGAAAATAAAATTCTAGCATGATAGAAAAATTATTCCAAAAAGCTTTGAAATAGGACAAGAAGTATATCTTTATATGGCTAGACTCCATAACCATCCAAGAAAATTAAGATCTAGATGGGTGTTTGTATTTTCCCAGCACTACACCAGAAAAAATTGGATTTGTTACTTCTGTTTTTACTTAGTTAATTTATCTTTATGCCTATTCTTTCTTTTAAAAGTAAACAAACAACTTTTAATACAATTTAGATATTAATTCCAATTTGTACTTTAATTGCAAGTGCACAGTGTCTATTATATCAGTGTGCAAGTACAGGTCGATCTTACAGGGAATTGCTGAAGAACGTGAGAACTATTTGTTTGTTGACAATCAAATTTATATATTCAATAAGCTCTCCGTTGAATTATAGTTAACTCACTGGACAAAGTTTGTTGAGTTATGGCTAACTCAACGGACTAACCTCGTGGACTTAAGTTAACTCCACGAGCCTGTCTTTTCTTTTTAATATTGTCATTTTGCATTGTCCTCAATGTAAAAGATTTGACAATAAGTACAATAATTGTAGCAGGCATGAATACAGTTTTGTTGATTTAAAATTCAGGATAAGTAATTGGTTACATACCTTGTTTCGTTTGTATCTTCTTCTGCATATTTCGATTTTTTGATTCTGAAAAACTTTTCATTCACAGATAAACATAGAATATAAAACAAAATAACACTTAACAGATATTAATAAATCAGTGTCTTGTGTGGAACCTAGGCTCCTATGCCTCTGGTGGCTCACAAGCAAGCGAGTTGGTTTTCCAAAACAGATACCAACAAACTGGATTGATATATATATATTTTTTTTATAAAATAAACATGAAAACTTCAAAAAAAAAAAATTTCTAAACATAAACGTAGAATACACATAACATTAAACACACAAAATCACAGCTTAAGAACATGATTGAAAAGAAGGAACAAATGGAATTAATGTATCAGTCCAAGCAAACTTTTTAGGCATAGTTCTTCTTACTATTAATTCTATTTTAATGTAGTTCTTGTTCCTTGTTAATTTCTAAACATATAATATATTATAAATTCCAAATACAAGTGTATTACCATTAATGATATGAAATGCAGAAAGGGATGCTTTTTGATTCCAAGGCAATGTAGCAGTTTCTATTTATACATCTATTTCAATATATTCCTCTTCCCACTTCCATTCATTAATGTCTTTCATAATCCATATTTGAAATTTCATCAATTCATCCCACCATCTTATCAGACATAAAGTAGGATCATCTTCTTCATTATACCACATTCCTATTTGAATTTTATTAAATTCTTCAGATGGTGGTTTAGCTATTTCTCTCGGTATAGGTAAAATTTCTATATATTCATCATAACTATCTATGCTCACTATGTATAAATCAGATCCAAATGCTATTGATATATCTATGACTAGATATATATATCCATCAAGTATGACATATGTTTGGTTAATTAATGATTTTCATCCCAGATATATCATAATATTTTCATTCCAAGATCTATTCAAAAAGTTATACACACTTAAGCGTAAATCTTCACCCCAATTTCCTATAGGTCTCCAATAATATAATTTTTTAGGAATGGCAGAATTTTTATCAGAAAAAATCAAAGCCAATCCACAATTTACAGTTGGTACTTCAAATCTATTAGGTCTTCCTATATTCCATTCTTCTCCTGTTATAGGATTTCTTATGAAAATATTAGGTAATAATAAACTTGCATACCTTGGTCTCGTCCTATATACGATTAATCCTTCATCTATCCCCATAATATGATCTATTCCTTCTAATGTATTGGGTGGAATTCCAGTAGTTTCTTCCATTGCTAGATATTCATGGGTATTTGAACTACGATTAAATGACCTCTATATAAATCCATCTCTAATCTTAGTCATTTTTGCAGCTTGTAGTCCCTGAAAATATTTTTCTTCAATACAATCTTTAATTTCCTTTGATACACAACACAGCCTGCATAGATCTTTAGCTGATAAATTACTCAATACTTCCCTTAGTGCATCCAATGGTAATTGCATCAATTTCATTTGTCGATTCTATAAAACACTAACAAAAATTTAGTAGAGACGAAAATTAACATAACTACTGCACACCCTCGTGGAGTTAAGGCATAACTCAACAGACTAAGTTCGTTGAGTTAAGGACTAACTCTACGATACTATTAACTAAAAATAAAAACATATATACATATAGATAGTTGCTTCAGTTATACTACTTCATTCAACTACCCTCCTAGAAGAGGTATCAATTTCATTAACAGATCTATTGTTAGGGTTAGGTATTACTTGTATTGGCAATCCTCCAGTAGGTCTACCTTCCATTGGTTCCTTCTGTCTAAGTGGTATATTTCTATTCTGATTTTGAATTGCAGCATTTCCAACTACAAAATCTAGACGATTGTTTAATTGTTGGATTATCTTTTCTAATTTCTCTATTATAGATCCTTGTTCAATTAATGCTTCATAACTTATATGCTTCTAATCATAACTTATAACTTATATTCTTCTAATTTCTCCCAGAAGAGGGCTGTAGAGAAATTGCAAGCCCAATATAAAATTAAAGTGGAACAACATCAAGAAGCTACTGCCAGAACTATTGTCACATTTGTTGCAAAAGAAGCTAAAGCTGGTCCTTCAAGACCAGCAATTATTGGAAAAATTAAACAAGAAGAGCCAATACCTATGGCTCAAAGGCGTGCAGAGCCTTTATTTTTAGATTTAATCTTAGAAGAAGAAGAGAAAGAACAGGCACAATTAATCACACGAAGGAAAGGAAAAAAGATAGTGCCTAAGTATCAAAAAGAGATTAAATCTGAAATACCAATAGCAACAGGGCCTATGGAACCAATTTTTATAAACTTGCTATCTGATTCTGAGGAGGAGCAGGAGCAGCAGCAGCAAGAGCAAAGAGAAGAGAAAAACAGGCTGAAATTAGTCTGCAGCCTATACAAGAAGAAGAAACAGAAATTAGGGCAGAAACTGAATTGCCCGTGACTCTATCCCAATCTGCCACAGAATTAGAAAGAACAGTGATAGAGCATATTGGTAGTCAGGAGGAAGAAGAAAGGACAAAAAATGAAGAAGAAGTTGAATAAAGCCATTTGGACAAAAATGACTTTGCAAATTCCACTGAATTAAATGAAACAATTCAAGACAGAGTGGAGAGTTTTGCCAGCTCACCACCATAGACAAAAGCAAAAGCAAAAACTTAGGAATCTGCAGAACATGTTCAAGTTCAGCCTATGGTAGAGGAAGATCAAGAACAAACCCCTTTGGAACAACAAAGTCACATTCCTAACTCAACTGAAACAACAATTCTGAATGAAGTACATTTTTGGAGTCAGGAAGCTTATATTAAATACTAATAGATTAGGGGTTATGATATTATTTACAGTAGAGTAGTAAATTGGGATGGAATGCAAGAAATCAAAGAATTATTTGAATTCTAAGGTCTACTGAATTTTATTTCTCAAGAAAGAGGGCATACAGTATATGAGAATCTAGTGCCCTGCTTTTATGCAAATTTGAGAGAAGAAAAAGGAAAATTAATTTCCAACGTGGAGGAAGCTGATGTACAGATAACACCAAAGCTTCTCTATAACATTTTTGGATTAAAAAATGAAGTGCAGGAAATTTTGGAAAGTACAACTACCGTTGAATGGACAGAACAAGAAATCAAGGACAGTTTGACTATCAATCCTAGTGTGCCTTTATTAAACAGACTGAAGCATTTAAATGGTAAAGCACACATGGTAGCCAACATTTTGATTAAGAATGTCTATCAACGACAAGGCCATGACATAAAACTGAGTCAATTTGTCAAATGGGCCACGTTTGTAGTTGTAAATAGAATTCCAATAAATTGGACTGCAATTTTTATCTCCAATCTTAGAACAGTAAAAAAGAAATTGTTTTATAGAGATTTGATTCCACTATTGATGGTGGATTGTATTGATTTCACTAAATGGGCATCAAAAAGGATCAGATCAATAACCATTTCAGTGAAAGAATATAGAAATTTTGTAGTTGTAGAGATAGCTGTACCTTCTAGAGAAATTACAGGAGGTGTAGAAAGAATTAATCAATTAGAGCTTCAATTAGAAAAACTCCAGAAGGAAGTAGATGAACTTAGGAATAGAGACTAAATTGTATTGTTCATCTACTTGTATAGAATTTTATGAAAAATGTCTGATTTGATTGTAATGTAAATTGATTCATATTAATGAATATAAATTTTTTAGATGTACTTTTCATATGTGTTTTGAATGTGAAATGAATGGAATTTATTGAATGTTATATAATTTGTGGAACATTATGAATGAATGTTTAACAGATTTACAATTTCCTGAATGACAGGATAGATGCTTGAAAATTTCTACATGTTGCAAGGTAAAATGTAAATTCTACATAACATAAAATGACCTGCAAGTTAAATATTTATATAATGTTTAGATTTAAATGAATTTTGATTAGAATGATGCATTAATGACATAGATTTAACTTTATTTCAGTTAGCAGAATGAAAAAGAAAAAAAAGCAGAGAGGTACTTATGAGGAGTAAATTTAGAGGTTGCTAAGTGTTAACTCAACGAAGTAAGTTCGTTGAGTTAAACATAACTCCACGAGGTCAGTAATAAAATATAAGGTCACTCCGTTGAGTCATCTGTAACTCAACGAAGTTAGTCAGTGGAGTTAGCAACAGTAACCAACTTTGTTCCGTTGAGTTATCTGTAACTTAACGAGGTTAGTTCGTGGATTAAGCAGAACGGTTATTCTTTTAACCACAAACGAAACTTCGTCGACTTAGCGGTTACCAAAATTTGAAATTAATAGTGGTACACGTACCCATGAAAACAGGAACCACGATGCACGTTGCAAGACACGTTCTTGCAATGAGATTTATTCACTTTATGGATATGCATTATATATATAAAACAGAATGTTATTTACGAGTTACCAGCACTTTTAAAAAAAAGGAGAAGCGTTGGGGAACTGGAAGGTGAAGTAGATGATTCGACTTCATCCGTCAACAAATATTTACTGAATGGAAAGCTTCAAACTAATATGTAATTAATCTTCTGCTATTTATTTATGAGCACGTGGACTCGTTCTCTAAGCACTAAACGATTAGTAAGAACACCTACCTAGGAATTTTCATCGCAGAGGAGTACTGAAACATTTTCTGAACTAGACTTTAACGAAATTCTTTGGGGTGTAGCTAACATTTCTTTAAAAGAGAACATAGACATGACTGCTCTAGTAGAAAAACCATTAGGAGAAATTCTATATCCTGAATTAGTTGATGAACCTTCATGTATTCGATTGTCAAACTTTGAGGGAGATAGGTTTGAACTAAAATCTAATTATATTAGTCAATTGCCACATTTTCATGGATTAGAAAGAGAGGATGCCTATTATTTCCTTAGAGAATTTAACGAAGTTTGTCAAATGATAAAAATGCCAAACATGAGTATAGATGCTATTAAACTTAGATATATCCCTTTTTCTTTAAAAGGGACAGCTAAGAGATGGTTATATACTCTATTGATTGATTCAATATCTACATGGACTGAATTTTGCTCTGTTTTTTTGAAAAAATATTATCCAACACATCAAACAATTAAAAAGAAAAAAGAAATATTAATGTGTAGTCAAAAATAGGGGGAATCATTTTGGAAATATTTTGAAAGATTTAAAGATTTACTGACTCAATGTTCGCATCATGCAATGAGTAAAGCACAATTAATAGGTATAATTTATGAAGGCATAGATGTTTCAACAAAATCTTTATTAAAATCTACTTGTCAAAATGGATTTCTGAAACTATGTAGTGAAGAAGCATGGGCATATTTAGAAAACTTTGCAAAAAGAACTGCATAGTGAGAAATCTCGGCTGAAGCAATTGCAGATAAAAAAATATTGCCAAGAGGAATGCTTGAAATAGATTCAAGTACCATGCTTGAAGTGAAATTAACTGAATTAACAAAGAAAATAGAAAAGTTATCATTAAATCAAAAGCTAGCAGAAAAGAATGCAAACATAAATGATTTAGATATTATTTATGCTAGAAACCATAAAGATAACTTTGGAAATTCTTATAATCCTAATTGGAGAAATCACCCGAATTTATGTTGGAGAAACAACAATTTCTAGGGAGGAGAAAATGTAAATGAGAAGAATATAAGTTATGAAGCATTACTTGAACAAGGATCTAAAATAGAGAAATTAAAAAAGATAATCCAACAATTAAACAATCGTCTAGATTTTGTATTTGGAAATGCTGCTATTCAAAATCAGAATAGAAATATACCACTTAGACAGAAGGAATCAATGGAAGTTAGACTTATTGGAGGATTTCCAATACAAGCAATACCTAACCCTGTCAATAGAACTGTTAATGAAATTAATACCTCTTCTGGGAGGGTAGCTGAATGAAGTAGTATAACTGAAGCAACTATCTGTATATATATGTTTATTTATAGTTAATAGTATTGTAGAGTTAGTCCTTAACTCAATGAACTTAGTCCGTTGAGTTATGCCCTAACTCCACGAGGGTGTGCAGTAGTTATGTTAATTTTTGTCTCTGCTAAATTTTTATTTGTGTTATACAGAATCGACAAATAGAATTGATGCAATTACCGTTGGATGAACTAAGGGAAGTACTGAGTAACTTATCAACTAAAGATCTGTGTAGGCTGTGTTGTGTATCAAAGGAAATTAAAGACTGTATTAAAGAAAAATATTTTCAGGGACTACAAGCTGCAAAAATGACTAAGATTAGAGATGGATTCATATGGAGGTCATTTAATCGTAGTTCAATTAACCATGAATATCTGACTATGGAAGAAACTACTGGAATTCCACCCAACACATTAGAAGAAATAGATCATATTATGGGAATGGATGAAGGATTAATCATATACAGGACCAGACCAAGGTATGCAAGTCTATTACCTGATATTTTGATAAGAAATCCGATAACAAGAGAAGAATGGAATATAGGAAGACTTAATAGATATGAAGTATCAACTGTAAATTGTAGGTCGGCTTTAATATTTTCTGATAAAAATTCTACCATTCCTAAAAAATTATATTATTAGAGACCTACAAGAAATTGGGGTGAAGATTTACGCTTAAGTGTGTATAATTTTCTGAATAGATCTTGAATTGAAAATATTATGATATATTTAGGCCAGAAATCATTAATTAACAACATGCATGTCATACTTGATGGATATGTATATCTAGTCATAGATATATCAATAGCATTTAGATTTGATTTATACATAGTGAGCATAGACAGTTATGATGAATATATAGAAATTTTACCTATACCGAGAGAAATAGCTAAACCACCATCTACAGAATTTAATAAAATTCAAATAGGAATGTGGTATAATGAATATGATGATCCTACTTTATGTCTGATAAGATGGTGGGATGAATTAATGAAATTTCAAATATGGATTATGAAAGACATAAATGAATGGAAGTGGGAAGAGGAATATATTGAAATAGATGTAGAAATAGAAATTGCTACATTACCCTGGAACCGAAAAGGATCCCTTTCTACATTTCATATCATTAATGGTGATACACTTGTATTTGAAATTTATAATATATTACACATTTACAATTTAAGAAGGAACAAAAACTACATTAAAATAGAATTAATAGCAAGAAGAACTATGCCTAAAAAGTTTGCTTGGACTGACACATTTATTTTATTTGTTTCTACTTTTCAATCATGTTCTTAAGCTGTGATTTTGTGTGTTTAATGTTGTGTGTATTCTGCATTTATTTTTAGAAAAAAACAAAAAAAAATGTAGTTTTCATTTTATTTTATAAAAAAAAAAAAACAAAATATCAATCCAGTTTGTTGGTATCTGTTCTAGGAAACCAACTGGCTTGCTTGTGAGCCACTAGAAGCATAGAAGCCTAGGTACCACGCAATACACTGATTTATCAATATCTATTAAATATTATTTTGTTTTATATTCTGCTTTTATCTATGAATGAAATGTTTTTCAAAATAAGAAATCGGAATATGTAAAAGGAGATACAAATGAAACAAGGTATATAACTTATTACTTATCCTGAATTTAAATTTAAACTCATTCGTTGAGTTAGGTGCTAAATCAACGAAACTGTATTCATGCTTGCTACAATTACCATATTTATTGTCAAATCTTTTACATTGAGGACAATGCAAAATGTAGGTATTGGGGGGAGGTAATTAAAGTAATAGCCATGTAAGTTGTTAATTAAAATGGTATTGCAAAGTTTTGTGGAAATTGAAAATTTTTATGAACTTGCTGTAACTATCCGATAATTGAGATTGTAAAATTTTTATAAACTGTAATTGCTTGAATGTTATATTTAGAAGGCTATATAAGATACTATAGAATTTACTATTTATGCAAATCTAGATATAGTATCGTATGTTTTTTTTTTCTGAATTTCATGAGTTTAATAGTTTCACAATTTTAAAATGAAATCAAAATGCTTAATGAAAAAATTATCTGAAGTCCTGAAGGAGCTGAAATATGAATTCTAGATTAAATGAAACGCATATGATTAAAGATACATTTAATTTAACTAATTAAACTTGTAGAATGATTTATGCGTAGATCTTATTAAACTACATAAAAAGTAAAAGCTTATTGTTATAGATTCATATTTGCAGTAAATGATAGAAGTAGGACTATATGAGATTGGTGTTTTATTGCATCTGTATTAATGAAATACATACATATACAGTATGTGATTAATGTTTTTTGTTTTATAAAAAAAAAAAAAAGGAAAAAAAAAAACTTTGAGAGTTTATTGACTTGTTTGATCACGAGCCTTTTGTACTTGAGCAGATAGGTATGTAAGGATTGTTGACCTGAAAAAGGACTTTTGAAATCTGGCAACCTAAGATCCTAATCAGATTTGGAATTGTTGATTGAAAGGTCGTTACATGGGTACATTAGAAAGCTCCTATATGATTCAAACTTGTCAAATTAACTTTTAAATTACAAAAAAAAATACATATACTGTTCTGAAAAGATACAAGTGTTTTGTGAAATACAGATATCTTATGAATCGAGTATATTTCCTGTTATCTAGAATTGCTGAAATATGAATCTAGAATTAACTTTTGAAGTTGTTTAATGGAGATACAATTCTTTATTCTACTTGTCTTAATCATATTGAATTAGATTGTACTTTGATTCGTATGTTGTTGAAATTTCTTCTAGAAATCTTATTGAAAAATTTAGGATGGCAGATGATGAAAAGAAGAACAAACGATAAGATAATTAACACTTATGTGATGATGATATACTTTGTATGTAATTTGCATATATTCTAAGTATATTTACAGGTTGATTACTAAAACATATAGAGTATCTATATAATAAAAAGGGGGGAAGAATTAATTCTAGCACTTTTAGAAAGACTCATTAATTAGATCTTAGTTTGCTAAGGGACTAGCAAAATTTAGGTATGCGGGAAGTGTTTAGAATGAAAAAGTGCATATTATTAACGGTTAAATGATGGTTAATTGCATAATATTTAGCTTATCTTATGAGAATTAAGCCATTATGTTATAATTGCACTATTATAAGCTTTAATTAAAGAATCTGCTTAATTTGGGGGAATTAATGTTAATTTAGTACATTTCTGAACTGTCGGTAAGTTGTAGGCTGTGAAATCCTTAAGTATCCGAATTTTCTGATATTTCAGACAGTTATGTTTAACATACCGAACATATTTCGGACAGTTATGTTTAACATACTAAACATGTATCGAATAGTTATGTTTAAACTACCGAACAATTATAGTTTAAAAGAATATTTTATTATTTCCTGAAATACACGTGTCGAAACCATAATGCATGACTTAAGTGAACTTTCGGTGAGTTATCTATAACTATCTGAAATTGCAGCTAGGCATCGGATAGTTATATGTGTAACTCTTCGAAATCTCCTTTTATTTATAAAATAGCTGTGGACATGTGTCATGTTCTGGGAAAGTGACTTAAGTGGATTTTCAGTGAGTTATCTCTAACTATTCGAAATGCATCTGAGCATCGAATAGTTAGACCTGTAACTCTCCGAAATGTTTCTTTTATTATTAAACTACTGCTGACACGTGTCGAGATCTGGTAGATTTACTTAAGTTATATATCGATGAGTTATCTATAACTATCCGAAATGCATCTGGGCATCGAATAGTTAAGTTGTAAGTATTCGAAATGTACCTAAGCATCGGATAGTTAAATTTATGCACGTGTTTTATAGTTAAATCAATGAAGCAAGTCCGTTGAGTTATCTATAACTCCACGAACTATTTATTTTCTAATATGCCACTGTAGCAGTTGTAGAAACAAGACAATTGGAAGAAAAACCACGATTGCACGTATCGCGTAGGGAGAAGAAAGCATCGTCATTGATATGAATGAAGGAAATTCAACTGCCCATTCAAGTAGAAGCAGTTACCACTGAAGAAATATAAAAGAAAAGAAGAAAAAGAAGTAAAGGGTGTGTGATCGATGGGTATGACTAGTGTGTACAGAAGAGGAGCACCAAGCTTTCTATAGGCAGTGTCGACAATTCTCTAAAGTATCACACCAACCATCATTACCACCACCATAATCACCAACCATCGAAGGTCCGTGAGGATACTTTCCTGATGTCGGGTCGATTCCGAGCCAAACACAGTGCTTGACAACCACTGTGAGGAGTGATTGCGTTGCAAGAAGAAAAGCCATTTTCACCAAGCACTGACTCATATCTCAAGAGATCGTAAAGCTTCTAGCCTTGGCTTCGGGTTGATGCCTATATGCTGAAGAGGAGATCATCTTGCAATTCTGGACTCGCGATTCTATAGGGAGAGGAGACAGAATTGTAAGTGATTTAATTTTTTGTGGTGTAATCGTGTTGCATGTAGTGACTAAAGTATTTACTGTCGACTAAGATTACTTTAGATTTCACCCTTCGCCCATTTTCATATTCATATTAAAACAAAAATACCAAAAACAACTTATTTGTGTTTGTATTTTGTATTTGAGTGTTGTATTGTTTGTGTTGTATCGTGATTAATGTTATCTTTGTCAGTGTTATGATTGTTTTATGTGTATTTTAGTTTTACAGTTTACTGAAATTGGTTCGTTCAAAAGACTTAAAGATTTTAATGGTTACTGTTTGAATTATCTGAATGTTAGTATTCTTAATGATAAATCTAGTGTTTACTAACATTAAATAGCTTAATTGATGTTATTTACAATCTGTGGAATCGCCCAATGGTTGGCTGAATTCCTTTGTAAATAGCAGTATTAAAAAGAAAAGACAGGCTCGTAGAGTTAACTTAAGTCCACGAGATTAGTCTGTTGAGTTAACCATAACTCAACGAACTTTGTCCGTTGAGTTAACTGTAACTCAATGTAGGGCTTATTGAAGATATAAATTTGATTGTTAACAAACGAAATAGTTCTCAATTCTTAAGCAATTCTCTGTGAGATCGATATGTACTTGCACACTAATAGAAAAGACACTGTGCACTTGCAGTTAAAATACAAATTGGAATTAATATCTAATTTGTGTTAAAGGTTATTTGTTTACTTTTTAAAAAAAAGAATAGGCATAAAGATAAATTAACTAAGTAAAAACAGAAGTTAACAAATCCATGTTTTTTTGATGCGTTGTTGGAGATCCAATCAGGTTTTCTGGTGTCGTGCTGAGTAATCAAACAGTGGCCATCCTCCTCCTCTTTTCTCCTCAATTGTGAGCATTCTCCCTTGGTTGGTAGTGAGCAAATAGCATCTCCCTCCTCCCAATCTTCCTTTTTCTCATCTTAAAAGGCTAGTACATTAAGAAGCTCCATGGGCTAGTAGTTCAAGGTGGTTGCAAGAAGAGCTTGTGTGCACTTTTGGTAAGGAAAATTCATGGAAACTCTTGGGAAGGTTTAAATGGAGCATCATCAATGATTGGAAGATCATCAATCCACATTTGGAAGAGTTGAAGAGCAAGGAAGGATGTCTGAGCCTTATTTATCCAAGCTACCTTAGGTGGCTCCCTTTGAAAGTGAAGCTTCAAGTGGTGACAGCCTTGAAGTGAAGCAATTAAAGTAGTTTACATCTAACTAAGGTTGTGGGCTTGAGAAATATCAAAGAACTTCAAGGTATAATGAAAATAGATGATCCTCATACTTGTATTCTTGTTTTCATATCATATGTGTATGAGTATTTAGAGAATTTAGATTTATTAATGTGTGCACACTTAGGATCTTTGTTAAACGTTTATTTTTTAAATTTAAATAGTTGTTTTAGATTAGATCTCATGGAAAATGTTTGCTTTCTTGTGAATATGTGTGCATAAAACTAACTCTAATCATGTGAATGCCTCTTATTTTCTATAAATTCTAATGCAAACTCCATTTTATTATATATTGTATGATTTGATTCCTTTAAGTTTTATTTCGTGTTATAGTTTTTTTTGTAAGTATTTCAAGTGTAAAATACGTTTATAATAATTTTAGAATTTTTAAGAATGTATTTCATAAGGTTTTGGATTTATCTTTCGAAGGTAGCATCTATTTCATTTTACTAGTTGCAAGTTAGAAGTTGTACTCGATGCCTTTGTGTTGCCTTACTCCTTGTTTTGCGCACTTTTCGTATATTAGACTTTGGTAGAACTTCATAATAAGTTAGTCTAGAAAATCACTATTATTTTAAAAAAATTTGAGGACCCTTCCAATTAATTTTTTTTTGAATTTTTTAATGTACAGATTAGAAGTAACGAGAGTTATAAGTTGAGCTTAATCTATGTGATTCTAGGGATGTGGCACATTGATTTTTATAAGTTTTCTAGCTATTAACTCTAGGATTTAATAATTTTTTAGCTATCTTTGAATTCCTAGCATATTTGTGTAATTTGTAACTTCATAAAATGTGATTAGAAGTTTATTTATACACTTAATTATATAGATATTTTATCGAATAATTATTTCAAAGAAAAATGACTTCTATTGGGTTGCGGATGTCGTAGGCAACTTTTCCCAAATAGCCGACAGCGACAGGAGAAATCCAAGAGAGAAGGGACTTCTATTGGGTCGTAAATGTTGCGTTCAATACGTTGTCGTCGAGAATGGAGGCTTCTATTGCGATGAGAGCTTTAGAGACTTCCGTTGTATCACTGGATTTGGAGAAAAGATCGTGATTGCCCCAAAGGGGAAAGGCAAGTCATGGTCGTGGTCATTCTTGCAGTCATAGATTCAAAAGAGAAGGTCGTAGGCTCAGGATTCCGAGGTAGATGAGTGAGATTTCTGAAAATTCTTGTCGTTTTATAGAAAAGAAATATTTTCAAAGTTTTTCTATAATTCCAAAAAGTACAAATACATCGTTAAATTTCTGAACATTGCTTTTCCTCCATTTCTTGGAATTCTAGTGTACACAAATCTCTCCCCCACCCCTTCCCCTCCCCTCCCTCCCGGTGCGTACAAATATTTTATTAATATTTTTTTTTTTTCTCTTTTCCAACCTCGTCAACATTTCTCTCCAAAAGCTCCACTTGTCTGGTAAGATTGCCCTTCTTAGCCAGCAATGCTCTCTTTTCCCCGTCGGTGAAGGGAGGAGGTAATCGACACGGTTGATTGGACGACGGTTGGATCTCCACCGTTGAATTGATTAGGAAACTCTCCGTCAAACCATTCTTCATGTCAGAAGCCATAGACTCTAGACAAAAGAGGACGGCTTTCGATGGAACGACGGGCTTGTACTTTAGGAGCTTGGAGTATTCGTTCAACAGATGGAACATGTAGTCGTACACGTAATCCAATTTTAGTTTCTCTCGAACGAAATCGCTTCCCTCCTTTCCCATGGCTCGTGCCTATATATTGCCAAAGTAAATGAAAACCCATCAATAAAGATGATAATTAAGGAAGATTTACATGTATAAAAACATACATATACATATGATTGATTGAGAGAGAGAGAGGGAGCGCGCATGCATGCATACACCTGTTGTTGGTGACTGTTGCCCCAATCGACGGCAAATTTGATCGATCTGCACATGTCGTCGGCTTGTATGGGCCAGTAATGTTGCATGGGAACGAGACCTCTACTGAAGAAGTCATAGTACTTTTGTGTGATGAATAGTGCAAGGGAATCACAAGCGAGGATGTGCTTGTCGCTCACGGACCATGCACGTCCCTCTATGTATATCTTGTACCTGCAAAAATTAAGGTCATCGCTTCAATGCACTACCTCGCATTCCTAGATAGGACATAATCAAGTTGCACTCTTAGTAAGTACATCCTCTTACTATCTATTTTGAAAAAAAAGGAAAAGAATTTAATTTCTTGTGTGTCGTAGATCACCTATGCTTGCATTGGTCGGCCAAGTTAGAATCAGTAAAGCTTCGTCTGATCTCCCGATCCCAATCCTGCACGCAAATTATATATGATAGCAAAAATTATAGTCTTTATGTCATGAATTTTGATAAGAGAATACGATGTCTACTAAAAGGAAGTTTCCTACAGGGAAGTGTTATCTGTTCGGTTATTTTTAACACACTTTACACAAGTTATTGAAAAAGAAAAAAAATGATCTGCTGCAGCAGATTTCAACCATCCCCGCGTTCTTCTAGCGCACAGCAAATCGGTGGTCTGGGTTGGTACTTCACGTACATAATGCGACAACAAACTCACGCATCAACTATGATTGGTTGAACCTTGGGAATGTCCTTTTTTTCTGTCAATTAATTTTAAAATAAACTTTAACATGACATCAAAATCTAATTTGTGCACATCGTTTACAAGACTTGTAAGCTAAAGAGAGTGTTACAAGTACGACAGACAGTTGAACAACAAAGTACTACTTCGACTACAATGTAATTGAACCTCAATCTAATAATACTGTGCTTCATGTTGGAGATACATCTCTCCATATTTTTGATGATTTATAACTTAATAGAATATATATGTAGGAAAAGAATGGAATTAAAATTTGAAGAAAAACGATAGTTGAAAACATTTCTCAACTTAAAGAAAAATTATAAGCTGAAGATGCGTAAAAAATGGAGAAAAGAAAAGTGTGAAGTGTAATGTGTTTAAATGTGTTGTAATGTTCTTGCTCTAGGACAGGCCATATCCTACATTAGAGCATTAGAACCTCTACTATAGGAAAATCCTTCGGAAAAAACCTTAGAAGCCATGGTTGAACCAAAACGGACTAACGTTCCACAAATTGGATTACAATTTTTGGTGTAAAGTAGGACAATAAATTTCAAATTAAAGCTTCTAAGTATACCCAAGCCTTTGTTCCAAATTAAATCAATGTTATGAAAAATAGACTAACGATTTAAGAAAAATTGGGGATAGTGAATTTCTAACTAAGAAAACGGATTAACGACAGTAAACCCGTTCTGATAAAAAACTAGTCATAAAAGTAGTCTAGTAATCATAAATTTGTTAATCTGTTCTTAGCGAAAACTAGCCATTACAAGGTAGTTGTTACACTTGAAAACCATAAATAGAAGCCCTCCTACGAAAGCTTAGACATGTTGCAAACTTAATACCCACTCTTACGACCTTGAAGAACACCATCCAAGCTCTTTAGTGCTCCTATGCTTCATTCTCCATCAAATTTAAAGTGCATTCAGCTCAAAATCCCTTCCTTAGGAGTAAGAGCACGTCTTATAGGGTTGTAAGCTTTTGTTTTTATTTGTGTAAGAGATCTTTTTGTGATAGTGTATATCACACCAGGTGTTGGTGAGAGACTTCTTTGTGATCAAGGAGAGTAGTTCTTTGTGTGATTTGTAGTTGATTCTTATTTATCAAACTTCATCGAACATCTAATCATGTAATATCTATTTGCACTTTACTGAACATCATTGATATTAAAATTATTGCATTAATTCATCTTGCATATATTATCATACTTGCTGTAAAATTCAGAAACATCTAAAGTGATAAGCAGTTAAATATTTGCTATTGAGTTAAAGTTTTTAATCCAAGATTGTGTTTAATTATTATTGCAAGAAAAGTAGCACTCACTGTTGACTTTCTCTCTAATAAGACAAAACAATCTTAACATTTCGTTCGCTTGGGCTCAATTGATTTTGATATTGAACTTTAACACATACCATGGAAAATAACCGAGCGTTCCAGTCTCGCTCTTTCGATACACTGCAGTGCCGGAGAAGGCTTTGCCTTCGGGGGGAGACCGACGGATTGCCCTTCCAGTAAGCGTACGGTTCCCTGTCCTCCCACTTCATCTTCTTGTTCCCTTCCGTCAGCTCCTTCAGCAACTGCTTCCACGGCTTAATATTTATCTCCGGCCTACATATCACCGGAAGAACTCAACCCATAAGCCGAACAAGAAATGCTCAACTTATATAATAATAATTATTATTATTTTAAAGTTGTTTCTTTTGCCATATACCAGCCCCAGAAGGACCAGTCGGGGAAGACTAGATCGAGAGTGGCGGCATTGGCGCAGTAGGAGAACACCGGGGGTGGGACGGAGGAAGCGGGATCCTTTGTCACGTAATACTGGGATTTCCCGACGAAAGGATGGTCGTTGCAGTTGAACATGAGGTCGAGATCCGGAACCCGGCCGGGATACCGCCGGAGGAGCTGGAGGATTCCCCAGATGGTGAACACATCCCTCGTCTGGAACGATTTCA